>OW386553.1:29317948-29917948 GCA_936435175.1 Glyphotaelius pellucidus | reverse complement strand
GGCCCGCCACGCAGCAGGTGGGCAGATGCATCCGCCGCCACTTCCCACATAAAACATTTGGCCCTCTTACAACAAAAGGTTGCCGACCCATGCTCTAAATGATTAACAAGGTGCATGGACACAAATGTTTGTAAGGAGTAGTAACTGGTAGGTGCCGTAATATTATAATGTGTGGCTTCAAACAAGTTCACGCATAATTGTTATTTGCAACTTAGACGGTACAGGGTAAATGAACAAAACACAATTTAATGCGGCTGCAGTAACCCAAGTCAAACTGATATTCAGACACTTGCGAGTAAAAGGAGTGTACCCCTCATATGAAAGTTTTATGAAGCACTGTCGAGAAGTCAATAAAATGTCCTTTTATAAATTTTCCATTTTTAATTATTTTTTACGGGGCTTTTTTAATGTTTATAATACTGGTAAAGACCTGTGAAAATCAATGGATATTTTAATTCCATTTAAAAAAAAAAAATTTCAATCAAAATTTTATTTTAAGTGGATCTTTACCTTTCTATTTCATCGCTTGTCTAAATTGTTATTCAGTCAAACGGGTCCAATTTTGAAAATGTCACTTACATTCAAAGCAAACTTGAGTTAATTAAATGTGAATAATTTCACGCAGGAATAACACACACCATACACTTGAAATTATTCCGCATTCCGAATTTCTACCGATTTATTACATATTTTCCAATACTTTATGTTGTAAAGCTCTTAAAAAAATTCAGACGCCGAAACGCAAATTAAATGAAATTTCCTCGATAGAAAAAAATCAGGTTTTTTTTTTTTACTTATTTTAGAAGTTGTATGTATAAAAAAATTCACGGTGTTTCTTTAAATGCTATTTTAGATCTTCCCCACGTGCTTTAATGTTCTGTTTAAACGAGTCGTGTTTTATTACACATTTTCACAATTTTTGCTTAAGTTTTATCGGTTTTAATATAAGCGCGCTATCTCTAACATTCGTATTTACATATCTCTCTATCTCCTTCTTTTTGAGCGGGTATACGGCGCCTTAAATAAGCAATATATAAATGTTAATACGCAATATTAATGTAAGTTTTTCTTAAACACTGTTTTCGCTATTAAAGAGCTTGACGTGACAGCGTTGAGATTTGTATAAAATGTCGAGTTTGTACATAGTTTAACTGGAGACAAAGAATTTTATTTTGGGTCTGCAATTTGCAAGTAATAATAGAAATTTAATTTAAAATAAGCTTTCGATATCTATCTATCATTATCAATTTTGTAAATATTCTACATTCTAAACACTCTTTGATGATGTTTGCTAAGCTCAAAAAAAAATTAAAATTTAACAAATTATTATTGCATTTTTAGTGCTGCTACTGAGCACGTATCCTCCCAACTAAATAAAACTGAGATTACTGTCCCGTTAAGACCAAGTAGAGTACTTTGCTCAGACCAATGAGTTAAGTACAACAGTAAGTACACGAGAAATGTTGATTTTTTACGTAAAGTCTACTTTATTTCCTATACCCAGTGTGCATGCATCGCCTCGCGCTCCCCCTGCTCCAGGGCCGTGTTAAATCGCTCCAATTAGAGGCGGGTATTTATTCAGAACTAGCGCAATGTAAATTGCATGCAAATGGTCCCGGGCGGCTTCTTTGAGGGCTACTCTCTCCTAGCATACGTATTACTCAGGTACTAGACCCTTTATGGGGGAGGTAGGGGCTTATTGCTAATGGCTAACAAAAACATAAAAAAGTAAAAAAAATTATACCTACATCCATCCTACTTAGAGAGCCTTTTTAAGTCAACAGTAAGGTCTAACTAACACACGAAAGCCCCATTGGGCACGCACGAACATGGAGCTCAGGCGTCGGGTGGGAATGCCATCCTTCTTTTACGGGTATTTCAATGGAAGATGCTCTGAGGAACTAGCGACAATCATCTCTTCGGCACCGGTGCATTGTCAAGAAATACGTCAGACGCGTGCCCAACGCCTGTACACGGTTGACATTTGTTACATGAGAACGGGTCGCTTCTTCGACTCGTTCTTATGTTCAACAGCACGGTTGTGGAACGATTTGCTGGCCTTTGTGTTTCCTCCTTCCTACAACATGTCTGTTCTTCCAGAATTCATTCCTTCCTCTCCTCAAAAAGACCCTCCACACAGCATCCGAGATGACACAGGCCCTAAGGGAAATTATTTTCTTCAGGGCCTCCCGTGTGGAGTTAAAAAAAAATACCTCTTTGAAATTATTTTAATTATATTTTTTGTATATCGCACAAGAGTTCAAATTGCTCCCAACGTCTGGAGCCAGTGAGGCTATGGCATTCCAAATTGGGGTATGTTGTGAGGCTGAAGGTTTGGGGGGGGGGGGGGGAAAGACGAGGAAGAGGAAGACGTGGAAGTACCTGGCTATTCAGATCTGAACACCAAACATGACGAAAGTCATTTCAAGCAAAGTTTCGATCCTGAATGGTGATCTTTCACCAAGGCGATACTGAAAATATCTACCACTCTGGAAAGTGTAGCCAATATAATATATTTTATATTAATTTTGTTAAATAATACAAATTAAACAAATAAAGTTTAATTTTTTGAGAAAAACTCTCTTTATAACTTTTGAAGGTTATTACCATCAACGTAATATATAATAAATATATAATATATCATCGGCAATAGCGAAATTGGAAAACGCGCACGTCCCGGTTAGACGAGAGGTCTGGGTTCGAGTCCCAGTTGCGACCATTGTCTTTTTCTATTTTTCTGTGTCTTGTTTTCTTTCATATTTTCATTTAGATTATAAGTGCTATCTTCTTCTTCAATGAAATAAAGTTTACTTTGGTACATCGAGATTTGAACCCGGACCTCTGGGTTCGTGACCAAAGATTGTAACCACTCAGCTACCGTTACATCGACATTCCGGATTTTCTGTCTTACAAATATATAGAAAAATAATAAAACTAATAGAAATCTACAGAATCTAGAAAATAAATAGCCTCGATCGGAAATTAAATGCAAAGACCAATAAAAATCTTCACAAAAGATCGGCCGCTCATATTCAAGGATGCTGCTATTCCAGCAAATACGTAAGTAATCATTTTTCGCGCATAAAAATAAATATTTATAATTTCAACAACCTATGTACATGTTACAACAATAATTATTACTCAGAACCTCCCAGTGAGTGAAGAAAAAAGTTTTTTTTTCAATTCACAGGAGGCCCTAAAAAAATTTCGCTCTGGGCCATGACATCTTTGGGGTTGCTGAGCGGAGGGACTTTTTAAGAGAAGGAAGGGAAGAAAGTTCTGGGAAGGAAAAAGCTCTAAGGGTGGGTAGGAATCCAGGGGTCAATGTGACCAGGAGTGACAGACATGTGACACCCGCTGCGGTGCAGTTAAGATGGGTCGGGAGAGAACAGCTGGAGAGGTCAAACCGGTCACCCCTGCTAAGCACCAAAAGACTTGTGGCAGATTATCCAATAAACGAGGGCGGTGGCACCCATACCCACCTCTCAAATTGATTTGCTTCTATCATTTAAGGTAGTAAATATCATTTTTATTTAACATATTTGGTGATTTAGCAGGGGTGCCCGGGTTCATGGGGTAAGGTTTGTCTAAGTCTTGGAGGCGGATGACCAGGACACACTGAACCCCAGATTCCTACCCACCCCTTAAACCCTTTTCCTTCCCAGAAACCTCCTCTCCTTCCTTTCCTTAAAAAAACCCTCCACACAGCATCCCCAAAGATGACATAGACCCTGAGGAAAAAAAAATTTTCAGGCCCTCCTGTGTGGAGTTCATGTACAAAAATAAATATTTTATTGTATCTGTAAAAGTGTCATTAATAAACATTAAAATAATCACTTTAATATTTTGCAAATACTGCGAACTTGACTTGATGATACCTGATACGCGATTGGTACATTCGCCTCATTTGCGCTTTTCCGGAACCTCGATGTTTTATGCAAGCGATACTTTACATGTTTTATAGAAACTCCACAACAAAGTAGTACCTCTACGATCTACATAATTATTTAGATTCAAAAAGCGCCGCGGTCACTTGGTTTTGACCTGTGGTCCGCACTGCTCCCCTTGCATGTGAGGCCGGTCCGGGACTAAACGCTCGGCTCAAAGGGGATAGTGTAATTGAGTGAGACCCGGCCCGTTAGTGATGCCCGTTTTAACACGATACCCCGTACCAGCCCAGTATCTACAACCTACTATCCTACAACCGCCTTCCTTAGGCGGTTGATGCGTTGTGATCACTGAAAAAGTAAGGACAACCATTTATCAAGGTCATCGGATTACACCTTTTTCGTAATATTTTAACTATCATTTTTTTATGTCATACCTAACAAGAGCATCCCTGTTTATCTAAACTGTTTAAAGGTGGGAGAACTACATTGCCACCTGGTTGGGCATCGTTGTGAGATGTGTTAAAGTAGTACTTGTAGGGAAGGATTTATAATGCGGGTCTTGAAGAGACCCGCGTTATACTATATGCCATGGATCGGCAACCTTTTGTAAAAAGGGCCAAATATTTTACATGGGGCCGGGGCCGGGGCATGGGGCCAAATATTTTACATAGTGCGGGCCGCACTTGGGTCACATGTCATTACATTACCTATACCCATTCCATTGGGGTATTTCCACAATTTTTTTTTATTATTGAAAAAAATTAAGCAAAAAATTACGATGATAACGGAATTTTTATTTTATTTTTATGACGACAACTTTCTATAACGTTTTAAAATACGCCTTTTTAAAATGCCACCAAAACGATGGATTTGCCACCAGTCACTCTGTGACGTCATAGGCGCCTCTCATCATGCGATCGCCGCCTGTAGTGAGTCCGTAAGTTTTACTTGGTGTTATTTATTGACTTCCAGTTTGCTCGAATTATATCTTTATATTTATCCTATATTTTCCCACTTGCAAAACATGTAAAGTTTGGTAGACATGTTTACAAATACTACAAGAAAAACCCAAAATAAGATGTTTAAACGACCATTTCTAAGGCGACAAAAAATATCGAATGTGTACAATTGTTGGGAGTGCGTTTAATGTGTTTGACACCACCGCCGAAGGGTTCAATGACGCTAGGTCCTCGGAACATCTTCTATTGAAATACCGGTAGAACAAGGACACCATTCCCATCTGAAACCTGCGCGCTAAACATTGCAATCCGTTTGTTAGAGAGGGAAATCTATTGAACGGACCGCCCGTTTATGCTTTCTGAATTTTCAAATATTTTGGGACTCTAGACCAAAGGTGGCTGCCAAATTCAACAGGTGGACTTGCGATTTATACAGGGTCAGCAATTGTGTACTATCTGCAGTATATATTGGCCCTATAGTACAGTAAGAAGAAGAAGGAGGCTTCGATGGAGCCCCCGTGCCTTTTTTTCAGATTTAAATTTTAAGCTACAAAAAAAAAACCTTTCATTATTGACTATTTAAATTCATAATTTAAACGTGGAAACACCTTTGTTTACAGTCGTAAGATGGATATCTACACAATAATGACTGCCTCCGTGGTCGAGTATATATAAATTGTATATATAAATTTTATAATAAACGTTTAAAAAATATATTTTTTATTTATTTTAAATCAAGACAAGAAAACGGCCGGAATTAATTCTATTTTGTCAAAATATTGAAACCAGTATATAACGTATATAATATGAGAGTTTGTGTAAAAAAAATGTTTTCATTACCATATCGTCTTAGAATCCCGAAATTTAGGGCTTAGAAAATTATTGTTATTCATTGTAGCGTCTATTTTAGGCTAGTTGTCGGATTACGCCGTTAAAAATACTACTATCAGTCATTACAACTGAACAATATTATATAAAACTGTAGAAACATAACACAATCATAAACACTTAAACATGAAATTACACAATTAAACATCTTAAATATGAAATAAAACCGTCCATAACCCCGAACAAGTCTAGGATGTTTAGATTTTTGATAGTAACACGGTGATAAACCTCGGAACGGCGACTCTTGCGACGTCACGAATCGTACAAGCAGTTATGGGCCGTTTACGTTTCGTTCCGGTTACGCGTATTTTGAAATCAATAATTATAAATGAAAATATCAAAATTAAACATTTTTAATGCGATAATCATGTTCAGAAAAATAATCTTTAAATCTTCCACATGTTTTTAGCGGTATACCTGGTTTGTGGAAATACCCCATTTGGGAGGCGGGTATGGGTACCGCCACCCCGGGAACCATTTGTTGGATAACAAACACCACTGCTAAAGGTCATCCCGAGTGGTTCGTTACGTTTGGTGACTTAGCAGGAGTGCCCGGGTTCATAGGGTGAACGGTCTGGGTCTTAGCTCGAAACACCGCCTTACACCGCAGTGAAGCGATGGACAGGGACTCCCGGACACACTGACCCCCAGAATCCTACCCACCCCTAATAACCTATTCCTTCCCAAAACTTTCTCTCCTTCCTTGCCTGAAGAGACTAACCACATTCCATCCCCAAAGATGACATAGGCCTTGAGGTGAATTATTTTCCTTGGGGCTTCTTGTGTGGAGCTAATGTTAAAAAAAATCAGAGTGTGCAATTCATATGCGGTAGCAGTGAAACTAGAAAGTCGCTAGATGTCGCTCTCTTTTCTTTTGCCTGTTTATTTAAAAGTGAAGATTGAATATTGATTTCACAAAAATTAAACTGTTTATTTTTTTGGATTTCATAGGATTTGAACCTCCATTCACTGGAAGTATGTCTCTCTGGCCGCGATTTGTCGGGCGCCTTAGCCGCTGCGCTATGAGAGGCTCGCGCCGAGGCACGAACTTACCGCATTATATTAGAACCAACGACCCGTCAAAAAATAAATTTTAGTGACGCACTTCCGTTTCATCCGAATTTCAAATCACTAATGGGGCTAAAGAAGTTTCATTTCAAAAAAATACCTATATGTATATAAAAATATTTTAGTTTTAAACATAAAACGCTTATTTTATATTTTACTACATTTATTGTAGTTAATAAATCAATGAAATTTGTGTGGTTGCTCTTGGCTTGCAAGTTATTTTTATATAAGCTTGCATTTTTGAAGTATAGCCGCGTAATATTGCGTCTAAATCTGAATTCGATAACCGAGAACAGTGTTGTTTTTTTTTGATAATTCAGAATTTAAAAAGTTTGCTCACAATTTTAATAGTACTACCAAACATTGCCAAATTTTAATAGTACTACCAAACCTTTTTAACTCCTTGTAGTTTTCAGATGGCAAAACGTAGATTTGCAAATTGCTTGGTACATTACCGATATCCACTGCGAAGGGGTTTTCGAAAAGCTCCATCTTTTGAAATCAGTAAACCAGTTTTCAAAACTCGTTGTGGCGAGAATCTTGCGGGCCGCAGGTTGCCGACCCATACTTTATACTATTGACCCGCACCCGTGTTATATGAAGGAGGAAAACATAAAGATGCGCAAGGGATCAATGCTCTTAGTTCCTTCGAGCAGGCACCAATGAAATACCCATAGAATAGACTCAGATTTATCTTTGCAATATCAGTTTTATCACTATTTGTACAATAAACCGTAACGTGAATTATAAAAAATATAACGATAACTCTCAACGAATAAGAATAGATTAGCTCGAATATAGCTCAAGTTTTCTGAATATTTTTCTAAACCGTGCATTATGTTAGGTTAATTAATTAAAAAGTTTAAAGATGGGTTGTTTAAAAAAATTTGATGGATTCATCAAATATTTTAAGTTGATTTTCACGTTCTGTGTAGGTTCTATTCAAGTTCTGTTATTATATCATTATAAGACAGCTGCTTCACAAAACTGAAATAATAACAGAACTTGAATAGAACTTACACAGAAAGTGAAAATTAACATCAAAAATTTGATGAGTCCATCAAATTTTTTGAAACAACCCGTCCTTAATATAAAATAATTCCATGAATAAATAAAATGTACTTTAATTGCTGAATATAAAGGCTTTTCAAAAATCAAACCTTAAAAACAAAGTTTTACACTTAAATACTAGAATTTTCAAATGTCATTTTAAACTTTAAAAAAAATGGTTTGACTGAGGAATGAACCTTCCCACCCAGTGACCTGCTACCAACCGGGCCAAATCCCGAATTGGTAAAACCGACATTTATTTCGTATAAGTGCCATAATGTCACCGGGTTTGGGAGAAAGGCGTATATATCCGCGTGTGTAAGCTTTATAGCCGCCAAAAATAGAAATAAAGCATTGTCATCGACAACGAGTCTAACCGCAGAGTTTCAGCTCGATCGGATGTCGGGAAGAGGGTTAATTTCCACCTCCAAGATTCCACTTCATTCTTATATTCATACAATCAAGAAAACAAAAAAAAAGACAGGTTATCATCAAATCCTTTAAATACAAGTTCAGTCCAAGCCGTGGGTAATTAAACCAATCCACCCATATGTTTTTTTGAGGGAAGATACCTAATGTATCCAGTCTAGACCAAACTAAAAACTGTGCACAAATATAATTTTTTTTCTCTAATTCTTTTCTACTCTCATCCCTAATAGCGTAATTTTAGTACGTAAAAAGCTCAGCAATTTCCGTGTAATAATATATATCAGAGTTCTCCTAGGACCTAGCTCAATGTACGCAGATGATATGAAAGCAAAGCACTCGACTGCAGGCGAATTAACGCTAAATACCTCTCTCAGGTTGAATTCTCAGCAGACACGCGAACACTTCGCATAATTTCTCGTATTTATCAATTTGAACTAGCAATAAATGAACACACCTTATTTCACTTAAAAATAGAGAAAAACTTTGGACTATGTGGTGTAAAAACACGGTATAAAATTAATAACAAATTAAATTAGTAATTGGGAAATATTTGTCCGTAACGCGTAACCCTATTTCAGTTGCGACCGGTTAGTGGCTGAGTTGGCATCGCGCTTTGGATCCATGGTATAGTGTCAATTAATGTAATAATAATACACTTAAGATTAAAGTAATAATAATACACTTAAGATTTTTAGTACGTGATTAGAGTGTTTTTTTTTGTTTTCTTTTTTAGACCATTTTTTTAACCTGCCCACGCCCTCACTGTGACGCCCTCTAATTTTCTCTGGGTCTTCTACTGCCCCCCCTTAAAGTCTCAAACAACCACAAGGGGGCGTTATATCGCCCACGTTGAGAACCTACGCACTAAACCTTATCCAGTGGACGTTCATATGCATATTATTTAGATTTTTGTTCGATTAGCATGAATTTGTTAATATAACTTATGTTTATAATGTCATTATTATTTTAATTTTGAAGTTTACTAAGTTTGGGTGGTTCCAAAAAATTTCAAGTTAATTGAAGTTAATTTTTAGTTAATTAGTTTTTATTTTTTAGTTAATTTCAGTTAATTTTATGTATTTGAAGTTAACTTTCGCATTCTGTGAAAGTTCTTTTCAAGTTCTGTGATTATTACAGTTTTATGAAGCGACTGGCTTATAAATACTGACTCCTAACTTAACAAACGGATTGCAATCTTTAGCGCACAGGCGTCAGGTGGGAATGTTGTCCTTGCTATACCGGTATTACAATGGAAGATGCTCCGAGGAACTAGCGTCATTGATCCCCTCGGCACCGGTGCATAGTCGGGAAACACGCAAAACACGCGCTCAACATTTGTACACGGTTGACATTAGTCACACGAGAACGGGTCGTTTCTACGACTCGTTCTTGAGTTCAACAGCTCGGCTGTGAAACGATTTGCCGGCTTTTGTGTTTCCTCCCTCCTACAACACGGGTCTCTTCAAGACCAAAGGTCATGCCTTTCTCTCCTCAAAAACACCCTCCACACAGCATCTTCAAGGCCATGAGCAAGGCCACATAAGCCCTGAGGGAAATTATTTTCCTCAGGTCCTCCTGTGTGGAGTTAATGTAAAAAAAAAATTATAATAATGATATAATAACAGAACTTGGATAGAACTTACACAGAACGTCAAAATAAGACTAAAATATTTAATGAATTTTTTCAAATTTTTTGAAACAACACATCCTATTAACATAAAATTCGAAAGATAAATTTCTTTTTTGAAAGGCGATGATCCTGAGGTAAATGTGTTTTTTTATAAATTATTTCACCTTCACAACTCCTACAAATTTATATCCCGTGATTTTACAAGAGTCGCGCTAGTAGGATATATCGTTCACCGAGTCACCGAGAGAGGATTCAAAGCTCTGCCTAGTACGTAACACACGTTTGAAAGGAGCGAAGTATGTCAATTTTTTTCTACATTTACGATGTTCGTGGTGCCGGTGAGTCACAGTGACCGACTTAAAAGGTTTTCTTAATTAAAGTTCTGAATTTGCGAGCCATGAGAAATTTCAGGAGAGTTTTTGCTTTGCTTTACACCCGTACGATATTTTGAGAAATATATTAAAGGTGGAATCAAACAGCTTTGATTGGTACAGAAAAAATCTGAAATGTAGAAAGTTTTATTTTGATTGAAGTGATTTTTAAGAGCCTTTGGCACACATGAAATATATTTATCTCTATATTTAAAACTTAATGAAATATAAATTTTCATATGTAGCAATCACTTTGTGGGAAAACATAATTATAACAATAATACAATGATATAACTTTGTTTTATTCCACTTTATTATATTCTTCTCCAACCGGTTTCGGTTCGACCTGAACCTTCTTCAGGGATGAATAAAAATATACTATACATATATATAAAAATATAATATACAATGAAATATATTTTTCACTACTATTTATAACTTATCAATTTGGGAGGCAGGTGTGGGTGCCGCCGCCCAAGGAACCATTTATTGGATAACCAACACCTCTGCCGTAGGTCACCCCAAGTGGTTCGCTACGTTTGGTGATTTAGCAGGAGTGCCCAGGTTCATGGGGTGAGGTTTGTGCGGGTCTTGGCGGCGGAAACGTCTGACCACCAGCTGCATGGCAGGTCGGATCGGGAGTTAATGGTCGAGGGAATCCCTTCGACTTCGAACTCTCTCGGGACATCGCCTTGCACCGTAGTAGAAGGGATGGATTCATACGTCCGTCACTCCTGGACACACTGACCCCCACATTTCCAACCATCCCTAATACCCCTTTTCCTTCCCAGAACTTCCTCTCATTCCTTTCCTAAAAGATTCTCCACACAGCATTCTTGAGGAGAAATATTTTCCTCAGAACCTCCTGTGTAGAGCTAATTTAAAAAAAAATAACTAAGTGAAATAAATTCATCACTGTGTTTATAACTATATGAAATATAAAAATCCTCATATAAATATATTATGACGTTTGGACAAAGAAAACACGACCACGACCCTCTAAACTGTTAAAATAATATCGGATTTGGCTGGAAAGAGGTAACCGACAGATTGTTTGCACGACAAATAACAAATATATAGGATTCAAATAACACCCTAAAATATACGCCATTCGCAAAGTAACACACGGAATTTTGGTTCACTTGTTTTATTTCTATTAAATAGCATGTTTATTCAGAAAAGGGTTACTGTATATTGTATAACAAAGTCGCAAGAAAACAATATTGCTGTAACAGCCAAACAATTGCTTTTACAGCAGAGTCTACAGCCTACAGCGGCTTTATAGCAACGTCGATGTTACGTACCAGTGCTTATCGATTGTTGAACGTTCTCGTGCAATCACACACCAAATATAAAAGAGATTACTGTCAGAGAATTTATGTAATTCTTATGACAATGCATTCGACCGATTGGTCATAAATGAACATGTCATATTTCAATAAGAATATCAAGTAAAAACTATGCATTTAATGTCTACATTAAGTGCAAATCATTAAAAATTATGGGATTTATTCACAGAATATGTAAACCTTTTGAAGATCCTCAATCAATTCTAACTCTTTACATTACCTTAATTAAAAGTAAACTAGAATACGAAAGCATTATTTGGGATCCACATTACTGCAAAAATTAAAACATTGTAGAATCAATAAAAAAATAAAAAAACTAAGAATGTTTTCCTTCAAATGTGGACTACATGACCATCTTAGATCATACAAAGTACGTCGTGATTACTTCAAGATTGATACACTTAAAATTAGAAGGCAATTGACTGATCTAATATGTTTACATAAAATTATTCACGGCCATCTTGATAATACATTATGTCTTGGCAGTATTGAAATAAATGTCCCAATTCCCATTTCTTAAGACGCCATAACATTTTTCACATGAATACGTTTTAAAAATAATATCGCCTACTTTAGCCCTCCGACCCAGATGTGTCACCTATATAACAAGATAGAGTGTGCTAAAGTAGATATTTTCGTCGATAATTTGTACGGATTAAAAAAAAAAGTTCTGGCCTGTTAAAAAATACTAATTATATTGTGTCAATTGTCTCTCTATGCATGCCTCACGTATTTCTTATGTCACTTGCCACTCATTGTAATGTGTTACTTGAGTCTTGAGTTAGTTTGTTTATAGTTCTGTATTTTTAATTGTGATGTTTCTGTTTTTCTAATTGTACGTATCTGTATTTAATTGTAGATTTTTGCAACTGTGTGATAACTGAGTATTTATAACTGGATTGTTCTCACGTAAGTGCGAACACCTCTAAAACCCAGTATAAATAAATCTGTTGATTTGGCGATACAAAGAAAGAAAATTAACGTTAATATAATGAATTTCAGAGCATCTGGGTTAGAAAGTTTAGAAGACCTTCCACAAAGGGAGTTTTTTTGGTGCATTGCAATTCTTTACTAGTACGGATTCCGAGTAGCGTGCGCATGCAAGTTGTTTGCCTAGTTAAATTGTAGAGCAGTTTTTGCCAAACAAAATCGTTTTATTTATAATTTTTTTCCTTCTGGGGCGAAAAAGTCAGCAGCCATTGCCACTACTTGCAACTTTCCAGTGATTAATTATGTTTTCACATCAGACGATACGGAGAAAACCGAGAATCTAACCAGACATAACAGCATCGTAGAGATAGCGGGATTACAGAGGCGATCACCATCACCATGACACAACGAACGCAGACAGAGACTTCGAATAATAATCGTAAGCTGCTGTCTGATTGAGAAAGACACCTCGCTCCCGAATGACACTTGAGCTTTATCTCTTCCACGTCTTTAAAAGCTCTAATACGGGGTAACCAACCCATAGTCAAGCCACACCATCAGTTAGGCGAGTTAAAAGAATAATTCAGCTTTATTAGAATATTGTTCTTGAAATTCGGTAGGCTGGCTACATTCCCATCAACATTTACTTACGATCAGCTGGGAGATTCCGTGAAATCTTAGCCCTATTCCTCGGGGTTCAGTTTACTTGAGGAGGAATTTAGGGCTGATGAGTTTGTTAAGTTTGGTTATATGACCTTTGGATGTCGGAACTAGTATTTCCAATAATCATAATCGAATAATCATTATGAAAAATAACCCAATGTTTTGAGTGGCCACCTTTAAATCAAGTCATTTAAAAAAGGTTAAAGCTTTACAAATAGAATTTTCACATTAAATTCGCATAAGAGGCTCGGAAAAAAATATTCCCTCAGACCTTACGTCATTTTTGGGGATGCTGTGTGGAGGGTCTTTTTTAGGAAAGGAAGTACTGAATCCCGGTCTTGAAGAGACGCATGTTGTGGTAGGGATAAAACACAGAATAAGGAATATCATACCATATATGAGCTGTGAACTCAGTCGTAAAAGGGGCCGTTCTCATTTGACAAACGTCAGTGTACAAACGTTGGACGCGCGTCTGGCGTGTTTCCCGATTGTGCATAGGTGCCGAAAGGATTAATGACGCTATATCATCGGAACATCTTCCATTGAAATACCGGTAGAACAGGGGCATTAAAAATACGGTCTGTTATTTCACGGGTTGCGCAAATAAATTAATTTCAGGTAATTTAAAAAAAAAAACGTATCCGAAAAAAACACTACTTTGGGAGGCGGGTCTGAGTACCGTCGCCCGCTAACCATTTATTGGATAACCAACACCTCTGCCATAGGTAACCTCAAGTAATGCGCTACATTTGATGACTTAGCAGGAGTTCCCGGGTTCACGGGATGAGGTTTGTTCAGGTTTGTTCAGGTTCGACACTAACTGCGTGGCAGGCCGGATTAAGAGTGATTGCTTGAGGGAGACCATGTGGCCTCTTCTGCAGCATTATCTCAACCCTTCGTCTTGCACCGCAATGAGAGGGATGAATTCAAACGTGTGTCACTCCTAAATCCTCTGATAACCAGATTTCTTCCCACATCGCATATATTTTCCTTCCCAGAGCATCCTCCCCTTCATTTCCTTCAAAAACCTCCACACAGCATACCCAAGCTACATACCCAAAAGGACCGCTGTCTCCCTGAGGGAAGTTTTTTTTTATTCGGGGCCTTCTGTGTAAAAAAAAACACACTTAGTTATTATTTTATTATTTACACTCGACAAATAATGACGCTAAAATGTGAGTTAGGGTAGTCTAATTCCGAGCAGTAAAAATGTAAACGATTTTTTGTCTTCTTTTATATTTAATCCAAAATGAGTTTCTACTACAAGACCGCCTTTTCAGGAGTATAATTTATTTTATCAATCAATCAATTTTTCATGAATACTGAGAATAAGATCAAAGCAGCGAAAATAAATTATACCAAAGCAAACCGAGTAATGAATAATTCACATAATATTATAATGTTAAATTATATAAACGTATTTTGATAGGACTTCTCAATAAAGTTCGCGCTTCTCTTTACAATAACACTAGCTGGGGTGCCCGGCTTCCCCGGGAGATTAAACCGACGTTCGAACCCACGATGGATTTTGCTATTTATACCCCTACCAATGGGTAGCCCCAGAATATTCCACAACATTCTAGAGTGTTCTGGAATGTTCCACAAAGATATGGGATATTCCAGGATATTCCCGAACATTCCACAACATTCCAGAAAGTTCCGTGTTACTCTGGAGTGTTGTGGAAAGCTCTCGAATGTTTTGGACTGTTTTTAAAATTTCGAGAGGGCGAAATTTCCAGCCCTTATATCTTCAAAAGCACGCCCTTCAGATAAAAATGGGAACCTTCTTCATGGTTGACGGTTAGAGGGCTACCACATAATATAACTCCCTTGATCGTACCGGGACTCATTTATATGTTTTAATGGGGGGCACTTTGTAGTAAACTTTCTTATATAATATATACATTGGTTTTATTCTAAAAAAGTGATCATTTTTCAAAATGATGCTCTTGTTGAATAAGCTTTTGAGTTATAAATTAATATTAAAATAAAAAGCTTTAAAATATGGTCACATAAAAAGCTTGAAATTAAAAGACTAGAAATTTTAAAAGTTGTCTAAACATTGAAAAAGGGAGAAAAAGATGTGTATGAATTACATTTACACAGGGTGTAGACGAACGTACATGACTTACGTTAGCCAGACATTCCTGTCGTAATAACGAATAAATAATTCAAATATGAAGTAAAAAATTAACACGAAATTTTGGTTTCCAATAACTTTTTTAAAAGTTTTGTTTTTCAAAAACGGACTAACCAAATTCATCCTCTTATCATCACTAGTCAGTCAGCCGAGTAACTGCTCAACTCCTTACCCTACCAAGACTCTAACTGTCCAATATCTACTGATTTTTTAAATGTTTTTAATTGAAAAAATATCACCGGAAACCAAAATTTGATAATTTTTTTTTACTAGTAAGGACCTCCCTTTACACCCCGTATAATAGTGTACCTTGATATAATGTTTTGTATAGCAAAAATGTTTATTATTGAATTTGTTACTGTGGACTATTTCTAAAATAAGGTCTTTAATTCAAGTTACATACAACGTACGTGTACAATACGTGTCAATTACAACAAATAAATTATTATAAACGTGGTCGGACGGAAGGATAGAAAAAATTACCCTTTTAACGCAAATTTCAATTTTACATTAATTAATTACAACATGTTTATTTTTCATTTTATTATTAATATTATTTCTTGTCTACTAATTTTATTTTTTAACTTACTACGTACGTAATACATATGAAAATAAACTAACAAGGATTTTTTTGCACAGTAAACCCTGCGCCCAAAAATTTATGTTTCTAAAATTCTCTTACATTATGAAATAAAAGTAATATTTCCTCCGAAATCATAAGATTTGTAAGTAGGAAGGTAATTGAATACCTTACTATACTTCAAAGACCAATCACACTGAAAAAATACACCATTTACTTAACCATTTACCCGCCGTGTGCTAAATTTGTGCCGTGGATACTTTTTTCGTAATAACTTTGTTTTTTTGCAGCATTATGTTTTTGTAAAATGTTCCATCTTAGTGCTTATAAAAATAATAAACTACTACAGATATTTTGATCAGGAGTCGTAGTGTAGATATTTTACGGAGAGAAATGATTTTTTGATCTTGCCTACTGGTTGTTGCGGCACACGACGACAGGCAAAAAGAAAAATTTGAGTGATTGCCAAAAGATTCGCTGTGACTTTTCTTTTGTAAAGTATGCATAGGTATAATACTGATTTTTGAATCCTTTCTTGTATAGTGGTCGGTGTGCTTGGTAAATACAAAAATTATTTAATTTAAAAACGATCTTGTTTATATTAGTAAGTTGAAACTTGTAATAAAAATATAAATCATAAAATGAATATTGCGGGATTGAATCACGAATGAAATTACAGTGACGATCTGATTACCGTACCGTAAGGGCACAAAAAAACATAAAACATACATTTTTTATCCCAGTAATGCTGCAGCTCTTTCTTACATATTAAAAAATGTTGAGACAAAAGATGAGACACACAATATATGTGTGTATGTTTCCTCCAAAATACTACTTATTCCTCTGGAGGAAACAGACATACCTTATTACGACTCAGCTATGGCGAGGGGAATTGCGTTTCATTTTCTTTATACATTCGTGTGAGGGAGATGTATGATAATGACTGCGTGCTTCCTTTGGGGGGAGGGAGGTTCGTTCATTGTCTCATCTTCGACTATTGTAATTTAGTGTGTAAGAAAGAGCTGCAGCATTATTATGTTTAAGAACAAAAGCAAAACCATCAGCGCATTGACGTTTGACATACACGAATTTTTGAAATTCATTCAATATTATCCTTGTAAGTATATTTCATAGTTTCAAAATTATCGTCACGGCTATTATCGTGGTCTACAGATACGTCACGGTGCGGTGTGTGAGAGAGATGCAAGAAAATTATTACTTTTTACCTTTGAGGGATACAGATCTACATACATTGTGTATGTCATCTTTTGAAAGAGCTGCAGCATTATTGTGATAAGGAACGGAATGTTTTTTGTGCCGTCGCAGTACCGTAATCGTGGGTCATCACGGTAAAAATAAAAGTGCTCATTCAAAATTTAAAAGGATTTGACAATCATTACTAGGCACTCAGCATTTTTGGGCATTATAAACTAGTTTTTTGATACTATGGGTGTGCCTAAATATAAGCAAACGTGTCCTGTTTAAGGGTCCACTATTCGAATTTCGACCGATTTCTTATATATCTGCCTTAAACATCTGAAGTTTTTAAGCTCTTAAAAAAATATATGTTATTTTTTAAGATAATATCTAGATACGTTCCACGCCGAAACGCAAATAATGTGAAAAAATTCACAATGTTTCTTTAAATGATACTTAAAATACGTTCTACGAGATTTTCGCTCTATTTTAAACGAGTCATGTTTTATTAAGCTTTTCGCAATTTTCGCTGCTATTTTATGACTTAAAATATTAGCGCGCTCTGTCCAACATTCGTAATTACATATCTCTCCATCTTCTTCTTTTTCAGCCGAAGAGTGCCCGCCTTAAAGTGATTTGCCTGTAAATTTTGATGGTCATCCTTTTGAAAAGCTCGAACGTTTTCTATGGGTCCAGAGTTTCCAGAATCACTGATTAATGCGCTTTATGTAATGCAGGCAGTCAATTAGCCTCTTCTCTGTGAGTGACAGACTTCTGGTCGGCTACTCCTGACTCCTGTCTTCCATTAAATAATTATCGGCCAATTGGGGCTATCACCATTTATATGTTTTCGCTTGCAGAAGCGTTTTATTCCTCGTTCGGTGTAATTGAGAGTGACTTCTTAATTAAAGGCGTGCATCATCTTTCTGTATGTTATATCATTGGCAGGGTTGTCGCAAACTTAAATATTTATTTAATCATCGAAGGAGATAATTATCATTAATTCTTAATGGAAATATGAAACCGACAAAGACACAGAAAACAAAAAGGTAACAGACCCCCTAGTCTTACCGGGACTGAGCTATTGCCACTTCATTGCATTCCATCATTTTTCCTTGACGTTGTTCATCATTTGAGTCGTATTTCTATATCCGCTATATCAATTTTCACTGATTCAAAGAAAACCGAAAAAACTGTCACGTAAAAACTGGCGTAAGTTAATAATTGCATTTTAATTGTTTATATATATATTTTTTTTTACATGAGCTCCACACAGGAGGCCCTGAGGAAAATAAATTCCCTCAGGGCCTACGTCATCTTTGGGGATGCTGTGTGGAGGTTTTTTTTAGGAAAGGAAGGAGAGGAGAGTTCTGGGAAGGAAAAGGGTTTAAGGGGTGGGTAGGAATCTGGGGTTCAGTGTGTCCTGGTCGTACGCCTCCAAGACCTCGACAAACCTCACCCTGTGAACCCGGGCACCCCCGCTAAATCACCAAACGTAGCGAACCACTTGGGGTGACCTATGGCAGAGGTGCTGGTTATCCAATAAAGGTTCCCGGGGCGGCGGTACCCATTCCAGCCTCCCAAATTATATAATGAATTGGAGTATTATAAATTCTAAAAGTCTTCATTTTTCAATGAATGTCTAGCAATATTTAAGTAATTTCGATAAATAAAATGGATATGGCGGATTTTGATACTCACTTCGTGATTTACTCACGATATAGATATAGAGGTTTTTGAAACTCAACTGACCTGGCGCACGAGTTTCTAAATCCGCCATCTTGGCAAAATAAATGCTCTTGATTGGTTGAATTCCGGTATAGCGGGTTTTATGAATGATGTAGCGGTTTTGTTTCTCACCCGCAGTTTTAATATGGTTTTTGGTCGTGATAAGGGACGTTTTGAAACTCAATTTTAGGTTCATCTTGTTCCTACAAAACGTGTACTCGACCATTTTGGCAAAATATCGGATATTTATTTATTTATTTGTAAGAGACCAACAGCTTATAAGTACATAAAAAAATAGAGATACATAATAAACAAGTTAATTAAAGTGAAACCAAAAAAGTCTCCTATGTTAGATTACTTGGAGATGGAGTCTTATTACAATTTAAAATTAATTTTAGGTGAGGAGGAGAGGAGGAGCAGGAAAATAGGATAAGGATAGGAGATGCTTCCAGTACGTTCCACACTCTTGTATCAATTTTTGATCGTACGCGTTACTTCTATTCGGTATTTCTGAAGGGTATTTACTAAAGATGTCTCTATTGTAGAATTTTGCATTATATTGCGCACGTGTACGGGGAATCGGAGATTTTTTTTCTAATGTTAGTTCTATTTGTGGGCAAATGACACAAGTTGGATTGTCTTGTTGATCTTGTCGGAATATGATTTTTTATTAAGTTCGTAAACTCTGGCGAGTCCAGGCCATTATTCAGAATTTTAATTTATAAGATTTGATCAAAAATTAAACGTCGTGTGTAAAGGGAGTTGGAGTTGTGGAAGTTTAAAGATTCGGTGTAATTTGAAAAGTGTAAATTTTTTTTTAATAATTTATGTGATAAAATTTTTTTTTTAATTCTTTCGATTCTTTCGACATGAGCTTGGTAATATAGCGAGTATTGAAATTAAAGGACTCAACTCCTACGACGGGGCAACTCAATATCCAATACAGCAACTTGGAAGGGATGATGTACGAAACGCTCGATTAAGTTATCGATTACTTACCGAAAGCCATATATGCATAAAGTTCACGTCATAAAATCATAACAATATGTTTTGTGTTGTTATGTGTCATCATTTATAATTTATACCATGAAAAATACCGTAGTTTTTATTCCAAATGAGAAAATTCAGTTGAAGTAGGAAATTCAAAAAAATTGAAAAATCCAATATTTGGGAATGTTGCAGGCGGACGAGCCATATTTTAGAGGACCTAGAGAACTTGTCTATTCGTATCGTTTTACCAAATATTGCTAAAGTCAATTCCAACCTTTCTAAGAGGTAAACTGAAACCATCTGAAAGGGAATATAGTTATGAAACTCAAAATACAAGCGTTTTAAAGTGGTCACCAATATAAACTGCCGTTCAAACGAATATTATTTACTATCGTGATGGTTTTGTCTTGATAAACTGCCCGGAGCAACTGCAACGGGGTGGGTTAAGTGGTGGGGGAATGAACCGCGGAAGTTAGGGTAGTACCTTTGTTTGTTTTAGGAAAATATTTAAATTAAGGCGCCGTGTAATTACGAATGTCGGAGAGAGCGCGCTAATATTTAAAACGATAAAATTGAAGCGAAAATTGTGAAAATGTTTAAGAAAACACGACTCGTTTAAAATAGAACAAGAATATCGTGGGGAACATCAAAAATAGGTTTTAAAGAATTTTGAATTTTTTCGTACGTCAACCTCTAAAATAAGTGAAATGAACGTGTTTATAATAATTTTCGGAGCATATTTTACGATTGTTTTCTATCGAGGGAATTTCATAAAATTTGCGCTTCGGCATGGAACACTTCTATTATCTTCAAAAATAACGTATAATTTTTTATGAGCTTAAAAATTTCAAATGTTTAAGGAAGATATGTAAGAAATTGGTAAAAATTCGGGAAGCGGCGGCTTAATGAACCTTTTATCTATCAAGCCGTACTCTCTCGACCCATCGCTTTGCACCAGAGAGGTAGAGATGGATTTGTACGTACGGTCACTCAATGACATACTGACCCCCAGATTCCTACCCACCATTCCTACCTTTTTCCGGTCCAGATCTTCCTACCTTTCCTTAAGGGTCCACTATTCGAATTTCGACCGATTTCTTACATATCTCCCTTAAACATTTGAAGTTTTTAAGCTCTTAAAAAAATATATGTTATTTTTTAAGATAATATCTAGATACGTTCCACGCCGAAACGCAAATTATATGAAATTCCCTAGATAGAAAAAAATCGCAAAGTATGCTCCGAAAATTATTTGAAACAAGTATATTTCTTTTATTTTACAAGTTATATTTGTGAAAAAATCACAATGTTTCTTTAAATGATACTTAAGATACGTTCAACGAGATTTTTGCTCTATTTTAAACGAGTCATGTTTGATTAAGCTTTTTCGCAATTTTCGCTGCTATTTTATGACTTAAAATATTAGCGCGCTCTGTCCAACATTCGTAATTACATATCTCTCCATCTTCTTCTTTTTCAGCCGAAGAGTGCCGCCTTAAGCTAACGTCCTTATCCGATTGGATTAGTTCAGTTCGCAGAGCACTACCCGGCAAGTCATAGGTCCTGGGTTCGAGTCCCAGGTTGTCATCTTAGTTCTTAATTGTCCAAACGATCATTTTAGTTTGTGTTCAATCTCCACTTTAAAACCAAAAAGAAAGTAAAAAAATATATACTTAATCGCTTAGCTAAGATTTATTTAATTTAATGAGACCTTATAACAGGTTGATAACAGTACCTACACGCGACAATTTTACTGCTGCCAACACTTCGTGTTGGTGTGTAAGAGAGAGAACGCGGGAGCGGTCTCTTTCGGCGCGGCCAGTTTCAGCTGAGCTCTCTTGGGGAAGACACGGTGTTCGAGCCTTGCAGATTTGGTGTGACGGAGTCCGTGAGAATTATTCGTTTCTTGTTAGTCGATCATGTTTAATATTTTATAGCATTTTGTTTAGTGAATCACCATGTTTCTATTAGTGTCTCATGCTTCACATGAGGATGGCACTCACAACCAGGTTTGATATTGTAGCTTTTCAAATATGTCGGTACATGTAACGATGACGCAGCAGATTCTAACATCTTTTAGATTTATGTTTTCTAGAAGGCCACCCCTGAGTTAATCTTAATATATTTATTCATAGTCTGATGTCTCTTTTAGAAATTCCTAATTAAGTAATAATTTTATAAATAAATTGCCCGCATACTTTGTGAATAAATATTAATTGTTCTTAACAATGTGAGTGTTAATTATAAATCTACCCTTAGTTGCCTTTACTTTTGAATATTTGCTTGATGGCGATCCTGGGACACCATTTGATCATTGTTTTAGGGTTCCAGCCTGAGCAGAGAAGTGATTTTGGTAGGTTGACATAAGATAACAATTATCATTGTTACAAAATGGCGCCCAACGGCTTTCGAGATGTTCTTTTCTGCTGTGTCATAGTATCATAATGTACGTTATTGTTAATATTTTACAAACTAGATCGACTCTCAAGGCGGCTTATTCCCGCGGTTTCCGTTTCTGCAAGGCCCGAACACAGCTGCTTCTAGTAAATTCCAGTTTAATTTAAATTCATAATTTGTACATGATCTCAGCTGTTGCTCAAGACGTTTATCGTCTCTTATAATTGTTTTGATGCCCAGTTCGCTGGCATCACTCAGAAATTTTTCTTTTTTAAGAGAATTCTGGATTGAACTGCATGGCTGAAATAATTTGTTACAAAATTTTTTTCGTTGCATGTATTAATTTTTTTTCTACCTTCCTTTTAGCTAGGGATGGAAGAACCGGTTCACAAATGGAACATATTGTACGACCAGCTGACAGGATGGGGTTTATTTTATGCAGATTCAATCAACTAGCATTTCAACTTTCTGATGGAAACTTAGTAAGTTTATTTTTAATTTTACAAGCTAATTTCATGTAACTATAGCTGAGCTAATTTTTAACCTTATATTTGAATTGATGGCATAAATCTTGGTTCCAATTATTGTGGCGACAATATTTTATCTTATCTATAATTTACCTCAACAATTTTGTTGTAATTATTTCACTGTGATGGTTAACAATTTTTTATCAATACCCAAATAAAAATTTTAGTATATGATCACATGTGTTTAAAAAAATTTTTTTTTTTTCCTACCTTCTTTTAGGTTATCATTGCAATTCTAATGATTAAACTAATAAAATTTTTCAGTCTACCCAACTTTTAAAATAATTTTAGAAGGTGGTCTTTTACATTAATAATGAATTATTTCCCTTTATTTTTTTGGTTCTCATTTATATTCAGATTTTATCTTTCAACTTTAATAAATATAACCAAACGTGCATTTCAGACTTCTTGGATTCCTCGGGTATTCTTCTGATCACATGACGTCGTGAACGGTTGGGTTCTGCAGTTTTTCAGCTGACCTGATAATGCAAGGCAACTAAAGTTTGTTTTTCAATTTTCTTAAATTCTATAATTCATTGTCCGGGTTGTTTTGGGTTTATCGATGAATTTTTCTTGTGCATGTTTTTATTAAGAAAGATAAGTTCCTTGCTAAAGTCAATATCTTCTTTTGGGACAATATTTTATACAATTTTTTTTCTCCTTTGATGGAATTTTTCAACTATTTCTGATTGCGTTTCATGAACAAGGACTTGAAAAGTTTTCATTATGGTGAATAACTTCCATCGAACATTTTGGGGTCTCCTAATTAAATTTAATATGTAATTGTTGCTGGGGTTTTCAAATTTTAATTTTCTTTGTTCTGGATTTTTCAAATATTACAATTTATTTTATTCGCTATAAAGTGGTACAACGTAGAAAGCACATATTATTTTATTTGATTTTATCAGGTTCGTAGTTTTTTTTAAGTTTACATCTAATTGGGTATTTAACATTAATTTTCACATCTTAAATTTAATCATTTGCTAAATCTTTTAAAGTAAATATTTACGTCAATGCCATCTATTGGATTTTTCAAAACTAAATATTTTGGTTCCAGTCTTCGCTTATTATTACCTTCTTTTAATTATATTTTGGATAAACATTGATTATTACCATCTTTTGTTTTTTTTTAACAGTTACACATTACGGTAAACTTAACAAATGGTTCCTTTTATTATTTCTATTCAGAATTGGTTGGAATCTTAGCTAGTGATCTATTGATTGAAATGCAATTTAATGGGATATATTTGAATTTCTTTATCAGGATTATTTAATGTCCGCAAGTTATTATAGGATATTTGTATTAGGGAACTCGGGTTAAACATTAAATTTTAGCTTTAATGCTCTGTGGTATGGTTTCACGAGATTTTCTTATTTGCTGCGTTTTCGGTATTTGAGCACGTTCCATGATTTCTTCCTGCTGGAAAATCCTCTGAGTTCGTTCGCTTTTCTTGTGTGTTTCCATGCCGGTACATTTCCTGCCTCTGAGTTGCACACACAATTCTTCTGAATTGACCGTTGTTTGTAATTTCGGTTGACGAGTTACTTTCAAGCGCAGGAGACGAAAGAACCCTTTGCTTAATCGATTTGTTCTTAAGAGGAGGGTAGATTCGTTTCTGTTGGCATATTATTAAGAATTTTGGATTCCATATTTTGGGTTTTTTTTTTTCATTTTGGGGTAGTTAAAATGTAGTTTTGTACCTATATGTGTAGGGAAAACTCTTGGTTTCATCTCTTTCAGAGGTTTTCAATGAATCTTGGTTTTAAAGGGGGGTTTTCATTTCAAAATGTGATGAAGGATTTGTGTCTACTTCTGACATTTTGTGGGGGGGTAGTTTTTTTGTGCATACATGTCCACCACATGTTGCATAATTTTGTTTAGTCATTGTTCGTCTTACATGTTGTCTTGTCTTGTCATAGTATTATGTAGCGAATTAATGTAAAATTGATTTATGTCATATTCAATGGGGAAGGATGATTAACACTTGTTTTGTGTAAATTTTATTGGAATGAGTTTTTTTTAATGTGATAAGTGACGGTGTTTTGATCTACTTTCATTACTGATAATTTAAAAATTAGTTTGGTATCATTTATGTAAGTTGATTATGTTGGTTGTATAATTTCTAGGAATTTTAGCCAAGAGTTTTCACAAGAAAGTCTCAGGAGCTGTAAAATACCTATTACGATTTAGGAATCACCCTCTTGGTTAATTTTCATATTAAATGTCATTAATCTGGTTTTTGCTCTCTTACAATGTGCTATTTTACAGTTAATTTTATTAGATTGCATGTTTATTAATTCAGTACTATGGATATTAACTATATTAAGGTGTTTTCATATCTCTAGCTCTCCTTCGGGTGTTATTTTCATGATTGATGTGGTGGGAGCTGATCTTCGTATGTTCTTCAATTCCGGATAATTACATATTAACATTTTCGACTATAGACATGTTTCATAATCAATATTGTGACATCATTTAACTTGAGAATCTTGTCTTTTGAGCTCGAGGACATTTTTCTCGACTTATTTGATTTCTTAATATTGTTCAATTCTATTTTGTTTTACCTTGTGATCGTCAGAGGTGGCAAGGAAGAGATAATTATATTTTTTCATGATTACGCTAAATGATTTAATTAAATATTATATATTGATTTTTATCTCTATTGATGTAGTTCACTGACACCTTCAGTCGGTTATTGGAAGTTCTTAGTTTTTTTTTAGTATAAATCTTATTGGTTTGTGTCTGGGGTGGTTAGGCTTTCAGAGTTTTTCAAGAGATGTCTCAATTTTAAGTTTGTTAATTTTTAATTATATTTCATTTATTCTGTCATATTGAGTTTAGGCTTCAATATTTTTTTGTTAATTTTCAGTAGTTCAGTAATTTTTACAATTTTACAGCAGCACTATAAATTCTTAGCATCACTTGTTTTTATATTGGTAATTCTATAGCTAGGCAGTAGATTAGTTTAGCGAATTTTCTCACAAGAAGAAGATGTGGACCTCCATGCAGTGGATTTTCAAGATTTCAAGAGATACAGAGTATTCTGGGTTAGTTATCACACCTCCTCCTCCCCGCGAGTATGTTACACTAGCGCTTTTCAAGAGGCTCAAGATAGTTCCTGTTACAAACATTGACTGCCAATTTCATTTCTGAAGAAGCTTCTGTTGTCGCTGGACTGTATTATTCAATTCTGGCTCAAGACTGAGATGGATGTCTTCTGATCACTCCTTCGGACCTGTCGGTGATTAGTGTTTTGGATCCAGTATTGCCAATCAACATACCCACTTGCAGCACCTGGTGAAGGAAGAGTTCGTTTCAACGCTTCCTTTGAAATACTCAGAACAATTTGGTACTTTCATCTGGACACCTATCTTCTTGGAATTACCGCTACTGAGTGGAGCGTAGAAGAGGTCCGCTACAATTATACATCACTACCGGAAGGCATTATTCCACCTGAGATGTTTTGGTGTTTGTCATCATGACTCATCACTCTTCATCGGTCACGCTGCGTTTCCATGGACTACATTCTATAGAAGAATCTTTCATTCATTTTCTCCACCGTTTGGATCAACATTAGGCATGATCTGCAGAATGTCCATACTGGGTTTCAACGCCAGGAGGCGTCCGCCAGGAGGCGTCCGAAATTTTCTGATGAAAATTTCGCTTTTCGTGGGAGGGTAATATAACAGGTTGATAACAGTACCTACACGCGACAATTTTACTGCTGCCAACACTTCGTGTTGGTGTGTAAGAGAGAGAACGCGGGAGCGGTCTCTTTCGGCGCGGCCAGTTTCAGCTGAGCTCTCTTGGGGAAGACACGGTGTTCGAGCCTTGCAGATTTGGTGTGACGGAGTCCGTGAGAATTATTCGTTTCTTGTTAGTCGATCATGTTTAATATTTTATAGCATTTTGTTTAGTGAATTACCATGTTTCTATTAGTGTCTCATGCTTCACATGAGGATGGCACTCACAACCAGGTTTGATATTGTAGCTTTTCAAATATGTCGGTACATGTAACGATGACGCAGCAGATTCTAACATCTTTTAGATTTATGTTTTCTAGAAGGCCACCCCTGAGTTAATCTTAATATATTTATTCATAGTCTGATGTCTCTTTTAGAAATTCCTAATTAAGTAATAATTTTATAAATAAATTGCCCGCATACTTTGTGAATAAATATTAATTGTTCTTAACAATGTGAGTGTTAATTATAAATCTACCCTTAGTTGCCTTTACTTTTGAATATTTGCTTGATGGCGATCCTGGGACACCATTTGATCATTGTTTTAGGGTTCCAGCCTGAGCAGAGAAGTGATTTTGGTAGGTTGACATAACCTACCAAAATCACTTCTTTACCTTTATTTACCTTTACGTTACCTTTATGGAAATAGCTTTATTTTAAACACCTATCATAATGTTTCATTGAAATAATGAAAGAAAACCTTCTCCTTCCGTAAAATTTTCTATTGGTTGTTTGGACAATTAAGAACTAAGGCGACGAGATGTGACCGTATCTCTTTATGATTTCTCTGTTTCAGGTTTTCGATTCAGTTTCGCTCAAATTGTCTTCATTAATTATAAAAAATATTAGTTTAAATTGATGAATGTTTTTATGAGAACCCTATACCCATTTTAAAAAACTTTATGGCCACTTTCCTATCAACCAAATTAGAATTATATTGCTTTTAAAGCTGTGTGCACCAGAAAGGAATTCAATCAAGAACTGTGTCAAACTGCATTTATTTTCAAACACTGGCTGATTCTTACTAATTAAGGGACTGATTGCTGATTAATATCGCGTTTAGACTTCAGACAATACGTAGATGCATGGTAGATATTATTACAAATTAATACTGATAAATGATTTGCCCCTGGGACAGTAATACAATAAAAAATTAAATGCCTTGTTAAATTAATAAAATATTGTGAAATTGGTATCAAAATTTTCTAATGCTACCTACTACAAAAATTAATAATTTCTCGATCAACTGAGCCCCTAAATTTTCTAGGAGTTAATTACTGGGTCATTAATTGATGTTTACAAGAATTTTGGCAATTCTGCCAGTCATTAAGAAATACATAATTGCGTAGGTACATAATAAAGCACAAAATTTTTGACTTTTGTATTGTTTATCACCAGAAAATTATAACCATATTTTTAAAGCATTTTAGATTGTTTAATTTTTAACTTCCAATAATAGAAAAACTAGTAGGTTTCTGTAATATTCTTCAAACCCAGTGTTTATTTATTTATTTACTAGCTTTTCCCCGCAGCTTCGCTCGCATGGTATTACGGGAAATTACTGTAGCGCTTGCATTTATCAATTATCTCCCCCCCACCCCACCCCCATCCCCTCCCGCATTCCATATATTCATTCACTTACATTCAGTTTTCAAACATCTCGCCTACCACCTAAATTTCATAATGCTATAGCTCAAAGAAAAAAAGAATTACTTATCCAATTTTGTTCATTCGTTCGGAATTTATGCGCTTACAAACATTTCGGATGTTTATTTTTATTTAAATATTTAGAAGTTCGTTAATATAATAAAAAAAATACTCTATTTATCATTCAGTCTTTATAATCATTACGAATTATATTTTTAATAAAGGAACTCTCATCTGACATTTATTCCAAGCTTGTCCAAAAAAAAAAAACGAATTCTAATATTTGAATTTTCTGCAGTAGTAGCTGACCATACCAGCATAGAGCCCAAAAATATATCAACATTGTTTCCATGGAAAAGATTTTTTCTGACGTTAGCAAAAACTCGCTTTTGTTAGCGACAAAAAACGTATAATAAATATAATATATTACTATTTATAATTTCGTAACGCCAGAGCTTACCATCATATACAACCTGTAGTCTGCGCATATAATTTAGCTTTATATTGGTGAAAGAATTATTAAAGTCTTTACATTGTGTTATGCGTGAAAAGGTCACAAACAAACTCGAGCAGTTTCGCATTTATAATATTAGTATGGATATTTATTAACGCCCTAATGGGCTTTTACATGAATAGACGGAAATTTATATACACAATATTAATTACATGTGTTTCATAATCAAGAAAACAGAATAAATACTGTTCGTTGGTAGTACGATAAGATTTTTATGAGTACCACTTCGTGATACTGTTACTTTATCTACTGTGAGAAAATAATACAACGTAGTTAAATATCCGTAATAAACGCCTCTGGAAAAATCAATTTCGATTATCCGCGTTAAAACGAACTTCCGTAAACAAAAGGTGGCAATCTAATTAACAAGCGAAAACGGCCCAGAAAAACAAAAGCTCCTTCCTCTTTCGTTTTCAATCTCGTTGCTGTCATCTGCTCTTTGTTCGTTGATCTTATTATCTCATTGACCCAAAAGGCATTTGATTCAATTGGAAATAGTTCATAGTATACAGTTTCTGTTGAATAGCTTGTAAATCTATTGGCAATTACATTTGTATTAGATCATTTACAAAGCCGTTGACTCGGCTACCAGCGCCTTCATTCAATTAACTTCTCTTTATGTAGGACACGGCGAATAGTTGGAAAGTAATACCAAATGGGATAATTGGAAACGAATCTCACCCAGAAAATTCCTAAGATACGTCACGTAGATCGGACGCTTTGAGAAAAGCTCATCTCGTGATGTTGATTTGATCTGACTGTATTTTCGTTTATTGTAGTCCCAAGGTACGAATGTCTTTGAATCCTAAATATTAACACATAAAACGTACAAAAATTCAGCCTTTGGGAGCGAATTCGGGTTGTTCTTCTTTTTAACCTACATAACTTTTACCACTCTGTCACATTTTGTTTTTACTATAAATGAAATCTCTCTGGATCTCAGAGGGGAAATTGCAGCAAAGCTTAAAATGCCTATTGGGGTGACAAACATGAGCTGCGTGTGTACCTATTTCGAATGATAACCCGCGTGACAGAATTAACGTACGTCATAAATGTTGTAGGAGACATAAGTTTTTGAGATTTTTAAAAAATATTTTATTAAACATCAATAGGTTATATAAACCTTGTGGAGTTTAAAAATATTTTTATATTTTATGTCGTCAAATCATTTTTTTGTAACATTATAAAATATATGCAAGTCAAGGTGGCAGAAGTTTGTGTATGAGATACACTTCTATCACTTCTATTACAACTCTGTAACGTAATTTTTACTACTGAAATATAAACACTTATTTTTTTAAAACGCACACATTCGTTACGTCTTTAGTAGATTTTAAAGTATTTATAAAATAATAATATTGGTAATTTTGTTGATTTTTGTCCACTAACTGGTGGAGACAACTTTATGTAGGTTAAAAAGAAGAACGGCCTATATATTGTAAATAATTACCTAATAATTAACATAATTAATCACCACTTCCCATAATATGTTATGCCTTTAGTTCTTATTTGTCTGTTCTTGTTTGTCTTTTGTTATTTTTATTAATGTTAATCTTATCCTGATGAAGAAACATTTTGAAACATGCTGATAATTTTGATTTAATAAGTGGTGTTTTACAAAGTGATTTGTTTTCATTTCATTTTAATTATTTTTAAATCTTTTTTCAGCTAAAATCTTTAACCTGCAAGTGAAGAGATTGACAAGTTTGACGCTTACAGCATCGGCGGTGGAAAGGCTATTACTTCTCACTCAATAGCAATTACAATTAGGTATTGGAAGTTACAAAATAACAATGTGGTCGGCAGTCAACTCCGTAGCCGGGGGTCGGGGGTAGGAAACAGTGGGGTGGGAGCGGTGCCACTAACCTCAACATTCGGCCTGGGCGGGCGGCTGAAAACTGAAATTCGGTTCACGAGCTTACCTGAAACAAAGAGCAGAATGTCCAATTAACCGGGGTCGTTATTGTAATAATGTATTATGGGAGCATTGATATAAATGAAAGAGATATTACAACAATTGGGCCCAATGATCAAAGAGCACTTTCACTTTTACAAAAGATGAAATTCGGTAGTGATAAGGGAGCCAGAAAACAGGAAAATCGCGATTGATTTTTGGGTATTGTGTTGCGCTTCCTCCTTCTGTCGGCCTCCTTGGTCGAGGGTAAAGCTCTTTACTAGCCATCCTAGCCATCCGGAGTTCACGGGTTCAAAGAGCGGCGTGCGCAAGGAAATTTTGTTTTGTTTATTTAACGCCCAGAGGGCTTTTACATGATTTGTAGTGTAATTTTAATTTGACAGATATTTTGAAACTTAGGAAAAAATACATATAAAACTACATTAGATAAAAGTCATACAACAAGTCATGCAAACACATAAACAAAAACAAAAAAATACCATTATTTTATAGATTTACAAGATGTGTTTAGTAATAGTGTTGAAATAAACGTTTTAGATGATCCATAAAACTCGCCACATTGATATTGAAAATGTCGAAAGTACTTATTTCCCATGGTGTGAAGTCGTTGTATCGGAGAGTGGGCAATGCAGTTACGCTCATGATTGATATGGGTTATTTGACAATGTATTCATTAAAAATAATATAAGTTATATTTGTGGCACGTTCCAGAGAGATGATACTCTCAGTATTGCCCTGGTGAAAAACTACCATTCAGAATTGAAACGTTTCTTGAAATGGCTTTATCCGTGTTTGGTGACTAGGTCTGAATATTAATTTCACAGTCTCCTTCCCCTCCCATCTTACCTTCAGCCTCACAACATACCACTATTAGGGGTTCCATACTCTCACTGGCTGTTAGGAAACAATTAGGACTAATGTGTTTTAGACACATAAAAAACCAAACGCTTCGGACAGCGTTACAGTGCTCATCATCATGCCAGATGTGACAAAAAGCAATCTCAAAAATAAATCACTGTTGAACATCTAAAATTAAATTAAAAAAGCAGTGATGTTTAACCTTACACACTGATTTTAGCAAAATCAAAACGTTTTTTAATGTAGAATCACTTTAATGAAAACAAATAAATTTGTGTACACCACTATTTAATTAACAATATCAACATGTTTCGAAAACAATGTTTTCTTCGTCAGGATAATAAGTTAATAAAACTCTATTTTAATAATAAGTTAATAAAATTTATTTCATTAAATTAATAATGACGCCACAAAGTGAATTTGCGAATTTTGAAGAAATAGAATCACTTTGTTTATATATTTTTGTATTAGTGATCGACGAACCGGTCGATGCTATTTGTTTCACAAGTTGTTATAATAGTTGCTGACGACATGAAAATATACCTTCCTATAAGCTTCCCGGACTGTTCTACGCGTTTACAGGCAGATCTTGACCGACTGACTGTCGGCTACTGTCTTAGAAATAAACTTTTTATTAATATTTCTAAATGTTGCAAAGTTACATTCACACGTAACCGTGTGAAAATACTGCACGATTACACCATTTCTGGATCGCAGTTAACAAATAAAGATTATATACGTGACCTCGGTGTTATTTTGGACTCTAAACTTACATTTGAAAAGCACTTTGATAACATTGTCACTAAAGCAACAAAAAGTCTGGGTTTCGTACTGAGAACATGCAAATTTTTCAAAAACACTATATGATTCTCTACAATTCACATGTTCGTCCTCACCTGGAATACTGTTCACAGGTTTGGAACCCGCGCTATATTGTTTATGTTAACAGGTTAGAAAGAGTTCAGGAGCGATTTCTCAAATTCCTCAATTTTAAATCATTCAACATATACAACTCTTGCGACGAAATCGAGAAACATTTTCGAATCACAAAACTACTCAACAGGAGGCTTGTCGCTGATCAGATGCTCCTGTACAAAATTATTAACTCAAAATTTGACTGCCCGGATTTGCTAAACAAAATAAATTTCCACACGTCCATTCGATATAGTAGACAAAATACCCTTTTCTATATTGATAAATGCAACACCTATTCCAATCAAAATGAATTTATACAAAGGACATGTAACTACTATAACAACAAATTTGCAAATATAGACACACGTGCTGACGTATTTACTGCTAGTTACTGTCGCTACAGAACTTCACTGTATAACATTCTAGGTGCGAATAACACATGAATTAATTGCATCTAATATTTTTATATTACTTGAGTGGCAACTTTCCCTTATCCCTCTCCTCCCCTTACCCTTCCCAACCAAATCCCTATTTTGCATTATATTTCAGTTATAATCACACTTATTTTAATGTTGTGTATTAGTTTACCATTTGTTGAATTCACATTTGTACTCTTATTATTTTTTTAAATATTCTAGTTCATATTCAGTTAGTCTTGTTTCTAAATACCTATCTGTGAACATTAATAATTGGTCTGTTTTTATCATCCTCTTATGTTTATTGTATTACTAAGACTGTTAATGTTCCTTAAATAAATAAATAAATAGTTTATATTTAGAAGTAAGGGAGCATTACAGAAATATATTACAAATTTGTCAGCGCCCTTGAGATGATTTTTCAGAAAAACGGCTCTTTATAAATCATCCAAATATTGTTATTTTTTGTAGGATTCGAGAGTACTCCAAAATACATCCTGGCTAAATAAAATAAGACTCAATATTAATCATGTGAAAATGTTTAAACTTATGAAATAATCAGGATTATTTCAAACAAAAATAGAGGAATTTTACGACAGGGCAGAAAAAACTAACAGCCGTCGTTTCCAACTTTTCGATCGATCAATCTGAGTCTCCAATCAGCTAAGTGATTTGTTTAGTAACGCTCGATTCGCCCGTTGGTGGTTCGCCTGTTGGTTTTTTTTTTAAGTTGATTCCATACAGAAGGCACTGAGGAAAATAATTTCCCTCAGGGCCTATGTCATCTGAGATGCCGTGTGGAAGGTCTTTTTGGGGAGAGGAAGGAATGAACATTGGTCTTGAAGAGACCCCTGTCGTAGGAAGGAGGAAACACAAAGGCTGGCAAATCGCTCCACAGCCGAGCTGTTGAACACAAGAACGAGTCAAAGAAGCGACCCGTTCTCATGTGACAAATGTCAACCATGTACATATGTTAGGCACGCGTTTTTCACGCGGCACAGTTTAAATACTGGGGAAGGGATCATAGATTAAATACAGGGGAAGGAGTATCTTTTGAATATTTTCCCACTTAATCCCAAAAATCCAATAAACTTTCCTTACACTCACCCATCCCCCTTCCTTCCATTCCTTCCCCTGTATTTAATCTGTGATCTGTATTTAATTTGTAACTTCAGTATATTTTTTCTCCTAATGAAGTGAAAATTGTTTACGAAACATGTGGAGTGTATACAAAATAAAGTGATGTACCTATACAAAGTTATTTGTCTTTTAATAAAATAAATAATGCCATCACAAAGTGAAAACCTTTCAGAAGAAGTTTTCTTGAAAAATTAAATTTTTGTTTAACTTATGAAAATTCAATATTATTTTAAATAAATAAAATAAATTGAATCTCAATTAAAATATCACGATGGAATAACACACCGAAAATAAAAAGACAACGGTCGCAACTGGGGCTCGAACCCACATCACTTAGGACGGAATGTTTCAAAAAATTTGACGGATTCATCAAATATTTGAAGTTAATTTTCATATTCTGGATAAGTTCTATTCATGTTCTGTGATGATTTCGGTTTAGTGAATCAACTGGCCTATAATGATTTAATAAGAGAACTTGAATAGAACTAACGCAAAACGTGAAAATTAACTTCAAATATTTGATAAATCCATCAAATTTTTTTTAAACAACCCGTCCATAAGAAATACGAACATTCCCTGGTTACGAATAACCTAGCATTTAAAAATCTGCTACTACCACCACAGTAAGTATAATGAGGTTTAAAAATTAAAACGTTAATCCTAATAATTAAACCATATAATTTCGGATTTGTCACAACATTCTAAAATTTAAAAATGCATACTTATTATTTTCAATAGATTTTTGTAATGAATTTTTGTGGTCACTCTTACAATAGTTGGAGGTTTAATGGTCAGCATGGTTGCACTCCAAGCAGTTGATCGTGTTACGATTCTTTTTTTTTAATTTAATTTAATTAAATTTTTTTTATCAGCGACTATGTAAAATAATTGTTCATACAAAATATAATGATGAATTGAATGTTAAATGTTGTATTTCTTAGTCCTAGTGAGGGGTCAGTAGGGGGTCCTTTGCCGAGGCGGACTAAAATTATTCAAGCATACATATTACTTTTGTCTGCTATGTCGTTTTTAGTGTCTCCATTAGGGTTTTTTCATTGATCTCTTTCAGCCATATTTTTATTCTTGATTTGTATACATTAGAATTTTTTATTAGTTTTATATCTTGGGGAAGGATGTTATGATGTTTTGTTGCAAAGTATGTGTAGTTTCTTTGTCCGAATGTGGTTTTGTAACTTAGAATGTTTTTTATATCATTTTTATTCGAGCTAGTGTTATGCTTACATGGTCTAGTGGAGGATTCAGTATTTTTGAAAAGCTTTAATAATTTATGTTTGACATATATTTATTGCACATTTGGTACGTCAAAGCTATTGAAAATTTCAATTGAAGGTGTTCTACTGGGTACTCTCTTTGATTCTTTATGATTGTCTTTATGATTCCTTTTTGAATCGTATTCAAGTTGTGTATGTACTTATGTGTAGCAGATCCCCATCCTATGATTCCATATTCAATTCGAGAATGACACAACGCGTAGTAATACGTTTTTAAAATTTTTATTTAAAGAAAAACACACATACATTTTTTACGGGTAAGCGCTAGTGGAATATTATTGACACAAATTTAAACGATTCAGCTTTGTCATTAATAAATAATGAATTCATATGTATTAAATTGTTTATTTTTATTTTTAGTAGCCTGGTTCAAAATTGATATTGATATACCACCTCCGTGGTCGAGGTTGACTTAAGGTCGCGGGTTCAAATCCGTCGTACGCATATATAAAAATTTTGTAGATTAATTTGTGTCTTTTCATAATTAATTACAGTGCACCAGGGTAAACTCTGGTGTAAGGCCACCATTCATAATACTCATCGCAATCTCCTTCCCCTCCCCACTACCTACGGCCACAAAACACAGTCAAATCGGAGAAGCTACAGTCTCACTGGCTCCAGACGGGAGCAGTGGGGACTCTTGTGCAGTATTTACATAAAAAAAATATTTAAAAAAATTATCAAGCTGACGGTTATGTCTGGAAATATTGTTAAATGTAGGTACCTATATAATATTTAACACACATTACCCACGTAACGAGAACCCTCTACATACACAGTGTATAAAAGCACTTACAAAAATATTTCACAAAAAAATATTTTTCAATCACACTTCGCCACTGATCACACTCCTACATGTTGCGACGAGATCATTCTATTTCGTGTGTTACCATGCTCTGGAACGAGACGAAGAGCTTATCACGTGACCCGCTTTGCTATTCCCGACTACTCAGTTGCGACGTGTGGTAGAAAAACATTTTCATTGTTTTTAATTGAAGAAAACACATATCATCGGACAGCTAAATTACATCTATATTTTTTACTCAAAATATGCTCAGCAATCGCCGGTTGACATTCTAAGAAAACGTGCTGTTAAAACCTGTATAAAGTGGATTATAAAAATAAAAACTGAAACTTCTTTTTTAAAGTTAAATATAAAGTTTAGATATATTGTTAAAATGAATAAACATTATTTTGCAACACAAATGCTAATCTAGCTTTTTTTATGTCGACGAGAATATGTAATTAACGGAACACTTGGTCATTTGGCGGTATGTATTGTTTAGAATATAACCAAGGGAGTAATTTAGGCACAGTTAACCTACCCTAATAATTTGGTCGAATCACTGAAATGAGAATACCACTTGTGACTTGTGAAGGAGATAACTTTTATTCAGAGAACGTTAGTGTCGGAGAACGTCCAGGAAGACATGGCACGATCAAGTCAATCAAGTACGTGAGTCGGGCCATGTGAAAATAAGGAATAACGAGTGGGAACTAGGCAGGAGTGCTTGTCTGAACGTTTCAAATTATTTTGTAAGTCTTCTTCACGTGAAGGTCTAAGCTTGTTCGTATTAGCATAAATTGGGATAATTCGGTTACAGTACCTACTTTACTCGGCGATAGTTTGTTTATAGTCTTTATCCGATTATCCTCTTTTACATTTTGCTTTCAATTTTCAACGCCATAATGATATATAAGAGAGAAAATAATTATTTTTCGATTGCTGTGTACCACAGAATCGATGGATTGCTCCAACGCTCAAAACTTTCGCTTCTTTACCCACTTAAACCGACATTACTTCTCTCAGATGCTGTTAGTGAATCAACGAATTATTATTTTTTATATTCTTCAGAAATATGGTAGCCTATTGGGGCATACATCGTTCGGTAAAGCCCTTGCTAATAAGCTTTTCCTTTTTTTTCACAACTGATAAACAACCGTTTACCGTACGTAAATGGCAGTGCATCAATTCTGTAAAATTTAAAATACGTTTGTCAAGGAGTAAGAGTTCAGTTTTTTAATGCCAAATAAAATTTGTTCATTTCCATATAATTATTATTTAAGCTTTATATAAGCGTCTCACTAAGTTAAGGAGGATGATTTTTTTATCTGAATATCGCACAAGAGTCCCAACTGCTCCCAAATATCTGGAGACAGAGAGACTGTAGCATCCCCAATTGGGGTATTTTGTGAGGAAGTGGTGAGGGGAAGGAGATGTGGAAAAGGAAGGTGGGAAAGTACCTGGAGATTCAGATTCGGTTAACAAACACAGCTAAAACCATTTCAAGCAACGTTTCAATTCTGAATGATGTACTTACACCAGACCGATATTGAGATTACCTTCCACCCTTGAACGCGCCGTAAATGTACTGTATATTATTTTATAAATGAATAAGTTGTGAAATAACATAAATTAATCAAATAAAAATTTCACGCTCAAGTCGACTTCCGGATTGCAAATCGAGGGTCTTACTCCTCGACCACGGAGGCCGTCATTATGTATTTTTTAAGTGTCTTTCTTTGTGTGTATCATATTCCTACAATTATTTTTAAAACAGGCTTCACGTCATTTGTATAAAATATACTGATTTTTATAATTCTTTCCTCAAATAAAAATTCATTCACCTATTAAAGGCTAATGTATCTCCAAGATACTTCGCATCACCTTTGTTGTGATCTGATTTTATTTTCAAAAGCACCGTGTACCTAACACATATTTTTGGATTCTTTGACATGTTTGAGGAAGAAAAATAATTGGTTTTTGAATATGTTTTACGGTTCAGCGACAAAATATCCCCTACAAAATATCCTCCGACAAAATATCGTACGGACAAAACACCCCCAAACAATGTATCAACTAAAACTAACCTAACCTAACCTAACTTAACCTAACCTAATAAAAAAATGGAACAAAAATAATACAGACATCCTTTGAAGATAATAAATAAATTGTTCAAAAATAGTAAAATGTGACAAAAATAACACAGATAACAATCATAGATTGCAATCTTTAGAGCATAGGCGTCGGGTGGGAGAGCTATCCCGGTTCTACCGGTATTTCAATGGAAGATGCTCTGAGGAACTAGCGTCATTGATCCCTTCGGCACCGGTGAATAGTCGGGAGACACGCCAAACACGCGCCCAACATATGTTCACGGTTGTTATTTGTCACACGAGAACGGGTCGTTTTTTCGATTCGTTCTTGAGTTCAACATCTCGGCTATGGAACGATTTGACGGCCTCAGTGTTTCCTCCCTCCTACAACATGGGTCTCTTCACGACCAATGTTCATTCCTTCCTCTCCTCAAAAAGACCCTCCACACAGCAACCCAGATGACACCGGCCCTGAGGGAAGTTATTTTACTCGTGGAGTTAAAAAAAAAATTATTTGCCTCCTGTGTGGAGTTAAAAAAAAAAATTATGTCTTTATTTATCCGTATTATTTTTGTGCAATTATGTGTTAAGTTAGGTTAGGTTAGGTTTTAGTGGGTATTTTGTTTGCCTGTAGGATATTTTGTCGCGTGATGAAAACACGCATTACCATGTTTTACTCCAATCATATCGGTGGTTCGCTACGTTTGGTGATTTGGCAGGGGTGCCCGGGTTCATGGGGTGAGGTTTGTTTAGGTCTTGGAGCGGATGACCAGGACACACTGAACCCCAGATTCCTACCCACCTCTTAAACCCTTTTCCTTCCCAGAACTCTCCTTCCCTTCCTTTCCTTAAAAAACCCCCCACACAGCATCCCCAAAGATGACAAAGTCCCCGAGGGAAATTATTTTCCCCAGGGCCTCCTGTGTGGAGCTCATTTAAAAAAAAAGGAAATTAATTTTCTGCTCAAGAAAGAAATTTGTGATTTTTTCAAATATTTGATCACAACGTGGGTTTGTGATTTGCCACTTCTGATCACAACAACCTAGCACGGTGGTCGATTAATCCTCCAATTTCTCATCAATAGTACAAAGAAATTTAAAAAAAAAATCTCCAGAAGCAAGGAAAAAATAAGCTTAATGTCGGCACACAAACACACCAACAATACATTCTATCGGATTGTATCTTCAGTGTTTGTGAATTTTTACAATGTGAAAAATATTATACCGGATCACCTGCGCAGGTTCATTTTTCATAAACGTTCTACAATTTAATGTATTTTGTATGAACCATACATCATATTCAAATTGCGGACAGGGGAATGTAACATTCCCTTCAGTGTGCCTCTCCCTGTTATACCTGAAGTTATTATTTTCCCCGGTCTGTTCGTAGAAGTTTAAATAAAATATAACGAAACACATTTTATGCAAGGTAAAAGTTTTCATCATAAAAAATATATTTCAGCTGCAAAATGTTGTTGGGTTTGTTACGGTGTTGTTCAAGTAATACAGCAAAAAAATTCCACTCTGTTCTGTAATAATAAAGAAATACATAATTGACATTCTAACCGATATTTTAATTATAAAATCATAAATTTTTTTCACGTTAGCTCCACACAAAAGGCCCTAAGGAAAAAAGGCCTTAACGCCTGTGTCATCTTTGGGGATGCTGTGTGAGCCTCGTTTTGGGGAAAGGAAGTTCTAGGAAAGAAAAAGGTATGCGAGGTGAGTAGGAATCTGGGGGTCAATGCATCCAAGAGTGACGGATGTATGAACCTTCCTTTGCGGTGCAAGGCGATGGGTCGGGAGAGTCCAGCTGGAAAGGCCTAGATTAGGAACCACGCAAAAAACTTGGATAGTCACAATTAAACAAAAACTGTTTTTGATTCACAATGGGAATCACGTCGATAACTTTTTTTTATTTATTTTTTAAGAAAGACAAACATTCACGGGTTGCGAATAACCCAATACAATTTGAAAATCTCCTACTACCACACAGTAAGCCGAAAATGTTGCTTGAATCGTGATGGAGGACTTAGCCAGTCGAGGAATCGAACACGCGACGCCCGGGTGGGAACCAAGCGCGGTGCCCACTCAACCACTGACCGGTCGAAAACTAAACTGACTAAAACGAAACACACACAACCTGTAGGATCTTGTCACCAATGTGTGCCTTCTTAGGCTGGGCGCATACATCCGATTTGGCTTTCCGATTGTCTGATCAGACAATCGGATCGGATTAACACCACACACATCCGATTCGAAGATCGGATGAATAATACGATCGGGGCCACGCCCTTCGGACGGCCGGATTAGCCGGCCGGCTGGAAGGGCGTGGCCTATTTTTATTGCCGGTCAGGTTTTCGAATCGGATGTGTGCGGGCTTTCATAAGAAATGTATGGCGCGAAGGCCTCCATGTTGTCTGATCAGACAATCGGATGGAGAAATCGGATGTATGCGCCCAGGCTTATTGGTCAGTTAGCGAACGAAGAAAGCAACTAGCAAACGCGCGAGGCACGCACCATTCTGGCCCCGCCCACTATCCGCATTAATTGATGCGGAAGCGAATGTGGATGAAGATGTCTGAATTAATTCGAACATTCCGCATTTGCGGATGCGGATGCGAACGTCCGTAACACCCCTGGTGTGAATAGTAGAAGAATTCGGTGACGCCCGAGGAAGACGTGGCACTCTTAAGTAAACACTTAAGTAGTCATGTCAAGAGATCGAATTGTTTGGCGGTCTATCCTCTCGGCAGATCCCTTCCGAAACATGTTAATAATTGAAAATTTCTATTATTCATGAACAATAATTTCTGGTGCATTTTGATGTTCTTTTCTGTAAGAATTCCATAGATACTTCTCTGAAATGCATTAGGTCTGGTGCCAGAACTCTGTTAAGAACTAAAAGTCTCTTTTCCTCTGATCCCCTTTATCAGAGACTGCAGCATTCAAACCACCATTAATTGAATTTCCTTCTCTCTGTCTATCAATGTACTTATCAGCCTGCCCGTTGCACGTCTCTCACAAACATTATTTGTAAGAACACAAACTCATTCTCTTCCTCAAGAATTTTCCGATCGTAAGAGTGCTGCAAATTGAATTCGTAAGCTCTCTTTCAAATGCCACCACTTTAGATTTTCAGTATAAAATCATTCCGAATTCGAACATCGACCACAAAACTCTCAAAATGTTTCATTACAAAGCATCATCTACAGATAATCAATGTGTGAATTTTTTTAGTTAGTATTTTCAGTTAATTTTTAGCTCATGCATTGCTGCCAGAGGACTTGACCCCCAGTCACTTGGTGAATCCATTTGATCCATCAAATTAGGGGGCCACAAAAGATCGAGCCGAACCAGTCGTCTGTCTAGTGTTGGCGTGCCACAAAAATGAAAAATGGTAAGTTATCAAATATTTATAGGGGCTAGTTGTTACATTCATGTTGGCTAGAGAAGTTTAGAGAGAAAACTTCCCCGGAGTATTTTAGCAGTGGCATCACTATGTACGTCATCATCGAGTGAACAACTGTAACTTGCAAATTAATATCGTACATTATGAGGACACATATAATAGATCATAATATAAAATAAATAATTTCCACACGTCGATTCGATATAGAAGACAAAATACCCTTTTCTATATTGATAGACGCAACACCAATTCCAATCAAAATGAATTTATGCAAAGAACATGTAACTACTATAACAACAAATTTGCAAATGTAGACACAAGTCTTAGTGCTGACGTATTTACTGCTAGTTACTGTCGCTACAGAACTTCACTGTATAACATTCTAGGGGCGATCATGACTATTAAATTAATTGTATCTAATATTTTTATATTTCTTGCGTGGCAACTTTCCCTTAACTTTCCCTTATCCCTCTCCTCCCCTTACTCTTCCCAAACCTAATACCTATTTTGCAGTCTATTTCAGTTATAATCACACTTATTTTATTGTTGTGTATTGGTTTATCATTTGTTGAATTCAGATTTGTACTATTATTTTTTTTTTAATTGCTGCTTAGTTCTGTTTTTTCTTTCTTCATTTTTCTAAAATATTCTAGCTTACGTTTAGTCTTGTTTCTAAATACCTATCTATGAACATTAATAATTGGTCTGTTTTTTATCATCCTCTTATGTTTATTATATTGCTAAGACTGTTTATATTCCTTAAATAAATAAATAATATTATTAACCTAAATAATATGGCGCATACGTAGATGATAATATCGTTTTTAGCTGATTGTGAACAGCCCACAAAAATCCAGTTATAAAAATATCTCCGCACAAGATTGTAAGCAGCGTTTAAACAGGAAACCTTTGGACCCGTGTATAAATTCTTTGAAGAATTTTAAAATATATTGATCAGCTGATATTAACCTCCTAGCTGTTTCGAGTTATTTCAAATTTGATTACAAGTCGTGACTCCAGTCTCCACACACCCTGGTGCGAATCTAGTCCACGTTACACTAACGCATCGCATTATGCAATAAATCTGCATTGCTTGCACTAAAGACGGTTATAGACTGCACTTATTATGCACAGCCGAGTACAAAGGTGCATCGTAAATTCATGACTGGCTTGTTCACAACAAACTGGAGCATTCGTTTCAAGTATCAAACAATAATAATAAATTCTGCTTACGTTTTGCTCATAAACTTATTTAACGTCGTTAGATACTCGTACTTTTTTTGCCAACTGTAAGTTGCAGAAATAACAGAGTTTTTATGCGCCACTAATTGGCGTTTCATACAAAGTGTGTGTTTTATAAAATTATTACGTTAAAGCATAAAGTGGCGTACGCTTTCTGTGAAAACATTTTTGAAGTTTGTCAAAACTACGTCTAATGCGCAGTCGGTTTGCAAACAAAGTGCTTACTAATTATAAAGAAGTTTTCTGTTTTTAAAGTTATTCTGTGCTGTTAGGCAATTTTAATACAAAATAGGGTCACGGTACTAGTGGATGACCGCCCCTCAGTAAATGGCTCAAAATCAACAAGGTTGCGAATTTCAAGATTGGTTTTATGACAAAAAAATTGCAAGCTATAATGATGACTCTTAGTTTACACTGTCGCAAAATTTGTATATTAATAAACTTTGATAGGGCAGCGCACAGAATTCTTTATTTTTTTTGTAATATTGCTGATATGGCCATCGGTTTGTAAAAATAATATTTCCAACGAGCAAAGAAAAAATAAAAATCAAGAAGATAAAGACATTTGTAGGAAACACGCGGAAATGTCAATTTGGATTTTATTTGTATTCAACTTTGAGAGTGGCAATCCATTGTCTTTTGAGAGATTTTTAACTGTTTTCGTGTAAGGAAAAGTACAATAGGTGATTTATTTCATATATATACTACATATAAAATCAACAAAATGAAACATTTGTTGGAAACAAATACAATACGAAACAGAAACAATACAAAACCAATGTAAAATAAATATTAAAATTTGAAAAAAACAAAATTCATATAAAACTTTCTATTACAACACATAAATACTTGTCATACATAAACATAAATAAACACGTAAGCACCTCAGCACAGGTTCTCCTAGTGAGGTGTTCACGAAACATACAACAATACCTATCCACAGTTTCACCTTCACAAACCTACCTTACACCCAACAATAAAATTACAAAATATATTATGTAAAAATATTTTCGAAATTGATCTATAGGTAAATACTGTAATATATAGAAATAAATAAATAAACACGCAGAAATATCCATGTTGTTTTAATTTGTATTAAACGTTGAGAGTGACAATCCATTGTCTTTGATTGATTTTAAATTGTTTTCGTGTAAGGAAAAGTACAAAAGGTGATTTATTTCTTATGTACTTTGTGCCATATTCTGTATAATTCTAACTGAGCCAAGTTTTATAAAGTTATTGATGAACTATTCATTAATAGCTGGAGTATTAATTTTTCATAACCTCGAGATTTTTTTTAAGTGACATTTCTTTCTATTGGCACATTCTATTACTCCTTGTTCGACCCAGTGAATGACCATCCGATCATTTATTGGTGAAAGCATTTTGTTTTTTTTTCGGTTGAAATGTTTTATGGATTAAGTTTAAGATTCCCTTCGCCTAATCAACACTGTAATAAAATATCCTTACAACATCGACCGCTTCCGCAATTCTTCAGTACCTTCAATTAAATCTTCAGTAATTGATCAGGGTAGAAAGTCAGTCGGTTATTTATTGTTACATCATCGGTCAGTTACTGATTCAGAATTACATTTTAAAATTAATTATATATTTGTAAAGAAAAAGTATTGTTGTGGTGTCGGTTAAAATGAGAATTGTCACTTGTTTTATTATTCTATGATTTTATTTGTAAAGTGTCAGTTTGTTAGAAGAAACCATAAAAAGAAAGTGATATAATAAACATAAATGTCGTTTCTTCGTTACACAACTTAGCAACACAAGTGTTTTATTTATCAATTAAATTAAAGAATCAAACATCTATATTATATATTTATATGCACACATTTTCTATTATTTACAGTTCACATGCGATAGAAGTGATACCTTTAGAAAACTAAAGTAGACAAGAGTGGGGAGCACCGCACAAAAAAGAGACCGATAATTCTAGCTCATTCTTTCGTAGGGATCTTCAAATAATATTTCAGGATGATTTTGATGCTATCAGATTACGTTGCATTATCAGACCTACATCCTATAGATGTATGTGTTTGTCTCTTTTTAGTGTCGCTTTTTCGTTTCTTCGAGTTTCAAATCAAACTTTTTCACGATAATGATAATCATCCATAGCGTGGTAACAAACAGAAAAACAGAAAAGCAGCTACACATGTTTTAAATAAACAGAGGTAGAGCTCTCTGCTTATTTAAAACGATAGTTTTCCAATTTTGTAGGAAAAGAGTTTCTCATGTAGTAGTTAAAATAAAAGCCCGATTTCTTATTACATCCTGCATAATAAATCATACAATATTAACATTCAGTCAATGTGACCCTTGAGCTTGCTTTGCAGAGCAAAGTTTTACAACGTTTGGCTCAATTTCACAGGTAGAGCTGAGTTTTAATACCTACATTCGGGCCACGATCTAGCGTACCCCCATTTTTGCTTCGCGTACCCCAAGGGGTATGCGTACCACATGTTGAAAACCACTGATCTAGACCAACGTACACCATTTTATACACTCGTTTTTCAAGTAAGTATTACCTTGTGTTGTACCGTATAAAATTTAAAACCAAGTAGGTACCTAATAAAACACCGTGTTATCAGTAATAAAATGCAATAAACATTTACTGATAATAAATTTGAACCTTCGACCTACACGTGGAAGTAATTTATTAGATCATTATTACATTCGATTTGGCAGCCACCTCTGGTCTGGAGCCCCAAAATACCTGAAAAAACCCTTGACTCTGTGCAGAAACGGGCGGTCCGTTTGATAGACTCTCCTAACCTAACAAACGGATTGCAATCTTTAGAGCACAGGCGCCAGGTGAGAATGCTGTCCTTGTTCTACCGGTATTACAATGGAAGATGCTCCGAGGAACTAGCGTCATTGATCCCCTCGGCACCGGTGCGTAGTCGGGAAACACGCCAAACGCGCGCTCAACATTTGTACACGGTTGACATTAGTCACATGAGAACGGGTCTTTTCTACGACTCGTTCTTGAGTTCAACAGCTCGGCTGTGGAACGATTTGCCGGCCTCTGTGTTTCCTCCTCCTACAACATGTTCACTCCTTCCTCTCCTCAAAAACACCCTCCACACAGCATCTTCAAAGATGACAAAAGCCCTGAGGAAATTATTTTCCTCAGAGCCTCCTGTGTGGAGTTAATGTAAAAAAAAAAAAAAATTCGATCGGCTTGTCTAGGTCTCCGAAGTCTAGGGCAGGGGTCAGTAAACCGCGGTTTTTCGCGTACGAGTTTGTATATCTTCATATTTTTATTGTTCAGAACTTCGATTAAAAACTAAGATTTCTAACAGTTCAACTTTGATCGCTGGCGTGGCGAGCTGTTAGAAAATTTACTTATCATTTTATTTTATTTTATTCTTATTTAAATTGTTCTTTAGACTTTATGTCCGGGTTAAATCTTCCCCATAGGAAAAACTTAACCCTTCCACACATTTTTCCACAAATGATCTTCTATTCAATCCACGCTACGCAATTGTACTGTATAAGTATAATAAATACAAGAACAACATGTCAACCTACCAGAGACCAAATGTGAAAATAATCCACCGACTCCAGATATTTTCATATCAGAGGGTTCTGCTCGATAGAACTCCTAACTGAACCGATAAATCCTACTGATCCCTCAATATAAATATTTAAAAAATCTTTCGTAATCCTGCACGTATTTAGCCGTAGTCTCACTGGCTCCAGACGGGAGCAGTCGGGACTCTTCTGCGGTATTCACATTTAATAAGTGAAAATATCGCCAGTTTTCTCCCTTTTGCGAAATACCGCACAAAATGACAAACGATATCCAAAAATTTGCTTTATTTTGGATACTGTGGAAACCATCCTTCACAGAATTCGGCAGACTTTATTTTTAACCAGTAAACCATATTAAGTAGAATCCTACAGGCTTACCGTATTTTAATGCGATTATAATGTCGAATCTCCACCAGAAGCCAGGCAGCAGAGATTAATTAAATGTGTTTCGTGGTAATATTTTTCATGACAATTAAAATAGAATTATCTGTGGCAATGTAAAGAAAGGTAGGAATTCATCTCCCCAAAATAATGAATTCTTAGTAAAAAAGTTAATCATTTTTTAAATTTATTTTTTCATCCCCTAATACCGCGCAGGGATTTTTTTAATTAACTTCGTCGGATTTCTGACCCTTGACATGATAGACAAAGAACTTCCAGGTTCAAAATGTAAAAAATTAAAATTTAAAGATATTTGTGTGTTTTGCTCTTTGTTTAAGTATTAAAAATCAACTGTGCGCATTGTGTGAAGACAATAAAATTGATTGAAAACTCTTTTCCCGATTGCCATACTTCATTAGCTTTGAATTGTGAAACTCTCGCTTTGTTTGACTACCTTTGTAGGTTGTTTTTAAAAACTTAACATTCCAAAATAGTAGATATCAAACTATCATAATGTACCGAAACAAATAAAAGCAATACGAACATATTTTATGTAAAAACCGGTCAGGTAGTATATTTGCGTTTGCGTTTGCGTTTGAGTTTGCGTTTGACGCCAAGTCACCATAAACTCAGGAGTGTTTTGAATGCGCATCGATGAAGTTACCAGTAATGTTTTTTTCTTAAATGACGGCAAGGAGCAAGATTCGTAGAAAATGCGTTAGCTCATCGAGGGGGTAGAGCTATGATTGGCTAAAAATTCGTGACGTAGCTTGAAGTCCATGTTCCACTGGGAGATCTGTATGAACCTTATCAGCTAACCTTAAAAGCATTTTCTATGAACCTTGGGCAGGGAGTTTTTATTTCTTTATTTTCCTCGTTAGATAGGTAACTAGGGGTTCCATGTCAACTCAACTCCTCTTCTTTGAAAAATCAAACCATGAAAAAAAAATTTAAAAATAGTCCATAACCCAATCTAACCTATTTAACGATTTTTTAAATGTATTTATTTCATCATCTTTAATATCTTTTCAAAGAAGGTGTTGGGTTGACTTTGTTCTGAGTTGTCCGGTCACCGTAACTAGGCACCCCCTTCATAAGATTGTTCCAGTAATTGAGAATAAATTCCCATGTTTACGGAATTTGCAAACGGTAATTGGGATATTGTTCCTCGCGGAAAGCCTCCGACCTTATGATTGGTTAATGTACCGATGTAATGTGAAAGGTGCATCACCGTCTCGTTGAATTATGTTACCTAGAGTGACTGTACCTAGGATGCAGATTACATAAATAAAATTAAATATCTATTCGATTTCAATTTTTCGTAATTTTTGTCCGTGTTTAAGTACCGATTCTTTGAAATGTAATGACCATAGTAATTTTAGTCCGTGTTTAAGTACCGATTCTTTGAAATGTAATGACCATAGTAATTTTTGTCCGTGTTTAAGTACCGATTCTTTGAAATGTAATGACCATAGTAATTTTTGTCCGTGTTTAAGTACCGATTCTTTGAAATGTAATGACCATAGTAATTTTTGTCCGTGTTTAAGTACCGATTCTTTGAAATGTAATGACCATAGTAATTTTTGTCCGTGTTTAAGTACCGATTCTTTGAAATGTAATGACCATAGTAATTTTTGTCCGTGTTTAAGTACCGATTCTTTGAAATGTAATGACCATAGTAATTTTTGTCCGTGTTTAAGTACCGATTCTTTGAAATGTAATGACCATAGTAATTTTTGTCCGTGTTTAAGTACCGATTCTTTGAAATGTAATGACCATAGTAATTTTTGTCCGTGTTTAAGTACCGATTCTTTGAAATGTAATGACCATAATAATTTACAAGTTTGATAATTTTCTTTTCTTATTTCTTACCTTTGAGAGCGTTTTTTAATAGTAATCCTTTTTTCAATAATGTAACATCAAATATAATGTAACATTTAATTAAATGAAGACACTATGAGCGAAACTCAATCGAAAATCTGGGAACAGAAAAATCAGAAAAAGATATTGGCACCTCTGGGACTCGAACCCAGGACCTCTCTCTCTCTCTCTTAATATTATACTGGCACCTCTGGGACTCGAACCCAGGACCTCTCTCTTTTTGAAAGGACCTCTCTCTCTCATAAAGAGAGAGGTCCTGGGTTCGAGTCCCAGAGGTGCCAGTATATTTTTTCTGATTTTTCTGTTTCCAGATTTTCGATTGAGTTTCGCTCATAGTGTCTTCATTTAATTAAATATTACAATTTGCGGTTTTACTCATAAAAGTAAAAAAAAAAATTATAATCAAATACAATGTTTTTGAGGTGAAGATTTCTTTAGCACCGTGATTTGACTGTGATTTTAAATTCTATGAAACGAAAAATAGCGACACTATAAAGAGACAAACACATACATCTGTAGGATTAAGCCTGCGAGAGAATGAGGTAGTATGATCGTTCTCCTCTTAGTGCAGTACCTCGTAGCCTCCTTACTCCCCACCCTACAACTTTAGTTTTCTGAAGGTTTTACTTCTACCGCGTATGAATTGCACACTCTGATTTTTTGAGGTGAAAACTTCTTTAGCACCGTTATGAACAGAAACAGCTGGCAGTCAGTATTTTCCCCCTTTTTCGGCGTTTAAAGAGACTTTAATTCCATAAAGTATTAATTTTACAAGATTTCAAGTTATTGTTCCCGGGTCGTGATAATGAATGATGCTCACCCTACAACAGACTGGCTGTAAATAAGTGAGACGTTTAACCTCTGACAGGGTCCTTACGATAATCCTTATTAAGCGAATAGGGCGGACATAATCCCGTAATGGCTTGCACAAAAATTGGTACGGTCTCTTCCTTAAATGTCCATGAACTTTGTAAATTTATAAGCCATATTAAGGTCCGTAATTTCAATGATTAAGAACACCGCAGACCTGAGATTTTAAAACTGATTTAAACGAGGTCAAAGGCTAAATATCCTTAAACGATTCGAATTTTTATAATCGGACGATGTGTTGGAATTCGAAGACATCGCTTTTTAAATCCTGCAGGCAAGCTGTCTTGTGACAGCTTTGTGGGACTACCTATCTGATAAAATGTCTTGTAATAAAAAATTTCACTTGTAAATTTTTATTTTCTTTTTTTGGTACACATTGATTATTGGAAAAGAAAAAGCGATTTATCAGCGAAAGAATTTCATACTAAGGTACAAGTTCAGCAGTTAGTCGTACGTCAGAAAATATGAATAACAGTTCTTACCTACTCATTTTATTTTAAAAGGGGGGGGAGTAAGGTTTTAAAACTCTTTTTTTTTTCAGAATGTACAACGTGTCGAGAGCATTGTGTCTTCACTAAAAAATTCACACAAACCGAACGAAACCTTCTTTAGCGATGACGTTTGGCCTACTGACTCGGGAATGGTTGTTCTATACGCCCTCTAGCGGCAAAACGCGGTACTACCAAAACTCAGCCCACAACAACATCAGTTCGGTTTCTTTTGAGTACCCCCTCGTATCACACATTAAATAGGTGTCTCACATTCCTAAATACTAGCTTTTATCACACATACATCATACTTTGTTTTATGCCAGATCTTATTTAAACTTTGGATATTATGTAACTATTACACGAGTTCATATTTCTTTTCAATATTAGCTCATTGTACTTCAAATAACAACTGTTTTACTTCAGCGATATTATTCAAACATTCTTATTTTGTTCTTAATATTTATTTATTTATCTATAAATAGTATATTTACATTAGGTTTTTGTCGATGCCTGTCTCACAAGGATATACCTGTGTCGAGACAGGCATAGAAGTACATAAATGAATATATTTAAGAACATATTTAGTAGTTATAAAGAATATAATGCTACATATTCATTTGAGTACAATAATAATATAAAGGTGGTTGGAGGTGTGGGTATATATTTGAAGGAGAGTTATCATATACTGAAGGAAGAAATGATGTACAGAAAATAGTAAATCCTGTCAAATCTATTTATGGAATTAAATTAGACGTGATTCTATTTATTTTATATGGTTTAGGTCGGGTGCAAATTGTTTTATGTCTACTTATGATTTATTTTACTTTTTTTTTTTTTTTTTATGAAAAACAAATACCTTTGTATAACACCACTATTTTATTAACAATATCAACATGTTTCGAAAACTATGTTTTATTCGTCAGGATAATAAGTCAATAATAATAATTAATGACTTATTATCCTGACGAAGAAAACATAGTTTTCGAAACATGTTGATATTGTTAATAAAATAGTGGTGTTATACAAAGGTATTTGTTTTTCATAAAATTAATGATGACACCCCAAAGTAAATATGCCTATTTTGAAGAAATATTTTACATATATTTGCAGTGGTGTGGCGTCCAATACTTACAACCCATTTCTTTACATAAACCCATATACATACACATTTCTTTATATATTTTACTGATACCCTTTTGTGTGCCACCGTATACATTTGTAAAAGCGATTTTATGGCGGTTCAGAAAATAAATTAATCGATATGGGCAAAATATTCCTACTTAGTTATAGTTATTTTACGTAAATGGCAGGTGAGTTCTGTAACCAAAGATTGGTTTAAAAAAGCGAGTGCACAATATGTGAGAAACATAAAATATGCAGGCTCCGGTAATATTTTCCATTTGAGTTGGAATTCAGGATACGATGGAGGCTGAGCACTGGAGGAGATACCTGTCGAGGTATTAACTCGTAGCAGCCACTCGTTCTCTCGAGTATTCCAGGAATCAAATATACTGAGCCTTATACTCAATGGAGTGAGTTTATCTCCCCTCCTTCTGATTGGATGAACTCCACTACAATAAAGTACCGCCATTACTTACATCCGCGAGCGTTAAACACATACAGCCAACTACATTCGATATCACGGGGTTGAGAATACCGCGGGGATGCAAAAGCCTCCTGCCGCAAAATGTTGGAAATGTTTTTGTTTCCGTGGCCAATAGAAAACAAAAGAAAAGCTGTGCCCCCTAAAACCTCTATTACATTGAGCGAGTTTACAAGCTTCTAACCGGTAAGCTTAAAAGCGGGTGAATCGACGAGTGAGATTGTCATGATGACACACAAAACTGTCGCTCACAAGCAGCTAAAAGAATGACCCTCGCGGTCGACATTTTGTAAAAAAATTGAGCTCGCAGCTAGTGCCACAGCCGGTAGCGAGAATTACGGCTCCCGCGCGAACTAATTCTGACAGTTACGAAATCAGCTGTTGGTGGGCCGCCATCTTGAGCGAGTACCGAGTAAAGTTGAGCATCTTTCAACTTTTTTCGTAGATTGTCTGCAATCTGCTAGTTGGCAAGTAATACGATGACACTGAGCAAGTTTGCTAATAATTAGTGAATTTCCCAGATAGTAGCATGTAAACTCGCTCAATGTTATCGAGGTTAACCAAAGTTTTTCAATCTCCGTACATTAATATACAAGCATATTTATAAACTGCTTGTATGAATCAATGCCAATCCACCTCTTCACCGTTCATCCCATATTTTTCGGATTCATACAAAGAAAAATTCAAATCTTAAATGTAAAAAAGCTTGAATCGCGTATATTGCCAATATCTATGGATTAGAAACATATCATAATCAGTGATACCTTTTGTATTATCTTCAATTTTTGGCTCCTAAGAGCATTTCTTATTCTGTACTTGTTACACTTTTTTTTAAATATATATAACTTTGTACTTTTTATTATTTTTAAGATATCTATCATATAGTCTATACATTTTATTTTTGACTGTATTATTTCCTACCTTTTAACTTTTTATTTCAATCTTTAACTTTTCATTATACTTCATATTTTATAACTTATGCTTTTACTTTCTACTCTCACTTATCCATCTTACTTTTTACTTACTGCTTACTACCTCAACTCCTTTTTTTCTTTTGTTTTTATATTTAACTTTAATTTATGTTGTTACTTTCGTTTTATTATTGTATTATAATACATACATAAATGTAATTTATGTCAATGGCACATGTTGTGCCGTATGTTTTTGAAATAAATGAATAATATTAGTTATCGAATTTCCCAAAAGTTATACTTGTTTCCAGCGATATGTAATATTAATAATTCTGCGTGCGTTGTCTATGGTCTACTGGAAATGTCTATAGTAACAGAAATCAATTTTAAAAATCAATTTTTAACATGTAAACCGATGTTCAATTCTATGAAAATAATTTAAAATTACGCCTGCACGCGGTTTTAACCATATTAAACAGAGTGTAGCGTATTATCCAATGAGTCCAAAATTAGGGACATTTTTTAGTATTTGGTAATCAAGTTAGTGACTGAAAGTATTATCTGATATCGAGAAATTCAAAATAAATTTATAAAAAGCTGCCCAAATTTGGGAAGCTATCACTTGAGTGGTAATTTCACCAGTGAAATTCTTGGCTGTAAGTAAAAACCTCAAAATGAAAAAGGTTCTTCAACGAAATTAATTTATAGTTGAAATGTATAAGATAATATTACATATAAATTCAAAAAGATTGATAGAAGCCTATGAAAGAAGTTATGGATGATTTAAGAGAAATTCCTCAAAGCTTTTACCAGGCTGCGGCCGGTAGGGTGATAATAAACCAGGATGATGATAGCCAACATTCGGTAAGAGAGAGCCCCGTAAAAGGCGAAATCTAGCTAGATTCGTTGGTTTTTAACCGCAATTGGCACTTTGTATGCTTTGATGTTAATGCGAATGGCCGAATCGTAAACGGAACAACCGGAAATCTCTAACGCTCGAGTTGTCATGAACTTCGTATTTCATTGTTATTTAACCCATGAGTTTAGTCGTGAAAATGTTTTATTTGATGACCCAGATGCATTGATAGTCATGTTCGATGGCGTCTTCAGAAGTACGCTGGAATATGCTAGTGGTGTGTGGACTCTGCACAAAACTAAAATATGTTATTACATATTTTCTCTGGAACAAATCCAGAGAAAATCCTCAGGTACGTCTATACGTGGATGAATGGCATGTATCCGAGGTTCATGCACCATATTACTTGAGGCAACAAATAGATATAGCTTAGAAACCAGACGTTATGCAAATTTTGCAATTCTTAGTTTCAACATAATTTAAACGTGCCTGAAAACTTTAACAGTACTCGTCGACATGACTTTTTTAAAATACCAGATTAAAATGCAGCATAACAGATGTTCTAGCACAGCATAAGATGACAAGAGGAATGGCGCTGTTGAACGAAATATCGGAAATACTGGAGGTTTTTTGTTGATTTTTTGATAAATAATTACTTTCCTTGGTGTGAAGTCTGTCAAAATAAGAAAAATGTAAGGTAATTGAGTAATTAATCCGTTGAACTATAATAATTTTTTTTTAAATCTTTGTATCTCACTATTATTAATTATAAATTCTTAGTTAAGGGGGTATTCTAAGCATGAATTGTAAGTGTTTTTTCAGGTGCAATAAAAAAAAAACAATAATATTTTTGAAGCCATTATTCTACCAAATATTTTAAACATTAAAAAACAAATAAAAAATATCAAAAAAAAAATTTAAGAACTTAAAAGTTACAGGGCGTTGTAGTGGGGGGTCTCGAAAATATGGCGCGCCCTGGTTGACACGATTGCAACCCTCCTAGTTATCGGAAAAAAATACCAAATTTATTTGTAATCCAAAAAAATGCTGCTATGGCATGAACTTCGGAGAAGTCATAAAAATTATTTTTCGCAAATGGGTCTGAAAAAAAAAATTTTTTGACTTTACGAATTTTTTTACAATAGTAAAATTTAAAATTTTGTTATAATTCTGATTCATGCTATAAAGTAATGTATTGAAAAAACTCACACCAAATTTGAAGTTAATTGGTTTAGTAGAACTTGAGATATCGTGTCAACCGTCACGAAAAAAGCGGTTTTGAGAAAAAGGTGTTTGAAATTTTGTCTTAGATTTTTGTTAGATTCTGTCTTAACCGCGAAATTAAAATGGTTATATCTTTTAAAATAATGCGAATTTCGAAAAATCCCTTTAAGTAGATATTTTTGAATATTTAAGCTTTGGAAATATGAAGAAATTTTTTTTTTTTTTTTCGACTAGAATACCCCCTTAATGCATTTTAAATAGCGAGTCAACTCTGTTGCCAAACCCAGTTTGCTGCGTACTAATAATTTTTGTAAAGTTTGTCAAACTTAAAATCTACAACACAACACCGGCAGCGCCCGTAGCTAAGAGAAAAGTAAAACTTCAACACATTTCAGAAAATATATTTTTTGCAAGCTACGACATATCGATATCCATTTCCTTGTAACTTTAGTCCTTGCTCTCTATCAATGCCTGAACTGCCGATCGTATTAACATCCTTTCATCACTTACGGACTGGCCTGAAAGCACCTGAAAGTTGCATGAACGCTTTTGCTGAAAAAGTTTTGTGCTTTTAAGACTGATTATTTTAGTAGAGGGTGGATTGCCAAACTGAAAATATAACCAAAATAGTTTGTGAAATTACTTAGTGTTTTTAAAACATAACAGAAAACTACTGCTCTCTATGTACTTCATAGTGGATGCTAAGAGCGACCAACTTTTGTTTACGTAAATATCGCATAGGAAACTCTCATGCTCAGAATGGCATACACAGAATACAATGAAAAAGTGTCATATGTAAAGAATTGGCTGTGCTCATCCAAGAATAAACTGCACGTGTATAAAATTAACGTTTTCGTTTCCAGATTACGTTAGTAATTTTAGAATGCACTCTTAAAATCCTTTTTGTATTGGTATTTGAAGTAATTTTTCTTGATTTCTTCAAACTTCGCAAATTCACTTTGTGACGTATTTATTCGTATTAATACTTATATTTATAATAATTTATTTTGTTATTTAGACTTCCTGTTTAAAAAGGTTTTGTTTTAAAAGTTTTTTATCGTGTAAATGTAATTTTTTACCCATCCTAAAATAATTTTTATATTTTATTTTAAATAATTGTTTTTTTATGATATTTTAAGTAATTAATCACCTCTCCTTTATAATATTTTGTCTATGTTCTAATTTGTCTATACTTGTTTGTCTTTTGTTATTTTTTATTAACTTATTATCCTGACGAAGAGAACATAGTTTTAGAAACATGTTGATATTGTTAATTATAAAATGGTGTACACAAAGTTATTTGTTTTCATTAAATTAATTTTTCTTGCTTTAAAAATTTAAATGTTTCCGATTTAACCTGTTTGTATAAAATCGTAAATTCAATGTTTGATACCCCTGATTTATTGTATGTAATCTCTTTTCATACTCCAGGCAGGTCAGTTACAAGACAGTACCTACCTTATTATTGTGACAATTCTACTTCAACCTCCCAATATTACACTCCTATGCGACGGATTCAACAGCTAGGAAACAAATACTCCGATATTGTTGATATATTTAGTTCATCAATTTTAATATTTAAGCATACCTTATTAAAGTTTTTTTCATCAAGTAGGAGAATATAAAGCCAATTAAATTGTATTTTATCGGCTGAAAGCAAAAAAGCTGTTTTGGATTTTTTATATTTTTTATATTTTGTACCTTACATACTGTGTGGATAAAATTTAATAATGTTTTTACTCTATTTTTGTACAAGTGTCGTATACATATTTTTTACAAGTGTCTTAAACTGTACTATTTATAAGTATAATGTCTTAAATATTGTTATGTATGTGTAAAAGCCTAAATAGGCGTAAAATAAATAAATAAAATGTTTTTTGGTAGGTTATGAAAATCAGTATTTAAAAAAATATTTGATACGGTACAAAAGCATAAGCTTTTAAAAGTTTTAATGAGTTATAACAAGAATGAAACATTTTCAATAGAAAGATAAAAATAACGAAATTAATATGCTTTTACCCAATATTAATTTAATAATCCCCCTTTAAATTGAACTTCGCTTGATAAGTCAATTTAAATACAAGGGGTTCACGGAAGCGACTGTTTGACAAGTTCAATGAAGGATGAATCTGGATGAAAATCAGAAATATCTAATTTCCAAATCGTAAACAGCTTAATTTTAATATTATTTGTTTTCAGAAAACAAATTTTCGATTAAACCGAAACATTTCTTAAGTGATTTCTTTTCTTAAAGGCGCTAAAATATTTAATTGACCGATAAAAATATTATTTCCATGTTCATTTATGAAAGAGACGCGAAGTTAAAAAATTTCATTGCTAAATTAACTTTTACGACAAATTGAATTGAATTAACCGAATTATCAAACTAATCGATAGAATCATCAAAATAATCGATAGAATCATTAAAATATCCGAAAGAAATATAATTATGTTATATCCAATACGATCATTTCATATTTAAAAAAAATTTAATTCTTATGGTTTTAATGTTCATACATAATAGATAAATATTTATGTTGAAATAAACCATATTTTTAAGCAACAGACAGCTCAAAATATTCAAAATTTATTAAAACATTAACTTATCTTGGAAACGACCTTACAAAAATATTTTGTGGAGCTCGTTTGGGACGCTACTGCAATTTCTAAAATGCAAAATAAATATAATGATCAGTGGCGTGCATTGCTCTACCACTAAAAGTAAGCTGTTTGTAGTTTTTCAAGTTAAGACATGAATTATTTTAGTATATTATATTTGTCCAATAGAAACAGTCTATTAGTATAAAAGTTTTCAAACTACCACAAATTGAAGACCTCTATAAAAAAGATTCAATATTACAAATATTTAAAGAAAATGAAATCAAAAAATTTATACTTATTTCAACATAAAGGCATAAACATAACATCCAAATTCCTATTCTCTCAGGACCATAAACGCACAATAATTACATTCACAAAGGCGTGAAATATTTTTATAGTCTTCCCGAAGAGTTAAACAAAATAACAGATTTGGTACCATTCAAGAAATTCAAATTAATCTCAAAATTAAACAACCATAACATCACCAATCAAAATGCTGTAATTTCATTTCATGCAGTATTATAATTTTTAACGATAAAATATATTCGTTGTACACTACATTATATAATTTATGAAATAACTCGTACACAATGCTCAAGAGCTAGCTCAAGAAAGCTAAGAAATTGACAAATTTGGCGTAGACATACTTTGATAGGTTGATAAAGTTAAATTGCTAAATGTTATTCTACATTTTGTTTAATTTGAATATTGAAAACGTTTTTATTCACGTTGGGGGCCAATTGTTAGCTGGTTTTTGTGTACGAGTATTTATTAAGTTCATTTAAATGCACCCACGTATGACATGTACGTTGGCGTAAATTTATGTGCATTTGGGGTGCTAATTGATTAGATCCGGCAGTGCAAACCAATTTCGCTAATAACCAACTTTCAGGTAAACAATCCCGCGCCAATTCGTGCGTGATAGCTCGCACACGAAATGTTGGTCATTAGAAATACCGGTCTGCCAAACTCAGCCTAGCATGTAGAACCTATAGGATCGTGGATACTAGATTAGTGTCTGGTGAGGTTAATTTTATACAAGAAAACTATCATGATTAAGAATGAAAAGTGTATTTACAGGATTCACAAGAGATGTTCGAAAATACTACGATTTTATAAGGGATAACATAATGTACTCTCCCGGACTGTTTTGTTATATTACTAGCTACTCTAAAACTTTATACACGAAGTGGATAGACCTTCAAAACGTCGTCCTTCCTTCCAGCCTCCTGGCTATCCTATGACGATCCAGTCTCCAACATATTCTTGCGTGGAGGTTACAAGTGATCTCCTGGGGTTCCGAGCAAGTTATGCCAGATATCCCAAAAGTGGCACGGTCGAATGCAATTCCATCGGTATTTAGGTAACAGGTGTTTAATAGCCTGAAGCCTGGGTTTTCGGGTAACTCCGACCTCGGAATCGCGTGCTTGTGTAGTGATCTTATTGGGAACCTTCCCGAGTCAGGTGACAACATCCTTAGCAAGGATGAACGATTGCTTATCCACTAGTTCGTACGGAACATTGAAAATTGTTTCTAGGCGACACGCGGTGAGATTTTAAAAGACCACCCGCCTCAATCGCGGGCGGATTATGCTCCGATAAAATGTTTAACTATTAAATAATGACGTCACTGTCACTTTATGGCATTGCGCTTATTTGCCCACTAACCAGGTACACTGTAATCCTGTGAATTACATCGATTTAAACTTATTTAAAACGTGACCGTCGTTCAAAAGACGATGCCCGTTCCGTCTCTTCTACAAAGGTGACCGGAAACGCTCTACCGACCAAAAACCCAAAATTTTCGCTGAATATTGCCAACCTTTTTAAAAAAAACCTAATAAACCAAATACTGTGGTTTCCTTTCATAACAACTTGACTAAAGAATGAAGTAGCATACACCCCAAAAATAGGTAACAAAAAAAGACCGAACCGAAACCGGTCGAATCGAAACCGGTCGCGGAAAAATTTACAATAGTAACAAATGTACATTGGAAAATAAAACTCTTCAAAAACAAAACAAAAAAGACATTCACATTATTCATATTTAATATACCTACAGTTGTACCTACCCATACATTTTTTGTTGATAATTCTTACTTTTTTCTAATACTATCTAAAAATAGTAGCTTTTTAGTGGTTCTTTTGTGATCCCATCGCAAAATAGAGACATTCATGTAATAAATAGTAAACAACATCAAAGCTCTAAAATAAAATTATAATTTTCAATAAAATAATTATTTTTTTTAAGTTAGTTATTATTCTGCCAAGCGAGGTGGCTTTAAACTTCAACATTGGCGTTGTATTTTAACTTCTGAGTGATAATAATTCTGAATTCTAACTCTGGTTCAGCTTTTGGGAAAACAAAACTATTATGTGCAATCGGCACTGAATTGTTCCGCTCTCGGCACTCTGCACCGGAGGGAGTTTTATCTGATTCCGCATCCAACGAATTATTCCAAGGTACAGGGGGGGGTGTAGGGGAAGGGATTTCCCCTTTCACAATAAATCCGCCAGATAAGCCTTGCTGTTCAAAAATGACCATAACATCCCATTTTGGTGCAGATGTGTCCACCAGACTAACATAAGATGTGGAGTAGGTATTATTTTCAAAGACATAAATAAAAATAAATTCTCTAGGTTCACGTAAAGAAGAAGTTCTCTTTAAAATATCTTTTTACAAAATACCACATAAAAGTTATAGCTTTTTGGAGCCAGAAGAACTGTGGCATCACAAATTTATGGATTACAAGTATGCGTTGCTATGCCACTTAATAAAAAAAAAATCCCCCTGCGTGTCCTTTCCCATTCATCCCGTTCCCCTCCCGCCTCCCCTTTCTCTTCCGCGTCCCCTTCCCCTCTCGCGTTCCCAATCCGCCTTCTCAGCCTTCCCCCGTCCCGCGAACCCCCTCCCGAGTTCCACTCTCCCCTCGCAAGTTCCCGTCCCCCCTCCCAAGTTCCCCTCTCCCCTCGAGGATTCGCCTCCCCCCCTCCCGCGAATCCCCCTCCCGAGTTCCCCTCCCCCCTCCCGCATTCTATGCATTCATTCCCGGTACGTTCAGTTTTCAAAAAGCTCGCGTGCCATCTTTTGCAATTTTTTAAACAAATTTTATAATGCCAGAGCTCACCAGTATGTATAGAAACCATCGCTGGCAGGCACACATCAAATCCCTAAAGTTTCATTCATGAATGGTTTAGCAACGCATGGCATACATACACATACATAGACAGAAGCAAACATATTTTCATTTTTATGTATATATATATAGTTTATGAGCCTGAAAGAAATGCAAGAGGGTAAAAACTTATAGAGAAGTACCTGGCTGAGAAAATAACAAAGTCAAAGGAATTTACTTCAAGCAATTCTCAATGCATCGAAATGTCAAAACATTTTGTTTACGAATTTTAGACAATAAACAGAGAGATATTGACAGAATTGTCTATTTTAGAGTGAAAATTAATTAAAATTTATTACATATTGTGCCTGTGAGTCGTTGCCCATTAAAATAAATATTCTGCAGTTAACTATTTTTAATAAATATTCTGCATTTTAATTTTATTCTGACGTCTGTTGGATCTAGAATGCCAGAGTTAAGTTAGCCTCTCCGAAACTGGGCATACTGTACAGGGCCCGCAGATACTTTAATCGTACACAACTGCTAACCCTGTACAAATCGCAAGTGCGCCCCACGTTTGACTTTGGCAGCCACCTAGGGTCTGGAGCCCCAAAATGCCTAAAAAAAAAAACCCTCGACTCTGTGCAGAAACGGGTGGTTCGTTTGATAGATTCTCCTAATAAAACAAACGGATTGCAATCTTTAGAGCACAGGCGTCAGGTGGGAATGCTGTCCTTGTTTTAACGGTATTACAATGGAAGATGCTCCGAGAAACTAGCGTCATTGATCCCCTAGGCACCGGTGCACAATCGGGAAACACGCCAAAACGCGCCCAACGTTTGTACACGGTCGACATTAGTCACATGGGAACGGGTTGTTTCTACGACTCGTTCTTGAGTTCAACAGCTCGGCTGTGGAACGATTTGCCGGCCTCTATGTTTTCTCCCTCCTACAACATGGGTCTTGTCAAAACTCATGTTCACTCCTTCCTCTCCTCAAAAACACCCTCCACACAGCATCTTCAAAGGTGACATAGGCCCTGAGGAAATTATTTTCTTCAGGGCCTCCTGTGTGGAGTTAATGTAAAAAAAAAAATAGTTAACACAAGAATATTTTGGCCTTAAACCATTTAGATATTTTTAGGTAATTTTGTTAAGTCTAGCAGATTTTGTTGGCGTTTAAACAATATTAATTCTTGATATTACTGATTGCGAATTCGATCTCCACAAAATCCTGTCCTAAATTCCCCAAAATGGTGGCAAACTAGCAATCTATCCTAAACTAACCAAATATTGCCGATATCACCGGGAAAGTTTCTAGTGAGTTCCTCTAGGCAGCCTCCCTTATCCCCTCGCAGTGCTACCATCCTTAAAGTGGCTCCCGCTGCATTTCAGTAGCTGCCACTGACGTTTAATTATTAGGTTCCTTCTCCCCTGCGACGGACTAAACGTAAATCCTCTAAACGCTTCAGAGATTTAACTCCGCTCCGCCTTTATGGCCCAACGCCTTCAATATCACGCCGCCCCGGCCCGATAACCGCTGGAAAAACTTACTAATGGGCATTTTACACGATGCTTTTTTTCATCCAGTTTCCATATGAGAAGTTTTTTCATTTATTCATTCAGAAACCGTATTCTGCGAGGATTGGTATAAATATTCTGCACGCGGCCCCGGCGTATTTATTTATTTATTTATTTATTAACGCCCTTTTTGGGGGCTTTTTCTGACTAATAAGAAACATAAAGTATTTATTGCACATAATTGAATTGCCTCAGTAACAATATTTTATATTTGTTTAAAGATACATTGAAGATGTCCACTGACTTGGTATAATTATTTCTCTCCATTATTATTCTGGGCAAAGATGATTACATACGGTAGTTAGTTCCAGAATTTCTGCACTGAAATAAATCCTAACTTCTGGTATCTTTTTTTATATTAGCTCCACGCAAGGCCCTGAAGAAAATAATTTTCCTCAGCGTCTATGTCTCCTTTATGGATGCTGTTAGGAGAATATTTTAAAGGAAATAGAGGATACGAAGTTCCGAGAAGGAAAAAGGTTTGAGGAGTGGGTAGAAGGCTGAAGGTCAGTGGATCCTGGAGTACCTTCCGAAGGTATGAATCCATTCATCCCACTGCGGATGCACAAGGCGATGTTCCGAGAGATTACGCTGGTAAAGTTAAAGGGATCCGGCCTGCCAAGCGGCTGGTGGGCAGACGCATTCGCCGCCAAGACCCGGATAAACCTCTCCCCATGAAACCGAGCACCCCAAATTTAGTGAATCACTTGGGGTGACCTATGGCAGAGGTGTTGGTTATCCAATAAACGGTTCCCGGGACGGCGGTACCCATACCTGCCCCCCAAATTGAGTAAACCATATAAAATCGGTTATAGGTCAAAAGACTTGGACACGTATTTAATAATTTTTCGGTTCAAGGTTCTAAACCAGAGGTTCCCAAACTTTTTTCTTCGTAGACCACTGTCTAAATTTAATTAAGTAAATTTTACTGGTCACGGTGGACCCCTGCTTTTTTAAACGGGGGCAAAATGGACCAGTATTCGAGATTATATTTGCCACGATGGAGGGGGCGTAATGGGATATGTGAACGTGGGGGGGGGGCTGTATGGGTCATATGGGTATATGCCATCCCTATACAGTACACCCACATCCCATTACGCCCCCCCCCCCCCTTACCTAGCTGGGCGTTAAGATCCACAGATTATTTTATCTTCCTGCCTGTAGGACTAACCCGCCAATGGTTCTTCCGGTTTATTATATGAGGAGTATATTGCTCCTGAACCAAATCTTTTCCGATATATTTGGCGTCGGTGAGGAGAGATTCAAAAGGGAAATTCTTTTGATTCTTCATCACTGACTGAAATTTTTTTTGAAATTTCTTTAATGTATAAATATTTGTAAAAAAATTTTTGTTAAATATTTACATGGTTTTATTTCTTGCATGTGATAAACTCAAATTTGTAATGCTGTAAGAGATGAATAAAGAAAAAATAATATTATTATCTCGTGCGTAACCGGTACAACAACGTGCACTGTACGAAAGTCACTCTGTTATTTGTCATGGAGAGGGCGTAATGGGATATGAGACGGGGGGTGGGATGGGATATGGATGTGGGGCAAATGGGGGTCCACGAAACCCCCTTTTTTTTATCGTGACTACGTGGACCCCCGTCAAGTCTCCCATGGACCCCTAGGGGTCCACCTGGACCACTTTGGGAATCAATGATCTAAACAAAACATATTTTTTAAATTTTGTGGTAAATTCATCGACTCATTTTCCATTAAATATAAATAAAAACATGTGTGCAGTTCACACGTGGTAGAAATGAAACCTTCAGAAAACTAAACTTCAAGAGAATGATATGAATTCAGAGTGTCAGGAGTAGGATAATTAAAGGTTTTATTTATTAATATATTTCTTCCAAATTTAAACATTATTTTGCATTTTATTCTACGAAGCATCACACAAAGAGGGCACCGATTAGAACATCTCTCGCAGGCTAAATCCTATAGATGTATGTTTTTGTCTCTTTTTAGTGACGCTCGTTTACGTTTCTTCGAGTTTCAAACCACAACGGTGCTAAAGAAGTTTTCACTTCAAAAATTATTTTTTGTTTAAAGGTGCAGTAATAAAAAGTGTATTTTAAATTCGTGTTTGTTTCCTTGTAAACAGACTTCGTACATACCGATAGTGGGTACGTACCAAATATTACTCTGAAATCTGATCTGCTGGAATCCAAATCTCCTTAGAACATACTTTGAGGGGCACTCAAGTTAAGTAGGTACCTTAGACATTGACTCAACTGTTCTAAGTAGAAATGACGTAGGCATCTTAGAACAGCTTAAGATGAAGTTATACGTGAAATCCTATTTAGATACTATTTAGATTAATCTTTACGATGAATAGGTTTCAACTATGAATATCAAAAAATATGCTACGGATAAATTGAAGCTTTTCTATGTATTGGAATTACAATAAAATTATAAATTATATAACAAAAAATATAAGCGTAAACGACAAACAAAACTTAACTATGAAGTAATACAAGATTTTTTTTTAAATATTCATTTATGGCAGAGACTATTTTTGAGGTTTCGTATGTTCTAACTTTTTTTTATTCTTAAAAAAATATGCGCAAAATAAATAAAAACCACCTTTTCGCTTACTTAACTCGTGCAAATTAGACGCTCAATTTTAAATTTTGAAGGCATGAGAATCGAAATATTTCTAGGCAATATATTATTAAAAAAATAAAATTAACAACTATGACGATAGAATACGACATCATTCTGATGTAAGCTTGTAAAACAATATGGAAAAATAATTGAAGATAATTAATTATTGTAGCAATATTTTCTTTTGACAAAGAGGAAACTTTTAGAACACCAACAATTTTGCAAAACAAAGCCATGAGAAAAAATTATATTATGACGAGTCCGATGGGTAATCCAAAGTTTAAAAAATGTTAGGGATCTAAACGCGTTTATTATCTTTTAAACAGATTGTGTACTTGAATGAAATAATTTTTTTTTTAAAATGAATGCAAACAAAGTTCTCAATTTATGTGAAAAAATATTAACACAACAATCACGCTACAAGAAGAACAAATTAAATAATACTTCCCTTTCGAAAGAAGTCAAAATCTCAGAACTCATTTCGTACATTTCTACCATATTCCCAAACTCGACACGCGTTGTACTGAATATTGAATGGCGAGGTGTGGTCTGTCATAACGGAGCAGTAGTACCGGATCTACGATTTTTTCAAACGGGGGCAAAATGGACCACTATTCAAAATTATATTTGCCACGACGGAGGGGGCGTAGTGGGATATGGGAATTAGTCCCATCCCAGTACGGTACGTCCATATCCCATTACGCCCCTCCACCCTTGCCTAGCTAGGTGTTTTAAGATCTCATGCATAACCGGTACAACAACGTGCCCTGTACGCCAATCGCTCTGTTATGGAGGGGGCAAAATGGGATACGACATGGGAGGTGGGATGGGATATGGATATGGGGCATGGGATGAATCTCAATCGAAACCAATTCGTGGACCCCCACTTACAACTTGTGAACCCCCATTTCTTTATCGCGCCTACGTGGACCCCCATCGGGTCTCCCGTGGACCCCTAGGGGTCCACCTGGACCACTTTGGGAATCACTGGTCTATACCATCTCAGCATCTTCAAAATCTTCTAAGAAATTATGATCAATATTAAATTCGATGAAAAAGTGTTAAAATCTAAAAAAGAAATGTGCAAATGTGCATGATGAAATTTGTGAAGGGTAATTTTTTTATGTAAATTGTGCTTGTAAGTGCCTACTGTAGGTTCTTATAATATAACTAATATGCAATACCTGTATTACAGTATTATATGATTTTTATATTAGCTTGTATAAATAAAATCTAGATGTTAGTAACTATCTGCCTACTTCTTAAATTGGAAAATAAAATCTATAAAAATGTCCGAATTTAATTAGGTCTCATTAGTAGCTCAGTTAGTAGAGTATTGGTCCAGTTATGACTAGAGATCTGGGTTCGAGTCACAGTTGCGACTGTTAATGTTGTTATGATTTTCGGTTTCATTATCTATTTTATTTGAGAGTTGCTTACATAATTTTCAACGGTTAAATTTAACCATTTTAGTAGTTTAAATATCAACAACAAACCCAAAAATTAGCTAATATTATTGACCCTTATTTAAGTTTATCAAGCTGTTTCAAAGTTCCATACCTACAATAAATAAATCATGAAAATATCTTCCACGCCGCCTACCCAAACAATAAATATTGTCATATTCCAGGAATCCAACCGACTATTTCAAAGACATCGAACTGTATCGAACCCCACCAAGCGGTGCCGAGATTCGTATTGTTACCTTCAAGACCAATACCTATCACTGTACGACAAGAAATAATTGCTATGGCCAAAAAGCATCTATCTATACAGTCCTAAAATCATAGAAAGTTTTCCCCGGGCTTGCTATAAAAAATGCTAGATTTTAAATGCCAGATTATTTTGAAATAATACGTAATTCTGTGAGTTAGTTAAATGTTACTTTCCACCTTGAAAATTTTTCTGAGTTTCCAAAACTTAGTCTGAATAAAACGCTGTATTTTCTATCATACAAGCATGATATTTTGGTACCGAGATGAATTTCAAGAACGTGCTTTGTAAAGCTATTCAAGGTTAAGTGTCTCAAAAATACTTATCCTAAGCTTTCCTTTATAAGATCATTTTATAATCTCGACCTTCCTTGTATTACACACTTTATCAAACTTACTTTAAAGGCAGCAGGTGGGGCAGGCAGGGTGGGATGAATGGAACAGTTTTCAGTATTGCCCTAGTGCCCTAGCGTCGTAAAGCATCATGTTATCTAATATTTGAAGCATTGCTTGCAATGGTACGTTTGGTTAATAGAAAATAGTACTATTCATATAAGCATCTAATAAACAAACTATGTTCTACCATTCAGATATTATCACACGGTTTACAAAATGCCTTCGGATGTCGAACAGCCATTGAAAAACCAAAATGCATCTGCTCTGATGATGGACACTGTAACGCTATCTGAAAAGTTGGCTAAAGAAGGAGGTAACGCAACACGGCGTAACACCCCAAAAATAAATAACAAAAAATGCAATCTTTTTAAAAGAAAATTTATCAAATTTGACCAAAATTAATCAAAATTATTTATGGAGTAATTTATTGATTACGATTGGAATATTTTATCTACCTCCTCTCTTTCTCTGAACATCCTACTCGTCACACTTATTTTACCAGTTACCACTGGAAACAGGCAGTTATAACTTTTACGTGGTTATGAAGTTCAAAATTCGCCGAAAAGTAATTTCCCTCCCTCCATAATTTAAACAATGGCCTAAAATAGCCTTCAAACGTAATATTGAAAGAAAAAGACGACAAATCATTGAAGAAGAAAATATTAATAATAATCTAAACGGAAATATGAAAGAGAACAAGACACAGAAAAAATAAAGGTCGCAACTGGGACTCGAACTCAGAAGCTCTCGTCTAACCGAGAAGTGCGCGTTTTTTCTTATAAAAATTTTGAAAAAACGATAAGTTTAATTTGATCCCATACATAACTATTTAGCTAAACCAGCACTTCCGTTCATGGGTAGGATTGTAGGCGGGCGGATGGGATGCCATATATCTCTAGTTGGGCACAGATACATGCAAACTTCATCCTAATTCATGCATAGGTACTGAACCATTTCTGTTATGTCGAAGGGTAATCCGAGGTATTTTAGCGGCTGAAGTATAACCTCAGAAAACGACCAAAATAAGCAAACAATCTAATAATTTGTCGCAAGAGGATTTAAAAGTTTGTCCCCATGTTACGTTAAGTCCACACAAAAAAGCGCTTGCGCGGTTTCGCGAAATGCTTGGAGAGTATTCAATGGATTTAGAAATACGAATTTCAATGGTAAAAGTTCTTCTGCGACGTCTCCTGTCAGCACACAACGCTGTACGCACTGTTAGCGCATGGCCTCGTGAAGACAGTAATTCGAAGTCTCGAGCTCTCTAGTACGGCAATTGGCTATAATGACCCGGTGGCATTGGTAGAGTATTTTAGTCGAGTGGAGAGTATAAAAGTAACTAAATGCGTCCGAACACCATAATTTTAGTAGTGGATTAGTCAGCTCTTGTCAGCTCAGTCGATTCAATACATTTCGTTCTAATTTTTCGGCGAGTAGCGATCCCCTCCACGCGTCCCTGCGCACTAACACGCGTAAACCCGCCGTTTTAGCAGAGTTAATTTGTAGACGCGCGGAAATGTCGTGGCATTGGAGCGAAGATGTAACTCTAAAATTATTTACTAATGCTGCTATTAATCTCGTTTCGTGACTATAGCTTATTTATTTTCATTTTCTAATTTATTCTTCCACCTGTTCTAAAATTTCATCTCTTCTAAGTATTACAATTGCTTAATTAGCGTATTTACTTTGCTTTGTAGCAGCCCGTCAACCGCCGTCATCTTGCAATGGGCGGCGGGGACAAATGTATTCTACTTGAAAGTAATGCGAACGATTTTCGGCGTTACTCGCCACTCGACTAAACTACTGACTTAGTCTGAACAAGCCTTAAGTGCGCGGAGCGGACGTCAGTTCATTCATGGGGGATCGTCCCCTATGTCACCCACGAAGAACCGTCACTGATTCAGATATTCGACAGCAACAGGAGTTACCTGATGTGCAGTGCGTAAATAGGGCGGTGCCACCGGTGCCCAGGCACAGGGCGTAGACTCTGGGGGGGCGCAAGAATGGCCAGACTAGGCAGGACTACTATTTTTTCGTTTTGTTCCTGATTGCTCCTGATAAGTTCCCGACCCCGCTGCGCCCCTAGTGCTCGATTCCAACACATACATGTCAGTATCATGCAGGTGATGCACAAAAAGGTTTTAATGATTGGCGCCATTTAAATCCGCGTGTACCTGAACACGAAAACTCAGCATGTCAAAAAGAAAAATTTATTAAGTGGAAAATGCTTGAACAACAAATCAAAAATAACCACCATAGATGCATATTTACTAAAGGCTATTTATTGATCAAGAAACAAAAAAAGTGGAGACATATTTTAAAAGTGTGTACTAGCATAATTTTATTTTGCGCGGAAAATAATTTATCTCTCAAAAGCTGTCATAAGCATATTGGAGAAGCAGGATCTGGAGTATTCTTAAGTGCCGAGAATATGATTTCAAAATTTGATCCTGAACTTAGAGCGCACGTCGAGTCACTTAATAAAGGCAATATTACGTACTTTACGCCATATATTCAAAACGAGTTAATGGATATTCTCGCTTCCAAGGTCAAAAAACAAGTCATAGACGAGGTTTGTGCCGCGAAATACTTATCTATGATTTTTGATTGCACGCCAGACATATCACATCAAGAACAGATTTCACAAATTTTGAGGTTCATAAAAATATTTGAACAGACAGTTCATAGATTTTATTCATGAACTTTAGTCGGGTTTGGTGACTAGAACTGAATAGCCAGGTACTTCCCCACCTTCCTCGACCCCACCTCCTTCACCTCTCCACTACCTTAAGCATTTCAACATACCCTAATTTGAGGTATGTTCAACATTTTTCCGTCCCAGAACTTCCTCTTTTTGCTTTCCTAAAAAGACCCTCCACAACCCAAAGACGGGACAGTTCCCGAAGAGAATCATTTTTTTCAGCGTCTACTGTATGCGCTCAGCTTTTCTACCTATTCAGAAACGTTGATTTACATCGTTCAGTGTGTTTGACACTTTAAGCGTGTTTAATCGTGTTAAACCATATTTTACAGTAAGAAGAGATTAGTTAATTTAAATTGTTTAACCGTGTTTTACCGTGACTTGCCGTATTTTTCCCTGTTTTACCACGTTTTACTGTGTGTAACCGTTTTGAACGTTGTTTTACCGTGTTTTAGCGTGTTTTAGCGTGTTTTAGCGTGTTTTAGCGTGTTTTAGCGTGTTTTAGCGTGTTTTAGCGTGTTTTAGCGTGTTTTACCATGTTTAACCTTGTGTAACCGCATTTAACGATGTTTGACCGTGTTTTACTGTGTTTAACCATGGGTAATTATCGGTATTTTACCGTGTTTAATTGTATTTTACCGTAAGAAGAGATTGCGTTAATTAAAAAATTTTATGGTGTTTTACCGTGATTTACCGTGTTTTACCATGTTTTACCATGAGTAACCGTATTGAACGGTGATTTATCATGTTTACCGTATTTTATCGTACTTTACCATGTTTTATCGTGTTTTACCGTGTTTTACCGTGTTGGGTAACCGTATTTAAATGTGTTTTACCATGTTTTTCTATGTTTAACCATGGGTAACCGTATTGAATGGTGTTTTAAGGTGTGTAACCGCAATTATCGGTATTTTACCGTGTTTAATTGTATTTTACCGTAAGAAGAGATTGCGTTAATTAATTTTTTTTACCATTTTTTACCGTGATTTACCGTGTTTTACCCTTTTTTACCATGTTTTACCGTGAGTAACCGTATTGAACGGTGTTTTATCATGTTTTACCGTATTTTATCGTGCTTTACCATGTTTTACCGTGTTTTACCGTGTTTTACTGTGTTGGGTAACCGTATTTAAAGGTGTTTTACGATTTTTTACTGTGTTTAACCATGGGTAACTGTATTGAATGGTGTTTTACGGTGTGTAACCACAATTATCGGTAGTTTACCGTGTTTAATTGTATTTTACCGTAAGAAGAGATTGCGTTAATTAAAAAAATTTAACCGTGTTTTACCGTGATTTACCGTGTTTTACCCTGTTTTACCATGTTTTACCGTGAGTAACCATATTGAACGGTGTTTTATCATGTTTTACCGTATTTTATCGTGCTTTACCATGTTTTACCGTGTTTTACCGTGTTTTACTGTGTTGGGTAACCGTATTTAAAGGTGTTTTACCATGTTTTACTGTGTTTAACCGTGGGTAACTGTATTTAAATGTGTTTTATCGTGAGTTACCGCAATTATCGTTTTACTGTGTTTAACCGTATTTTACCAAAAGAAGAGATGGCGTTTTTTAAATGCTTTAACCGTGTTTTAATTGTTTAATGTGATTAACCATGTTTTACCATATTTTACCGTAAGAGATTGCGTTTTTTTTAAATTGTTTAACCGTGTTTTACCGTGTTTTACCATGTTTTACCCCGTTTTACCATGTTTTACCGTGTGTAACCGTATTGAACGGTGTTTTACCGTGTTTTACTGTGAGGGAACGGACTCCGGTGTCGATAGAGACGGGTGATATAAATGAAAGGCATCTGATTGAGTTGTGAGTCGAGTCGTTTATTGAGGAGCCACGTAGCTAAGGTCGGTGCGAGGGCAACAGAATGTATGCAGAAGTGCCGTAGAATGAGGTATTGCAGGTGCACGTAGGTGATGTCAATGGGTGATGTCAGGAAGCTGTGGTGGAGCAAGCCATGGGCCTGCAGGTCACCAGCATGTTTTTCGACACCGCATGCGGCAGTGGAGAATGACCTGGTCTTCCAGGCCGTTGCTCGACGCGATGAGTTGCGGAGGTAACGACGGTGACTCGATAGGTGCAGCCATCGGCAGGTAATCAAGGTAATTTGTGGGGCGGATGGCAGTGGCAGCGAGGCGCGATGGGCTTCAACAGCCACTGAGATGAGGAGCTGCTTCCTGAACAGAAGGTGCTGTGGACCTTATAGTTACAGTAGTGGAGAGGTGATTGTAGCTGCTAGGTGCGGTAGATCTGGAGAGCTGATGTGTGGTGATGAACTTCGGAGAAACTGCCCTGAAGAGAGTGAAAGTGCATCGAGAACTCTTATTTGTGCGCTTTTACACGTTGGCTATTGTAATCCGACCGTTGGATAGCGACTGACTGGAATTGGTTTCACGTTAAGCCGCGTTGCTTTTATAGGTGCGACCGGTCGAGTAACTTTCCGTTTGCTGAGTAATGTGTCACTGGAAGGTACGATAATGACTCGCCACCGTAATAGTAAGTCCATATTTAATTAATTCGCGACCTTTCGAGTAGGTTGCGGATTAACTAGTCAGCCGATGAAGGTACTTAATATTTCACGGCGCTCTGTTGCACACCAACATAGGTAGGTAGGTGGCTGGCCGGTGCCGCGTGAAATGTAAACACCAGGTACTCAACGGCTTGCAGATGATTCGAGCGTTTTTGGTGGCAAAAAATAATAAATTAAATCTCACGAAAAAACGGGCGAAGGATTGTCAAAAGATTTTTTAACAAAATTGGAAGCTGGCGGATTGAAAATTGATGATGTTCGTGGCCAAGGGTACGATAATGGCAGTAACATGGCTGGTAGATTTAACGGAGTTCAAGCCAAAATAAAACAAATTAATGTAGAATATCTACCTTGTGCAGCAAATTCTTTGAATTTGTCTGGCGTATATGCCGCTAGTGTAACACCCAACATGATTACATTTTTTGGAATAGTTCAGAAGATATTTGTGTTTTTTTGAGTTGTACTATCACATGGGAAACTTTAATGAAACATTTAAAAATTTCTTCAAAGAAACACGCCGACACTAGATGGGCTTCTAAAACTAGGGCCGTCAAAGCTTTAAATATGCAATTGCCCCAAATCTGGTGCGAAGTAAAGATTTTAACTACCAACGATTATAATGCAGAAACAATCTAAAAGCATTACGGGTCTAATAAACTATAAATTTATATTTACTCTGCAAATTTGGGATCAAGTTTTGGAGTCTGTTGATAGGGTGAACGTAGATTTACAGTCCAAAACTATTGCTATCGGCAAAGCCTCTGAATTAATCAAGGGATTAACAAGGCAGATTCAGAATATTCGCGAGACTGCAGATAACGTTTCCGAAAAGGCAAAAAAGTTTGTAAAGAATGTGTAATTTGATGACGATTTTCCGGAAAAACGTATAAAGCGAGTAAAAAGACACTACTTAAGAGAAAGCTCAGACACCGGCTACGATATAAAACCACAGCAAAGTTTTAAAATTAATGTTTGAAGCAATTGATAAAATGATTTCTGAATTCGCATGGCGGTTTGAGAAACTTCACAACATTCACCACCTTTTTAGTTTTTTGACAGTAGAACAGATTGCTAATTATCCAGCTGAAGAACTAAAAAACATGCCGCTGATTTGAGTATCAAATATTCGGCAGATATTAATGCTACTGAATTTTGGGCTGAATAAGACACATTAAAGAGTCAAACGACTACATTATTTGATAAATGTGACCGTAGTTCAAGTCTGGGTCTTCTTAAAGCTATAGTCGAACTAGATTTAAAAGAGATGTTTCCCAATGTAGTAGTCGCTATAAAGATTTTTTTAACAATGCCAGTGACTGTAGCTTCCTGCGAAAGATCATTCAGTAAGCTTAAATTATTAAAAACTTACTTGCGCTCGACGATTGGTCAAGAAAGGTTGACCGGCCTACCGATTTTGTCGGTTGAACGCGACATAGGACGGTGCCTGTCGTATGAAAAGGTTATCAACGATTTCGCAATGAAGAAAGCGCGAAAAGTAAATCTTTAAAAAAGTTTATGACTTGCTTTAAATCTTTACTATCTGAACTTATTCATCTGTGGTCTCATTCATTTGTGTATCGTGTAGTTGTGAATAATCTTTGCAAATATTTTCGAATAAACGTTTGTTCAACAATTCATACTTAAACGCAATTTATATTATGCTATGCTACCTTCCTTATTCAAAATTCTACCATACCAAGTACTTAAAATTAAATTAATTTACAGTTTACTGAAACTTTGCAGGGTATTTTATTATAGAAGTATGAAGACCAAAGTGGCCCAAAAATTAAATCTTAAGCATCAGGGTGGGCAACGCATTTGCACTAGTGAACTTGCGTTTGAGTTTTAGTGAGTGAGACACAGTGGGTGGTATAATAAGCGAAGAGTCCACTTAAATAGGGCGCAGTTACAGAAGCTCGCACAGGGCGCAGAAAAGGCTATTTACGATTTACGACACCGCTGATGTGCCTCCGGTAACCTTGTAAAGGGTGATTTCTTCTACGACCTCGACGCGTTCTTTAGTTTGTATTAATTTAGCAATTATGTGTAAAAATAATTACATTAATTTATGCCGAAAAGAGTACGCACATAAGAATATAATCACCCGATCCGGTCCCAGTTCCTAGATTAGCTCACCACCCAGGAACAAGGGACCAGGGACCGATGTTATCATGTTGTTAACTCTGCTGTTTTTCATCCTTCACCTTTTCTATCTGAGAATTATCGATTGATCTTGTAATAAAATACCTCCCTCGGATAACAAGATGGTCCAACGTCCTCACGACTCACAGCCTCTCTACTGGGAACACTTGGAGCAACGTGTTCCTTCTTCAATCTCTTGTTCAACACAACATGAAATACGTTTTCCATTGAAGAACAGGTATCTCACAAAAAAGTTTCATCGGGATTTCTTTAAAGCACAATGGCATGTGCGAATAAAAACACGTGTTAAACGAATTTTTAATATTAAATCAGATTTAAAAAATATTATTGATCCTGATTTCTTTTCTTGTATTATATTATTTTTTTTAGAGACGGTTTAATGTAACCTACACGTTTACATGCTGGAACCGGGAGTGGTTGATTTGATTTTTTCCTACATTTCCTACAACTTAAAGGAATTATTTAAAAAGTAATACGAAGATTAAAATACTATTTCTAACAAGTAACTCTCGTTCAAAATCGTTAAATGATTTTGGGAACAATTCAGACAAGTATTTAAAGTAGGCAGAAAAATTATGTTATTTCAATTAATTAATATTTAATATTAATATATTACGAAGAAAACAAAGTTTTCGAAACATGTTGATATTGTTTATTAAATAGTGGTTTACACAAAGTAATTCGTTTTCATAAAATTTTCATTAAATTAATAGTTATATACTAATTCTACATTATTTGAAATGAGCACTACTTTTGTTTAATTTTTTGTGTTCACTCGAAAGGCAAATTTCCGAGGAAAAAAATTGACAATGTTTATGAAAGGCAATGATTCTGACGCAAATTTATTTGCACACGCCGGAATTTGAACCCGTGTCCTCCGGAGTGCTAGTCCAGAGCCTAGTAACACAACCACGGAGGGTCTGCGTAAGAATAAAATCAATACTATGATAAAATATACATATATGAGACATTTAAAAAACATTTTCGTTGAACGGAATAGATATTATAAACAAAAGCAAAAAGTGATCACAGTGAACGCTGAAAAGGAAAAAAATATATCTTTTATCGAGAAAACTAGCGTAACGTGAATAATTTTTTTCTTGAATATTATTGCCGGAGAAACAATTCCAGAAAGAAAAGTCATCAACCTTAAGATGGACTTTAATTTTTATTTCGTAATTCGCGTAACATGCTCAGCGTAGCATCCCTTATTATCTGGATTTCGTTTCTTATTCTTTCCCATCCCCTATCAACCACCCCCATGGGGAGATACTTAAAAAAAGAATTATCTTAATTTAAATTACTTAGTATTTTTTTTTACGGAGCATCCACAAATATGGGAATTAATTGAGGAAAACATTGGTCCGTAATTATTAAATTGAAATATGTAAAACAACACTACTCAATAGCTCAGTGGTCAGAGGTCCCGGGTTAGATTCCCAATTGCGACAGTTACCTTTTTTATTTTCTGTGTGTCCTCGCTGGGTTCTGTTTTATATATTTTTGCGTATTTTTTTGCATTAGCTCTATACAGGAGGTTTGAGGAAAATAATTTTCCACAAGGCCTATGAGATCTTAGGGGCTGCTACGTAGAGGGTTTATTTATGGAAAGGAAGTAGAGGAACGAGGGGTGGGTAGGAATCTGGGAGTCAGTGTGTCCAGGAGTGACGGACGTATGAATCCATCCCTTCAACTGCGGTACAAGACGATGGGTCGAAGGATTCTGGCTGGGGAGGCCAAAAGACCTCCCTAACCAGTCTCTCTCGATCTGGCGCCACGCAGCAGGTGGACAGGCATATCGGCCGTCAAGGCCTTGATTAACCTCACACCATGAACCCGGGCACCCCTGCCAAGTCACCAAAAGTAGTGAACCACTTGGGGTGACCTATGGTAGAGGTATTGGTTGTACAATAAATGGTTCCCGGGTATTGCGTTGAACTCACACGATTTTGATTAATTGTGGGGAAATCGGAATAGAAATAGAAGTGTAGTAATGGACATGACGCTTTAATATTTGAAAACTGCTGGACTAGGATGAGTGAAAGCTACAAAAATCTTGAAAAAAGTTCTAGAGGAACATACTACAATTATTGTCATCATAAAAACGAGAAAAAGTCTGGCTGCTGAGCAAAGCACCGTAGTCAATAACGTAATATTAAAGTACATACGTGTTGTTGTGTAACAGTTTAACTTGTTACCCCCGTTTACTTGTATGTTGACTTCACAAAACACCTTACTCTATGAGCGTGTTGGTTGCTAACTTCGGACGAGACAGTGAGGAGATCGGGTTGAAGACGGAAGAGCGAGCACTCCACGGATTTTACTGAGGAAGGAAGGACGGGGCTGTTCTCCGGCTGGCGTGCTGATTTCGTAGATTGGCGTTAGTTTCTTTTTACTGGTTTGAATAGGAGTTTATAATTATAAATGGTCATGTCTTGAGACTGACCAGGCGCCCAACATTCTGTTTGAAAGGTTAGTTTTGTTCAGATTATAATGTTACACATAACGCTGGTTCCTAGTACTTTTAAAAGTGACTTGCATATTTCATAATCCCAGGAGCTTCCTCCTCAAGGAACCCTGGACCATGTCCTGAGTTTTTATTAAACTATAATCTTTAAATAGACGATTGTCTCATGCTCTACCAACTGTTGATTTCAATAAATGTTAAAAGTTAATCTAATGTTTTCATTCACATATCCCTTACATTTTCACTGCGCACATGGATGTCGCTGGGAAGTAGATTGACTATTAATTTGCTTAAAGATTAAGAAAAATAGTTACAATGGCGCCTAAACGTGTGGATAACTTATGATATTTGCAAGTTTTGTTCTAATCTTTTGTGTAGGTAATCTGTGATGTGTAACATTATTGTCGTAACACGAAGTCAATCCGTCACAGGCCAGTCGGAGGGTTAAACAGGATCACCTTTCCTCATAATTTAATAATTTTAAATTATTTATATATGCTATTTTACAGATATTTAATACGATCTTAAATTCCGGAAGAATTTTTACTATTCTTTCAATACAATATTTTATTACGAAAGAATTTTTACAGAATTATATTCGAAAGAATTCGATATATTATTATTCGGAAAATTATTGTCAAATCCGTGGAGTCATGGTTTTTAATTATTTATTTTAGGTTAATGTTGCATGTTCTGTGTATTTTGTTGTTCGTTCATTTTCGTCTTGTGTGTGATTAAATGTTTTTTTTGTATTTTTCTTTTGTTCCATTAAGTTGACAGGTACTTATATTTTCAATGCCTGAAACAAGGAGTCAGACAAAAGAATCAGAAATGTCCATTCCTAAAATACCGGTCGCTGACGTTTCGGAGACGAAGGTGTCAACACCTTCTCCAGCCCCGCTGGTGCCCCTGCATAAGTGGAATTTAAAATACGATGGGAAGTCATGCGTACGTGAATTTTTGGAACGTGTAGAGGAACTCGCCTTAGCCCGCTCTGTAAGTAAAAACATACTTTTCTTAGGAGTGTTAGAACTTTTTGAGGGTATTGCTCTTGATTGGTTAAGAGTGAACCACTCTTCTTTTAAAACATGGGATGAACTGGTGTCTGGTCTGAAGGATGAATATGAAGTGTTAGATTATGATCGTAGACTTGTTTCACAGATAAGAACAACATTCCAAGTACCCAAAGAATCTCTTGGTACCTTCATTACGAAGATATTAATTCAAAATAAAAGGCTTAAGAAAAAGTTGCCTGATGATGAGATTTTGGAAATTTTGCTTTGTAATATGGCACCCAGGTACATACAAAAGTTGGCGTTGAATTCAATTCCGGATATCGCCACACTTAAAATACTTGGGAAAATGATTGAACTTGCAGATAGCCGTTCAGATCAGAGGAAAGATTCAATACCTCCTCAACCTTCTCATGAGAATAAGAATGAGCCTAATAAAAAACTTTTTTTCAAGCACGATAAACCTTCTTATAAAAACACTGCTTTCAAAAACAAAAATGTGAATTCTAGGGAGGAGATTCGATGCTTCCACTGTGGACGTCCAGGCGTCAAGTCACCTGACTGTACCTGCCGGAGGTCAAAAAAACGCAGGAGCCGGACGATAATTGCGTCGATGGAGGAGACGTCTTCCAGCATCGCGGCTATCGATCCGGCATGGCAAGATTGGCTTAAGATAGTCAGACGTTTCTCTGAAGATCTAAGAACTTCAAGGAGCGAAGGGAATTACCAGAACAATCAATAAATAATTTCTTTTTTCTGCGTTTTTCTGTCACAGTAGAAAGGTTTAATTTGGTGATAGAGGAATGCAGTTAAAATAAATTAATTCTTGGTATATCCTTTAATGGATTGTTGATTAAATTATAAAGTTTGTTACTGCCATCTGTTGTTTGGCTAATTAATAAGATTTGACCTTTGTTGTCAAATCATGGTTTGATTATTGGCTATGTTCCTCATGTAACATGAAGTTTTTTTCTTGATATGGAAGAATAATATTTATCTATTTAAATTCAGGATTACTATACAAGTTATCTGCATATAAGGTTATTATTAAAATCAGGACGGCAAGGTCACGAGATTTAACTAATTTTATTTATATTTAATATTTTGTCAGGATGCATATTTGCCTGCTAGTTAAATTGATACTTCTTTAGTTGAAGGGCTTTTCTGTTAACAGTTTAAGTACTTTAATCAGCTTGCTTTAGGAAAACCAGTATCTTAGTTTAGGCATCCAGAGGGTCATTCCAGAGGGACTTTTCAAGACGAATATCACCATTGTCCATGCACCATATTATCATGGCACATCACCTCGCTCCGGTGCTTCGGAAATTCTTCAACTTTGCAATTCCACAACATTCTTCAAGAATATGGGTCACTCCAGAGGGACTTTTCAAGAGGAAAATCACCATTGCCCATGTACCATATTATCATGGCGTATCATCTCGCTCCGCACGATGGAAAATTTTCAACTAAGCTGCTTCGTCACTTTTTTTGAAGATAATAAGTCAACATCATAACACTCTACTTTCAAGTCTGGGATGCTGTTTCAAGCTGAAGGAAACATTGGACACAGATACACATCGCTATGGCACTGGAAATTTATGCTTCTTCACAACAGCACTTTCAAGAATTTACATACCTACCGCTGCTAAGCTATTGGGTTTCCATCTACCATCATCACAACATCTTCACTACACGTACTTTTCCAGTGAGACGGCAGTCAAGGCTTTGCTTCGAGGTGTCAGGGGAACCTCAGGACTTATAGCCACAAGTCTTTCAACACGGGGGGCATTGTAACAGTTTAACTTGTTACCCCGTTTACTTGTATGTTGACTTCACAAAACACCTTACTCTATGAGCGTGTTGGTTGCTAACTTCGGACGAGACAGTGAGGAGATCGGGTTGAAGACGGAAGAGCGAGCACTCCACGGATTTTACTGAGGAAGGAAGGACGGGGCTGTTCTCCGGCTGGCGTGCTGATTTCGTAGATTGGCGTTAGTTTCTTTTTACTGGTTTGAATAGGAGTTTATAATTATAAATGGTCATGTCTTGAGACTGACCAGGCGCCCAACATTCTGTTTGAAAGGTTAGTTTTGTTCAGATTATAATGTTACACATAACGCTGGTTCCTAGTACTTTTAAAAGTGACTTGCATATTTCATAATCCCAGGAGCTTCCTCCTCAAGGAACCCTGGACCATGTCCTGAGTTTTTATTAAACTATAATCTTTAAATAGACGATTGTCTCATGCTCTACCAACTGTTGATTTCAATAAATGTTAAAAGTTAATCTAATGTTTTCATTCACATATCCCTTACATTTTCACTGCGCACATGGATGTCGCTGGGAAGTAGATTGACTATTAATTTGCTTAAAGATTAAGAAAAATAGTTACAGTTGTATTACACCCTTATTACTTGGGTTATATTATATAATATTTGGTTGCATCACCACAACAGGGCGCCTCGGGGTCCTGAGCTTTTCGCTGAAATTAGCTTTGAGCGGCTTTCCCATGTGATCCGCGATCTGCGGTCTCTGCCGAGTGATGTGTTCGCGCACTCATCTGATAGACCAGCACGCTGCACGGGGCAACAGAGCGCGCAGCAAATTATGAACCGTAAACAGCACATACCCATCCCGTCCAATACTAGAGCCATTGTTGCAGAGATGAACGAGGGAGTTAAATGGGTAAACGGTTTGAGAGAAGGGGGCTGCAACCGTGGGAGAGCGAGCACTGAATGAGATTGCAGAACTGCACTTAATAAATAGAATAGAATAATAATACATAAAATAAATAGAATAAAACTGGCCTTCACAAAACTATAAATGTTATAAAAATTAAGGAATGTTTGTTTGTTTGTCATTTCCGTATTGCTATATTAAGCATAGGGAATGTTTGAATATCTTCAAAATATCTTCTTTCCAATCGCGAAGGTTTCTGGATTTTTAAAACCACTTGACAATAATCTGACAAGTTTTTTAACCATTACATAAACTGTTTCGAAACTGTAAACCATGTCGAGAGTGACATTTTGCAAACCATCGATTGTTAATCTTGGAGGCGGTTGACCAGGTCACACTGAACCCCAGATTCCTATCCACCCCTTAAACCCTTTTCCTTCCCAGAGCTCTCCTCTCCTGCCTTTCCTAAAAAAAATCCTCCACACGGCATCCCCAAAGATGACTCCTGTGTGGAGCTCATGTAAAAAAAAACCTAAATACAAATAGTGGTGCTGAGCCGTGGTCGTTCTGAGCATAGGGATGGCTATTAAGCCATTAGTTTTAAATCTATTGCTTTTGCAATCTGAGGGGTGAATTTTTTGGATAAAATATTCTTTATAAATTTGATGTAAGGCGGTTCTCTTTTCCGCAATTCCGCATTAAATACATGCATTAAATTCCCGAAATATCTCTAAAGTAGGAAAGTCGTATGGTTTCCTAAGGATGGTTTTTATAATTATTCTTTGAATTGTCATTATGCTGAGTATACTGTACTCTAGTTGTACTCCTGCATTGTACTGCCCTGATGAAACCGGTCTGGTCTGCATTATGAAGGTGTAAAATGGTGTTTACAAAGTTATTGTTTTAATTTAACATATACTGTCACTAAGTATCTGATTCACATGAAAGAATAAAATTAACACATATATTATGTATCTGTGGCTAAAATGTATCTGACGCTTCATTGTTGTTATTTTCCTTTATATATCATATTGTTTCATACTATCGCAATTAGGGGAGGGTTACGATCTATGGATCTCTTCATAGAATAGAAGTAATGCGTACGATCGAAAATTAATACAAGAGTGTGGAACGTACAGGGAGCATCTCCTATCCTTATCCCATTTTCCTCCTCCTCCTCCTCTCCTCCTCACCTAAAATTAATTTTAAGTTGTAATAAAACTCCATCGCCAAGTAATTCTAACATAGGAGACCTTTTTGGCTTGACTTTATCTAACTTGTATATTATGTATCTCTATATTTACTTACTAGTACTTATAAGCTGTTTGTCTCTCACAAATAAATAATTTCATAAACTAACCGTTTCTTTATTCCAAGATCACGCCAATAATTAAGCAATATTCAAAACCCGATTTGTTTCTCTACTGTCAGTATCTCCGCGGCTACTATGATTGGACCCTGTATTCAAAACGCTTTGGTCCGATCATAGCAACCCGGTGGTTGAAACAATTTTTGTTCACTAGATTTTTATATGCCTTGAAGAGGGGAATCGTTTAAATTACTGAATTTAAATATTCTGTTCTTTACTCAAATAGAACTGCGTCCTTAGTAGGTATTCAAAATATTACCTGGATATTATAGACTCAAAGGTCTTGTATTTCATTGGTAGGAAAAAATTGACCCCTAAAACCCTACTAAAATTGCATATTTTCATCAAAATCATCAACCATCAGCAACCGGCAGCCACGTATACGCGGGTCTGTTCGTGTAATATTGGGAGTGGGAGGGAGTCGGTCTTGTCCTTTTGTTTGGGAATTCTTCCGCATTTGCCTTTGGAAATAAGGAAACCACGAAAATACTTTATTCGGGAAGAAGCGGCCGTCTTGTCAGCATGAGCAGGATCGGCCTTCGGTGACATCGGTAAATGATGTCCTGAATTGTAAGATGTAGGTTTGAGTCTGACTAAGGAGCTACATAATTACAAAGTTAGATAATCAATCATCGCAACCTTCTCCTATATCAACGAATCAAAACAGTGACAAAGATACGATCCACCTATTAGTCAAATGGCAGACTATTTGAATCCAGTTACTTTTACGCGATTCCGTACGAAAAGAAAAATAAGATTTTATTTATTAAAAAAAAATAACAGTTTTCGAGAAATGTCTCTAACAAAGTACGTTGTCAATCGCTGGACTAGAGATAAAAGAGGAATAGATGGAAAGCGCCCCGGGAGATCTTATTATGGTCCATTCCTCACAGACAAGGTGCAAACTGTCTGAATCTAGATTGCACTTTATGGTCTTTATTGCACAACCAACTGCAGCGGCAATTTCACAGTTCGCCGGCTTGTGCATATCATCGCCAGATTGGCGCAGATTTGTGAATGAATGCGAGGATTCTAGAATAACTCTAGAATATTCTCTCAATTTCCTTTTTAGAGGAAGATGTGAACCTTTTTCTTGAAAACCATCGCTCTAAAAAGGAGGATAGAAACTAAAGCTTGTAACTAGGTTCCAAATAATGAAAATGATTTTTAAACTTTCACGGGAAAGAAAGAAATATCTTTATTTATTTTTGGGGTGCTATGCCGCGTTGCGCTACCTCTTTAGCCAACTTTTGGGACAGCGTTATAGGGTCCATAATTATCATCATCAGCACAACACGGCATAACACCCCAAAAATAAATAATGATTTTAAAAATACAAATTTCGGTTGTTTTTGCGTCTTACGTAAACTGGTTCAATAAATTCTATTTTTTTTTTAATTTAAGTGTAGTTTTTAATATTATAACGTTTTTTGTGAAGAATTTAGATAAGCGATAAATTATCGACATTATAAAACAAATTTAACAGAAAATTGTTTAAATCGTCGTTTTCAAAAATGGAACCGATATTAAAAAAATTTAGACTTTGTCGTGATTTACACCGGTCTGCCCTAATTACATTATCTTATGTACGAATTTATTACACCTTCTTTTGGCATTCAAAATTTCAAAGCCCAGGAATAAAAACCTGAAAAACTTTCAAAGCTAAATAATTTTAATACAACCGTTGAGTAAGGAATTAAAAGTTTAAATAGCACCTAAAGGTCTTGGGCAAAAACTTCTTGGGAGATGGGTAAGAGAAAGGTAGGGAAGCATCTGGGTATTTTTTGTTATTAGGTAAATCAGCTCACCCAACATGGCCAAAGCCATTTCAATCAACGTTTCAATTCTGAATGATGGTGGAACCGGGACAATACTGAAAGGTCAACCACTGAAAACTTGCCTCACATATATTATTTTATATGAATTAAATGTGAAAGAACACAATTTAATTACATCAAATTTACTTGCTTACGCCGGAATTCGAGTCCGCGACCTCCGGATTCGTAATTGAGTGACTTACCCCTCGATCATGGAGGCGGATTATATTACGGTTGTTGTACGAAAAATAATAAACTTTTTTCGTTTTAGATCAATTTGGAGTAATTTAAAATCATGTGTTTTTATTAGAAATTTGGTCTTTTATGCTGCGAATACATCACAAAAATGAACGTAAACTGAGATGCGAATAATGGGAAAGGAACATTACGATGGGGCGTTTTGCGCCGTTTGCGGTAGATTCGTTCCTTTCCCATAATTCGCGGCTCAGTTCGCGATCATGTTCGAGCCTGTACACGCAGTAAGAGAAATATTTTTAATACTTTAAAATACTGCGAGCAGAACACATCTTAGCCTTTGTTTCGAGATTTTATTCTGCAGATCTTTTTATAAGCCTAGATAAAAATAAAGTAACAGGCCTATAAAAATGATTTGAAGGTTAAAATCTCTCACTTACGAACCCCTTTTCTGATATATTTTTTTTACAAAGTGGCAAATTAAGTTGTTTAGATTACGATCAGAAAATATTTAAAAATTTACGTCTGTAACATTACGAAATTAAATAAAAAAATCATTTCGGCGATGTTAGTTATCGGGAATTCAAGAGTATGTGATTTCTCCCCATTCCGAATGTTACACGTCGAGATGGATCGCCTTAATAAAAATCCACATTATTTGTAGATAGATACATAACTCTCATAAACAATACAATCTGTAACTAATGCAAATAACATACAATTTCAAAATAAATAAAGACATAACAATAATATTTGAATGATTTATATAGCGCCGTTTTTGTGAAAAATCACCACAAGGGCGCTGTACACACTTACAACACATTTCTAAAATCTAGAAAAACTACAAACTAGACCAACAATTAAAAACAACCTATGGCTAAAAATTGCATCCACCGGTTTATACGAAAATATATGTACAATGTCTCGACCAATGAAAGCGATGCTTCCTAAAAATGTATACAGGACCATACTTACCGGGGAGGTCGCTTGAAATTAACACTGTTTATTGTCTATTGATAAATTTAGATAGAGTTCGCACCCAGAGGACATTATTGTGTACACTTGTTACGTGTGTTTAATCCTGAAATTATTAGTATATATTATAATACATTCTTTAATGAGTGTATTTTGGAAATCAAAAGCAACATTTTATAGTGGGCAGTACAGTAGTACAAGGATTTGATCTTCCTAAATGTGATTCGTAAAGAGACAGATTGATGTGCAAAGATTCAAGAAATTTTAATTCAATAAGAAAAGTGTGATTAAGACATATCATAGGAAATACAAGTATGATACTCTCAGATAGGTAGATTTAAATTAAGGATATGAGAGCCCAAAAAGGTAGGTTTTTAATTTGCATCTAAATTCTTTTAGGCTTGTTATGCATTTCATATATAACATATTTTGGCGGTTATTCCCATCAACGTAACATTATATGCCGGTAAGTAATCCTGGGTTCGATTCCCGGCTGCGAGGGTTACTTTTTTATTGTATGTGTCTCGATTTGTTTTGAATTTATTAATTTTATCTTTTTCTTAATTTGATTCATATTTATTTTATTCACATACCACGAGGCGCCAATCATTCGCGTGAGCTATTGTGGGGTAGAGGGATAATGGTACCATTGTCTGAACGCTCCCTGAGGGCAATACTGTTACAACTCCCACTCTGGGAGGAGCCACGTGAGTTATGGCTAAAGGTCCTAAAGGTGCGATTGCTTCATGCGAGGGATACATCCTTTTAAGGCAGGTGTAGTATTTTTTAAGGTGTTGAAAGGCAGATTGAAAACAATCAATTAATTCCTATTTTTAAACAACCGTGGGTTTATCTCTGTGCTGAAGGCTGTGATTTATTGCAAATAAGGAACGGAAAATATGTTCTGATTTTTTTTTTTAATTTTGGAAGTTAGCATTTAAGTTAATAAAATTATTTTTATCAACATTATTTATCAACTAAAATTTAAATTACAGTAACATATATTGTATTCATACATTTTTGGAGAGTTTCTTTCATTCTACAGGGTGCGGCAGCATAACTTCCTTTTTTAAAATGCGTGCCATTAAGGGTCTACTATTCGTATTTCGACCGATTTCTTACATATCTCCCTTAAACATTTGAAGTTTTTAGGCTCTTTCTATGTTATTTTTGAAGATAATATCTAGATACGTTCCACGCCGAAACGCAAATTATATGAAATTCCCTCGATAGAAAAAAATCGCAAAGTATGCTCCGAAAATTATTTAAAACAAGTCTATTTTTTTTTATTTTACAAGTTATATTTGTGAAAAAATTCACAATGTTTCTTTAAATGATACTTAAGATACACGTACAAGTTCCACGAGATTTTTGCTCTATTTTAAACGAGTCATGTTTTATTAAGCTTTTTCGCAATTTTCGCTGCTATTCTACGACTTAACATAATAGCGCGCTCTGTCCCACACTCGTAATTACATATCTCTCCATCTTCTTCTTTTTCAGCGCCGTGCGTTTCAAGAGTGCGGCCTTAAGTCGGTTGATGTCGTAGCGGAGCGCTAGTAGTTTCGTTCAAGAGGCGGAACTATAAAGTCTTGTCCTAAATTTTGTCCTAATTTGTCTAATAAAATATGTGTAAGTTTAAATATTTATTTCCTCTTCAGTAATTTTAATTTGAAAAAACATTGAGCCATTTTTAAAACTTTTTACGTTTGCAAATATTTTTTCATTTAAAAAAAAATATTTGTTTATTTTGATTTATAAAATTTGAAAGTATATTTTATCACCTTTCATAAAGTGATTTAGTTTTCGTGTGAAATGTTCAGAAATATTCCAATCATATGAATTTTATTGCAAAGCGGAAATATTTTGCTTTCTGACAAAATAATTTCGAAACCTGAGGGGTTAACGTAAAAAAAATCTGGGCAGTAATATGTTTTTTGTAATAGGTAACGTTAAAAGGCAATTAATTAATTGAAGATACTCGAAATGTTCGCTTTTTATTATGGATAATGATAATATTTATGAATAATAATAATAATATTATTTCGATTTTCGGTAGGATAAGTGATGGTATGAAAGGCACATTTAGGTGTTTTAGTTTGATAAATATTATTTGCTCGTTGTGTGTCCAGAGGTAATATTTTTTAAATGTTACGAAAGTTCAAAAATGATATTGGGCTCGTCCGGGATTTGAACCCGGGACCTCTCGCACCCTAAGCGAAAATCATACCCCTAGACCAACGAGCCGATGCACAAGGGCGTAATTTTAAGGTTTATGAACGCGTCATAATACAGATGGTTTTATTAAATTTAAGTTCGGACGCACGACGAGAGATGTCGGCAATTTCAAGTATTTACTCTATCATCGCTGGACGTTACTGCCATCTATGTAAAATTATCAAAACCCTATTTAACGCGCCGGATCATTAATTATAATAAGTCGGTCAATATACATTACATTAGTTTTTAACTAAAACAAAAACAAAACTAAAAATTTATTGTTTAATTAATGCTGTTGATTAGTCCAATACAAATTCTAAAAAGTGGAGAAATAATTTGTAAAGTTTTCGTTTATTTTAATTTGAATTTAGCGAAGAAACTTACCTTGCATTGTCCCTGAACACAGATGGCTCTGAATCCCGGTTTGTCGCATATCGTTCCGTCGATCGCCTGAGCCAAAGTTGCGTAGAAAGCTCGTCCAATTGGTCGACAGTTTAGCAGGCAGGGATTTTTCTCTGAAAGGCAATACAAAATAAAACAATGAGGACCTTACTAAAAAAACTTTACATAACTGATTAACAATCAATTGCCATACATTAATAATTAAGGGTGAGTGTTTGATTTTTTCTGTGAAAGATTTTTTAATTGCAATAATTTTTTTATATTTTAATAAAAAATATAAGAATTTTTAAGGGGGGGGGGTGGGGTAGGGTATTAAAACTCATTTTACAATTATTTTTTTTATAAATGTACAATATGTCGAGAGTATTATGCCAAAATTTCAAGTAAATCGGAGCAAAAATAACGAAGATACAGCATTTCAAGCGACCGGCCCTCTTGCTCTATTCAAGTATATTTCGAGTATAACAAAACTTTAAATTGATTTTCTGGCAAACAATGTTTTTTAGTCCGTGAACATCGTAACTCAAAATCTACTTTACCGATCTTTTTGAAATTTTGCACACTATTTTTACACATAAATCAACAGGTAGTGACGGAGAGTTTTTTTTTACCATTTTTTTCTATTTATTATAATAACAAATTCAACGAAAATTTTAGCAAAAATCGCATTTTTGACTTCAACATCTGAAAAAAAAAAAATCAAAAAAAAAAACGCTTCGTCACTACCTGTAAAAACATATAACCTTTTAAATTCATTTCAATTTTTTTGTTTCAAATGATTTGTTAACGAGTTATGATGTTCACCGCGAAACACCTTTTTTTCACCTCACGGACTTATTTATTAATATTTTTAATAAAAAAAATTTTCAAAAATACTTCAGATGTTAAACTATAAGGTGTATTTAAAAGAAATAAGCCAACATTATTCATATCTCGAAAAAAAAGTCATGAAAATATGCCTTTTTTTCGCCTTTAAAACCCTCCCCCCCCCCCCCCCCCCCCCCCTTAAATTAATAATATTTCGGGGGTATTTCATCATCTTCCTCATAGCTTATCCATACGACTACGAATATAAATAAATAAATACACGCAATATGGGTCAATTATCCTGTAAATAGCTACTTTTCGTGGGCTCAAGTACCGAATAGTAAACACAGGGTTTATTTCACCACCCTTCTTATAGATTATCCATATGATAACGTAAATTTTCGATTAATTAAAAACGATTTATCTATTTTAAAAGTTTGAGGGGAATTTCACCAACTCGTGATAGCTTATTCGATAACTAATGTTAATAAATAAACAAATATTCGAATCTGGTAAAAGACTCGGCTGACTTATTCTGTACATAGCCACTATTCGTAGATACAAGTACCGAATTTTAACCCAGACTTTTTAAATAAATAAATCTCGTTTAATTAAATGAAAATGTACGTTATCGTATGGACAATCTAATAGAAGGATGGTGAAATACTCCTGAGTTTACTGTCGGTACTTGAACCTACGAATAGTAGCTGTATAGTAGTGTAGGTTAGCCGAGATTTTTGGCTGTTTGTGACTTTTTATTTATTTATTAATATTCGATATCGTACGGATAAGCAATCAGTAGGACGATGAAATACTTCCTCAGATTTTAAAAATAAACAAATCAGGTTTAATTAATCTAAAATGTACGTTATCGCATGGATCATAGATTCTCAACGTGGGCAATAACGCCCCCTTGGGGGCGTTTCGGACCTTCAGGGGGCGGTAGAAGACCGATAGAAACCCACCCACTAGGGGCCATACACCCACAAAAATATTTTCCCTATCCCATTAAGCCCCCTCCATCGTGGTATCCCATTACGCCCCCTTCGTCGTGACGAGTTATTGGTGGGCAAAAAAGGTTGAGAATCTATGGCTTGGATAATCTATAGGGAGGATGGTAAAATACCACGCAAACATTTTTTCAGAATTATATATATAGTCTTGGAATAATTAATGTTTTATGTATTCATTATGTTTATTTTTATTGTGTAATTATTAATTATTATTTACCATCAACATAGGGCTGCCATACAAAATATTTCCCTCTGAAGGGTCTCTTGTTGTAAACCGTGCATTGTTCTGCCCTGAAGTCCTTGTAAGGTCCTGGGCAAGCCTGAAATGAAAATAAAAGGATTACCAAATTGACTCGTTATTTAATAAATTAAAACACATTGCAGGAAAATAAAGTTAATTGGTTTCGCGACAAGTTCACGTAGGGTTAACCAACGAAAAATATTCCATTAACAATAGTGAAGTTAATCATCGTTAGACACCATTAAATTTATGGACTGCTAATGTAAAAACATTAGCAGTCAAACCAGGGGGCCTACTCTCTATCTTTCGGTTTCACAAACCAGCACGTTTGTGGTTTAACCTTCAGTAGCGGGTGCTGTCAACTAAGCGGAAACGGTCTATAATTACTGTAAATATACTAAAAATAGAGTTCATCTTTTAGTTATTCCTCCGCAATACATTTATATGTTGGATTAAACAATAACAACACATATACATATTTACTGAGTGTACGGTACTGCAGCGCGAGGAAGTTTTAGCACGATAGGAGGAGGGTTAATATGCGTTTGTGACGTAGCTAAACCTGCCGTACGGACGTTGTGAAAGATAGAGACTAGGCCCCCATGTCGATTTTACGACAATATTTTCAGTTTATTTACTAACACACACGTAACAGCTATTTCGCCAAGTCCGAAACTGAAATTTTTAGGACAAATTTGAAAAATTCGGTCGCTAAGGGTTTAGTCGTTTAATATCTTTTAAAATGCCTTGAAGCGACCCGACTTCAAAAGTTTTTGTTACCATTTTAGCCGCCGAAAAAAATTTAAAAGTGCTTTCAAAATCTTTAAAAAAGTTTTTTAAAACTTTCCCCACACCTACAATTCGGTTTCTATCCATCATCTGAGATAAAGTAAATTTGTATCGAATAATATTTGTTCGTTTTTTTTACACCGAGTTTTTACAGATGTTTTCACATACGTGTGAGCACGGAACAAAGGATGTGAGAACAATCCAATTATAAATCCTAACACTATTCTTCATATTCAATAATAATAGAGAAAAAAACCTACCTAACCTATTTTTAATTAGTTTTATGTTGTGTTGGTGTTATTTGCATTTTAACTTTATTATTTAAAAAAAAGTCACCAAATTGTCAAATAGTTGTTATACTTCTTTAAAACACCACCGAATCCATATTTCAACATTTGCTAGAGTTTATTTACCCTTAAAGCTTAATCCTCCATTTACAAATATATTTTTTCACAATGCACTCTTTTTAGGGTGAATGGCCTATTTCAAAAAAAAATTAGCAAAAACGCGGGGGTCTTCTGATTTTTGGTATATTGGCATGCAGAGCTCCGGGCCAAAAAGGGCCCTTTCTCTTTCATCATAAGTTTAAATATAGTTGTTGGAAAAATTATATAATTTAGAGTTTGTTCGGAATGATTTGCAAATGAAACATGACTGCAATGTGGGGTGGTTAGATGTCACGTAGGATTTGCTTGGGTTTGTTATTTGTGGTATGAACTTACCTACGTTATCATCGTACCGGCAGAGGCAATTTATGGACTCGTTTTCATGGGAAGCATTTCCCACATAAAATGTTTTTATATGTTTTTTGAGTCTTGGTGAAGTTGGGAAACTCACAGAGCCACGCGTATGGCTTTATTCTGAAATATTTTTAGGGGTAACGTCTTATAAATCGATGAACGCCGGCTGCACTCATGAAAAAGCATGACTCATTGTCACGTTCCGCAAGCGAGAGCGCGGAACAAGCGTTCGGCCTAAGCGTTCGGCTTGTGACGCATCTATCTCTCTTCCACTCAATCGTTGTTATAATATGACGTTATCACGTAAAATTATCGTTCGTAAACCGACTTTACAGACAACCAATTTTTTTTCAAGTGAGTTCATTTTTTAATTGAGTTTTGTTTTTGCATAGCGTGGGGTAAAGGACTTTTAAGATTTTATTGGTTGGGTTAGGGTTTCATTGATGTGCCTTTTCAAACTTTATTTCTAATGTCAAGGGTTATTCCGAGGTACATAATAATGGAGGTTTGCTTCATGCAGGTGGATGTAATCGAGGCTTCTTAGGGATCTAGGTGAAAAAACCCAGGCGGCGGTTTTGGAAGGTTTTATACTAATTTGCCATTTTTTAATGAAAGACAAACCTTCTCGGGTTACGAACCACGTGACAATATTTGAAAATCTCTCACTGTCACCGCAGTTAGCGGAAAATGCTTGTGTCGTGATGGACGACTTAGCCAGCCGAGGAATTGAACACACGACCCCTGTGTGGAACCCAAACGTGATACCACCTAGGTCAATGACTGTTTAAAGATAATTTCTATGTCTGAAGTGCGGGATTACTAACGCGGGGGTCGAAATTGTAATTGAGTGTTTACGATTAAAAATCAGTAGGCCAGACATACACCTACAATGTATTGATAAATTGTACGTCAATTCTTCAAAGGTCAATGCTCATTACAATATATATCATTATGGTATAGCCCGTCATCTATGGGAGGTATTGTGAGGCACTGCAAGGAGAAGGTCGCCTCTAATGAAACATAGTAACCTTTACAGGTTGATGACTTTTAGGCGAAATAAATAAAGATAACGGATTTTATTATAAAAAATAGTACCCACCAGTGATCTACCGATTAAAAATGGCAAACTGGAGTAAAGACTTACGAGCCTTACTGCTGGACTACGGCTGGCGTAGTCCAGCGGTAAGGCTCTTGACTCGTATTGCGAAGGTCGCGGGATCGAATGCATTTTCATTTAAAATAATATAAAGTATCCATGATTGCTGACATTATTTGAATTAAAAAAATGTTAATGAAATTTTGATTTCGAGTGACAGTTTTTTTATTCAACTCAAAACATAAAAATTCTGTAGGTATTCAATAGTTGCGGTCGGGGTGAGGAATTTTTCATGTTTTACTACAAAACCAGATTTTTATTTTATTCTTCTAGATCAGTTATTCCCAAAGTCGTCCAGGTGGACCCCCAGGGGTCCACGGGAGACTCGACGGGGATCCACGTAGGCGTGATAAAAAAATGGGGGTCCACAAGTTGTAAGTGGGGGTCCATGAATCTGGTTTCGACAGTAAAGAACAAAAATGTTGGCTTGGCTTTAAATGTCAATGCAGATAGTACACTAGTATTTCGGTGAAAAATGGTCATATTGAGACCCATCCCATGCCCATATCCCATCCTGCCCCCCGTCTCATATCACATTAATCCCCCCCCCCCCCCCCCACGTTGTGACAGACCACAACTCCAGCGTTAGATTCAATATTCAGTACAACGCGTGTCAAGTTTTGGGAATATGGTAGAAATGTTGCAGCAGGGTGCCCACCGAAACTAGTAAAATTTTGTGGTCTACGAGAAAAAAAAGTTTGGGAACCTCTGTTCTAGATTCTACGCCACGCTGGCTAGGCCTGTAACACATAGCAACATAAGGAATCTGGCGACCTCGTTTGTGAAGACGTTCTCTGAATAAACCCTTGCTACACCCCTTTTTAAACATCTATCAGTCATCAGTGTTAAAACACTCACCAGAGTATTGCACTCGTGGTATCTCTTGTCCTGCCCGGCGCATCGCCAGCTGGTTCCGTTGCTCTTGACGATGGTATGAGTCCTGTGGCCTGGCGGGGACTTCGCACTGGCAATGGGCTGCAGCTCTTGAGGACCTTCGATTACCTCGTTAGCCGAGTTCAACTTTCGTCTTCTTCTGCCACCCCTGCTTCTGAAAACAGAAACGCAACACTTTAAAGACTTTCATCAAAATAAAGAAAAAACAAGAAACTGGTCTTCTAGACAGAAACTGGTCTTCTAGACAGATATTTAGTTTAGTAGACAGTAAACCTAAAACTGATTCTTTTACATATAAATTTATTCTAAGGTCGTTTCTGGCAGTCAGTTCTGGTAGTTCTACGAAGGGAGAGTCGAATATTTGATGATTTTGCTTTATTCCTGGAACAAGGACCTCTTTCCACGAAAACATTATACACCAGTTCATTTTTTACATGATTTTTCAATAAATTCAATCCTTTCAAAACAAAGAGCTTCTTATTACATAGTAAATTTAATAAGTAATATTTTTCTTTACCAGAGGTATCCCCAGCATTTAGCGTCCACCAAGGATCTGGTGTTGATCTTCTCTTGCGTTAAATTTATTAAGCATCGAATATTAATTGGGTCTCTCCCGGGTTATGAAAAACCTGACAATATATTAAAAACTCCAACTAAAATATGAGTGGAAGATGGTGCTTTGTTAAATTATGAAGGCTTGAAGTTAGTAGCCGAATATGACAGTGAGGCTCTACTATTGGTTAGAAACACAGCTTTTGCTTAATCTGAACGTATCTGTCAATTTCATCTATTACTAACTTTTCCCCGCGGCTTCGCTCGCATGGTATTAAAGGAAATTACTGTAGCGCTTGCACTTACCAATTATCCCCCCCCCATCCCCCATCCCCAACCCCTCTGGTTTTCTGACGTTAGCAAAAACTCGCTTTTGATTGATTGATTGATCGATTGAAAACGTATAACAAATATAATATATTAATATTTATAATTTCATAACGCCAGAGCTTACCATTATATACAGCCTATAGTCCTCGCATATAATTTAGCTTTCTATTTATGAAATAATTTTTTAAATATTTTGATTGTTTTGTGCGTGAAAGCGTAACAAACAAACTTGAGCAGTTTAGCTTTTATAATATTAGTATGGATAATCAAACAAAGGAGCGACCACATACGTTATATTAAATTGATTACGTCTCCAATCATCAAAACTAATCTGCCAAATACCAATATGAACAAGTCAGTTGAGAGAGCTGCTCTGTCTTACATAATAATTATATATTTTCACAAAGCAACTTTCAAATGCTTATTATTTTTACGGGTATTGTTACAAATAGTTCATAATTATAAGTTAAGAAATCATATTGTAAACCAACTCGATATATTAAATGCTGTAAATAGCCTTTACTTAGGAACAGAACAGAACAAAGAAATTTAAAAAAATTATAATAAAATTCAATGATCTAATTTTTTATCCTTATTAGCACGAGCTTTTTATCAATTAATTTATTGGCGTGATATAAATTTGCAAGCCCGCATTATATAAGAATCGTTCTGATCTATAATTAAAATTGCTCTAATACATGGTAGAGAATTTTGATAAGAACTTGAAACTGACAGGACATTTAATCTTAAGCATTCCAAAACGGCAATTATCACCGGCGTTACATCGTCAATGCTAACTATAGTTAATTGTTCCTTCGAAAAAAATATCAAGCCCCGGGACTATAAAATTAATATCACAAAACAAATCACATTCAATTACCACGATACAACAATACAGTAGACATTGGGCAGCCTCTCCATTAATTAGTTAGTCTGTATCGTGTACCAAACCTACCTCGGAATTGTCAGTTATAACAATAATAATAATAACTGTTACCAGTTACCAGACGGTATAATAAACAATCGAAAAGCAACAAAGTACTGTAAACAAAGATTCTTGCTCGGTGGTCCTAATTTGGAAACTCTTGAACTAATGGAGACTATAAATCAGGCGATGTAAGCACAGATTATTTTGGCAATAAGTATTTCTCCAGTCATCCTGATCAACAAATAATACCCCACGTCTTGGAGGAGATAATATTTGTACAGATAACAAACAACGGATAATTTACTCTGAAATAAAGCGAACTGTCGGGGAGTTTGGGAGAGTGGAGACGATTCAGGTATTTATTTTCATTCACAGGAATCCATAAATTTCAGAGAAGATCTTAGTATCTATCAGATAGAATAATTAATTCAGGAGCAGCAATTCCTGGAATCACACGGACTGGACAGACCAAACGTAGCTAGAATATTAAAACACTTTCACTGTCGAATGAAGTTAAGAAAAATATGGATATCTGTTTTTTTCCCAACGTTTTTACAAAAATTAGCGCATTACAAAGTTAATAAGGATCACGAGAATATATAGAAGCCTCCACGGGCATGCTAACAACAACTCACCGAAGAATAAATAGTATACGAAAAAATTTCCTCTCACTTTTGTATGTAGAAACCATCGCGGGCTTGCGCACATCAAATCATCAAAGTCTCATCGCGATCGGATGAATGGTTTAGTTACATATAAGGGGCAAACAAAGAAACATTAATTTATATTTATTAAGACTATTTGTAAGACTCAAACAGCTTGCATAACACAAGTATACAATGTAAATAAAATGATATAAACAAATTTCTTACGCCAATGAGATGAAAGCTTTATTTTGTCTAATACAAAATTTAAGATAGAGGAAGAGGAATGTAGGACAAGGATAGGAGATAATAATTTGAAAAATATTTTTTAACGTGCATGCGGACCATGCGGTAGGTTGATGAAAACTCAATTTTATTAGAGTATTTTTTTAATTACTTTTGAAGGTCGTACCCATGGAACTGTACCATTGAAAAATATTGTAATATTAAGAAATGTTAACCATACATAGATCAGAACAAGACACAAAAAATAAAAAAAAAGGTAACGGTCACAACTCGGAATCGAACCCAGGATCTCTTGCGTTACCGGGACAAACGAGTTGCGTTATTTTTCCTTGCTTTGACGTTCTGTTTCATGTTTAGATTTATTAATATGATCATGTACTTCAGTGTTATAAATATTAATTAAAATAAATCGGAACCCACCAAACCGCTGGCTAGTAATTTAATATAAATTATTTAAGTAATAGGTACCTTATATGATGGAAATTTTGAGGAACAGTATAATATTTAAAAAAATATTGTTGTTAAATGAAATAGAATCAATAAAAACGATATAAAATAATGTAACAGTACACAAAAGAAAACGTATAAGTTGTTCAAGTAGATAATACAAAATCATAAAAGAATAAACCTAATGAAATTAATGTTAATTTCGTGAATCCCTTCAGTAATCACAAAAAAGTGAAAAATGGAACAAACACATTTTTACTTCGTTAGTACTTGTACGTTTAGTACTTACTTAGTACGTTTGCCCGAGTTACCTCGGGTATGGGAATTTTCGAACTTAGTAGCCGACCGAGTACACTCGGGGGAAATACCCACAGGGCATTCCGTTTTATACAAAAAAAAAAATGATAAGTAAAAGGTTAATTCTGAAGCGTGGCAAATAAATTTTATTTGATTCATTTGTTTTATTTCACAATTAATTCATTTAAAATAATATATTTGCGGCACATTTCAGAGTGGAAGATACTCTCAGTTTTCCCTGGTGTACGACCACCATTAAGAATTAAAACGTTGCTTGAAATGGCTTTAGCCGTGTATGGTGACCAGATCTGAATAGACTTCCCCACCTTCCTCTTCTCCAACTCCTTCCCCTCCCCACTACCTTCAGCCTCACAACATACCCCAATTGGGGATGCCATGACGGGAGTAGTTGGGACTCTTGTGCGGTATTCATATTTAAAAAAATACGTTTTTTATTACTATCAAGTTTAATTTGTAGAAAACTTACAAAAATATATACATATTTACATAAAATCGATGAGTATCGGACGGATACCTTCTGGTTTTGGAAATCTTCAAAAAGGTAACGGTGTATTTTTTCTAATCATCTTCACCGCTCTATCCAAACAATATAATATTATATTAAGAGGTGTCAAGACACACCAACTCCAGAGGAAGTTGTATCAATCGACATCGATTGTTCGTATCGAATGAAGGTGTCCGCCTAATTTGAAGCATTCCTGACATTTTGTATACAATTCCTCAACGTCAATCTCGAATCCCTTCACGTTTATTCTGAGAAGGGCTTTGATATACGAGTGATATGCCTAGATGTGGCATTATCGGAACAATCTGATAACAATACAGGCGGCCCTTTGAGAAGTGTCTCGGCACAAATTAATACGAATGTCTCCGAATTTACAAGGGCTTCGATAGGTCCCGCAATGGGTTGTATGTATGTAGAATGTTACACGGGAGGGTTCGGGGTTCAAGGCACGTACGCCGTCTCACCTCAACAAACAAAGTCATCTTTGTTTGGTTTATCTTTTAATATTATTTCTTGGGACTTGGGACGATACGGAATATAATAATACGGTACTACGGTGTACGGTATTTTAATTTTTTTATTATTTTAGTTTATTTGGGAAACAAACAATTATACATATTTTGTTATAGTAATTACAAATTACATGGTTGCATGAACCAGCGAAGTTTTTGCAAAAATGCATGATATTTATATAAAACATACATTAAAACATTAAAAAAAGAGAAAAAAATATATACAAAAGAATTTAAAAAAAAACACAGATAAAAGCATGTAGGATACATAAAATGAAAATTAAAATGTTAACCTACGAGTACATAAAATAATATATTTTCATACCATAAGAAAACGTTCTTTTTTCTTAATAAAAATAAGGATAAACATGATTAGCCATTTTCCGGCGCCCTTCAGGTGATTATTCACCAAAAACGGTGCTATACAAATCATCCTAATATTATTCTATAGAAAGAAGGAAAAATTACATAATGATATTGAGAAAATAACACGCAGCAGGGGTGGAGGGTTCGTAAATAACAATTTGTTATTATTTTTTCTATTACGTGTTTGGTAAATTGGTCTGAAGACAAATGGAAAATATCAGCATCTGAAAAGATGTTTTTGTATTTTGTGCACGTCCTTCTGAGAAATGAATGTTGTATGTAATTTGTTTTTGAATGCGGGTTGTGGAATAGTTGGTTTGATCTTGTGTTTCGTAGTGGACAGTGGAAATTAATGTTTTCTAGAAGATAGTTGTTGTCAATGATTATTTTGAATAAAAATTTTTGGTCGGATATATTTCTTCTATCTTCTAGAGTTGATAAATTGTGGAATGTTAAGGAGTCTTTTACGGTATGATACTAGCGATGGCAAACCTGGTACATGATTGAAGATGAACAGCGATTGAATGAAACCATGTTCTTTTAGGGTATGAATTTTGTTATCTTTAATTATATCAGGAGCGATTTCTCGAAGTCCTCAATTTTAAATGATCAACGTACAACAACAACTCTTACTACAAAATCGAGAAACATTTCTGAATCACGAAAGTAATTAACATGAGGCTTGTCGCTGATAGGCTGCTCCTGTACAAAATTATTAACTCAACAGTTGACTGCCTGGAGTTGTTACACCCTCAGGCTTCGGGCATATTTTATCGGAAGAACAAAATATTTTCGTTGTAAATAAATGTGCATTTTACTTGCATTTTTATTATTTTTTATATTTGCTACTTGGCTCTGCTTTTTTAAATTTTAGATTATATTCATTACGTACCTACTTAGTTTTATGTATCTTAATCAACCTTCCTGTGAACTGTGAACATAAATAATTGTTTTTTTTTTCTCATCCTCTTCTGTGTATTATATTATTAAGGGAGTATTTCACCATCTTGTTAATAGCGAATCTACAGGATGGTGTATGTTTTCGATTTAAGATGTACGATTTATTTATTTATAAAGTTCAAGTTTATTATTTGATACTTGAACCCACGAGAAATGGCTGTATATCGAAAGAAGTTGCGAGTATTCACTTGTTTATTTATATCATTCGTTAACCTACGTATAAGCTCTAAGAGAACGGTGAAATACCCAATAAGACCATTTATATTCCTTAACAAACAAAACAATGTAACATTGTTAAGAGTCGAATTGATGGATATTATTTTTCCATAATAATTTTCGAAGTTTGCCTTTCCTGTTTTTGTTATTAATATAAGTTTTGTCTTTTCTGCGATTGAAACGCCAGTGAAAATTTACCAAATCGTATCTGCTGTCAGCAATATTATAATAACCTTTGCTGCTAAAATATATATTATACTAGCTGACCCGGCCACAAGTTGATGTGGCTAACGAAATACAATGCCATCTACTGGATGGCTACCCAACCTTTTAACTCACACCGCCATCTGGTAATTTGCGTACAAATCAAATCCACAATCCACCACCTGCTTGCCAGCCCACAGAAACATTCTCCTTTAATTATATATATTTTAACCTATTAACACAAAACCCTGACAAATTATATGCTTAAGCCTTCCTCATGAATCACTCTATCCATTGGTGAAAACCGCATGAAAATACGTTCAGTAGTTTTTGAGTTTATCGCGAACAGACAGACGCGGCGGGGGACTATCTAATATATAAAATTCTCGTGGCACGGTGTTTCCTCCGGTGTTCCGCCGAAACGGCTGGACCGATTTTGATGAAATTTTGTGTGCTTATCGGGTAGGTCTGAGAATCAGCCAACATCTATTTTTCATACCCCTTAAAGTTAAGGGTGGTCCAATTGTGGTGAATTTTTATTTTTTGAACAAACTTTTATTGTTTTATTTTTTTATGGTGAGGCATTAAAAATACGCACCGCCCTAATTTTTCACCCTTCTACCATCAACCCCTATTTTTTAATAGCCATATTAGTAATTCAATCAAAATTTAAAAAAAGTCATTCATCAAAACGACGTTTTCCGGGTCAGCTAGTAATTTATAATATTTAGAGGTTCTGGAAGCTTTTAGGGCAACTTTTGAGATTCAACTTTCGGTAACCCATTAAAAAAAACAACATGTGTTTCGGTCAATCATTTGTTTACGGTGATTTGCTCAATAATTATTTGACGATTCGGTACCTTAAAAGTTTATATAAACACTTCGAAATAAATTCTGGCTTCCATGGTGTGTTAACTTTTATTTGAATTCAATAAGTTTTTCATTCCATTGAATCAAGTAACGAAACAAACCATCACATTCCTTCCCAATAATAACTTCAAGAGCGTACAGTGCACGGAGTCCACAAGACAATAAATCTTTTATAAATAAATTGCCTAATTGCTTCCACGCGCGGCGATCCAAAAACACCAAACAATCTTTAGAGCAATCAAGTATTTTGTAAGAAAGGATCCGAGTTATTTCGTAACAGATTATTAAATAATGTTATTATTAATGAAGGATTCTTTGTTTTTTCTTGATTTGTTCTCATGTTCTGGTTGCTAAGGACGGACGTTAAAATACAGGTCCGGATTAAAAGCACTGTGTTGTTTTGTTTGTGTTGATATTTATGTATTGTGCATGTATTCCACTTGTTTGGGATAATAATTCTAGGCTTAATATATAGTTCAATTTGCAAGGTACGGGTACCGCCGTCCGGGCACCATTTATTGGATTGATTGGACCAACACCTCTGCTGTACGTCACTCCAAGTGGTTCACTACATTTGATGACTTGGCAGGGACGCTCGGATTCATAGGGTAAGGCCCCACTGAGAGACAGTCTGGGTTCTCATTGCCTCGCAAACTCTGGTCCGCCATCAATAGGATAAGCCGTTGTGCCCATATGATGTATAAATGGGGCCTTAAAGAGTCGGAGATGTGTGAATGCGGTGAGGTGCAGACCACCAAACATGTGGTCAACGAATGCCCGCTCCATTCATTCCCCGGCGGGATCGATGAGGTTCACAGGGCAACGCCTGATGCCCTAGACTGGCTCGCAGACCTAGATGTCCCTCTCTGACCCCCCCCCCCCCCCACTATAAGAAAGAAGAATAGGGAGAGGTTTGTCCGGGTCTTGGAGGTAGATGCGCCTATCTACATAATGCGTGGCGGGCTGGATCGTTAGGGTCTTGGTGGTGGAAGCGTTTGCCCTCCAGCTGCATGGCAGGCCGGATCGAGAGAGAATGGTTGAAGGAGACTCTTTGACCTCTCCAGCCGGACTCTCTCGGAATATCGCCTTGCACCGCGGTGGGAAGGATGGATTCACACGTCGTCACTGACAAATGTGGTAGATTCCTAACCTTTTCCTTCCTAAAACTTCCCCTTTCCTTTCCCAAAGATATCCTCCACACAGCATACCCAAAGATATGCATAGGCCTTGAGGGGATTTATTTTCCTCAGCTATGCAGCTAATGTTAAAAAAAGCTAAATGATATATTCGTATTAGTGAGGTTACCAAAAAAGTTATAACCATCTTCTTCACCATCCAAAAACTGTAAGAATTTTTTATTGCGGAAGTAATTCCTTCAGTCACAGAAAAACAGTTACGTCACATAATATCGCTGAAAAATCTTGAGACGGCCCTGGGGTCATGCAGTGGTTAATCTACAAAACATATCTGATTGGTCTTTGTTAGCAATTATTGTTGTTTATTTATTCTAAGCGTTCAGCGTAATATATACCGAAACAAACAATGTATCTCTCAAATAATCTTCATTATTCTTGGAAACTTGTATTAAGCAGCGACCATTGAGGTACACGTTATACATACTAAGTTGATATATCATCAATACGACCTTCCTTTTGCTCGGTTAATATTAACCCCCTTTCAATAACATTTGCTCATTGTAGCTCAGTTTAAAAGTTTTCTTTTATTTTCATTTGAAATCACAATGAGCAGCTTTGCTAAGAATGAAAATAATATGTCCGTTGAAAGGAAATAGATATTTATGTTTTGTGACTTGTATAATAATTACAAAGACAAACAAAACCAAAGACATACAAAATTATACTGAGTACCACACAACCAGTATAATAAACAAAGCTAGTGGTATTGTAATTTATGTAAGAGACGGTATTCATACTCAAGTTGACGAACTCACCTTATCACAGGCAAACTGTCTAAAAATTGTGCTTAACAAAAACCTATGCATTTTTGCAATCTATAGATCACCATCATTCCACAACATTGATACCTTTCTAAATTCACTCCACTCTATCATTCACAGCACAGATAACCCAGAGCATCAAATAATCATTGGAGACTTGAATATTAACATTATTCTAGACAATCATCCCCAATCCGATGATTATTTATGTTTTCTCACTGAAAACGCTTATACTCCGGTAATTGACACCCCCACTAGAGTACAAGGCTTACGTAAATCCTGCTTGGATCACATCAATGTTAAAAACATTGATTTTATAGACTCGTTTGTTATATACACAACAATTTCAGATCATTATACCACGGCGCTCGGCTTACGAAATAAGCCTTCATCTCCTTCTAAAAATAAATATATTACTAAAATAAATTACAACGATCTAATTGAGGAGCTGTCTACAGAAAAGTGGCAAAACGTAATCGATCAAACTGACACTGACCAAGCGATGCAGCAATTTATCATAAAATTACAATACTACATACCTAAACATACTGTTAACAAAGTTATACCGAACAAAAAATTTAAACTCATGCCATGGATCACCCCTGGCCTAGTCAAATCCATCCACCGACGTAACCAACTGCACAAAAATGCTAAAAGACAACCAGGTAATGTTCTAGTTCAAGAAAAATATAAGAAATATAGAAACTTATGTAAAAAACTAATTAATTCCACTAAAGAAAATTTCTACAAAAAATACATTTACGAAAACACCATAACTCCAAAACATTTCTGGGAAATATTTCGTAAAATTACCAAAACAAAAAATAGCAAATCGTCTTTCATACAATCATTGGATATTAAAAACACAAGTAATACTAACCCCAAAATGATGGCTAATTTTGCTAATCACTATTTCACTGCAGTAGGAGCCTCTCTCGCAAATAAAATCCTTGAAAAATGTAAGAAAACTGAATCTGAACTAGCCAACATACCTACAACTGTTCTTAATCTTAAAATAGACGAGATTCAAACAACGACTAATGAAGTCATTAAAATGTTAGATGAACTTAAGTCATCGAATGCCTGTGGGCCTGACAAAATTTCCTCGAATCTGCTGAAAGTATTGAAATCACTTATAGCAAGTCCTATTGCACACATTTGTAATCTTAGTTTCAAGACAGGCACATTCCCAAACCATTTAAAACAATCAGTTGTCATATTGATTCATAAAAATGGAAACAAATCGGATATACAAAATTATAGGCCAATATCTCTACTGAATTCATTCTCAAAAATTATTGAGAAAATCGTAAAAAATCGTCTCACTATCTACTTAGAAAGTCATAAAATCTTATCTAATAACCAGTTCGGCTTTCGACCAGGTCTAGGAACAGAAAATGCTATTGCTAAGCTGGCGGATATCATTTCAAATAATATTGACCGGGGAAATAAATCTATCGCTCTCTTTTTAGATCTTGCCAAAGCTTTCGATACCATCTCTCATAAAATACTTCTAAAGAAACTCCAGGCTATAGGTATTCAGGGACAACTGTACAAATGGATGGGTAGTTACTTAGCTAACAGATACCAAAAAGTCAAAATTAATGATATTGTTAGTGATCCGGCCCTTATAGAATTTGGTGTACCTCAAGGGAGTACCTTAGGACCTATTTTGTTCAGTATTTATATAAATGATCTGTGTAACAGCAATTTTTCCAATCACATCATAACATTTGCAGATGACACTGTATTAATATTTGAAGGTAAAACATGGAATAATGCACACAGTAAAGCAGAAGATGGAATAAAACAGGTAAATCTTTGGTTAGACTATAATCTGTTGACACTCAACTCGGAAAAAACTAAATTTATACGATTTAGTGCCACAGAAGCGGGCCAACCCAAGGAAGCTTATAATATTATTATACACAAATGCACTGAGTCAACTACCTGTAATTGCCATAAATTAGAATGCGTGGACAGTATAAAGTACCTTGGTGTTATATTGGACAAATATCTTAGATGGGACGGACACATAGAACTAGTCACTGCAAAGGTTAGAAAGCTTACATACTTGTTTATAACGATCAGAAATATCTTACGTAAAAAAGAATTGAAACTCATTTATGATGCTATGTGTGGGTCACTTCTAGACTATGCGTCCCTAGGTTGGGGTGGGTGTGCAAAAACTGTATTGGAAAAATTAGCTAAAGCTCAAAAATCACTACTAAGGGTAATCCTCAAAAAACCTTTTAGATATCACAGCGATGCACTATTTGAAGAGTTACGAGTTCTGGATGTTAGACAACTATATATGCGAAAATTAATTTTAAACACCCATAAACAACGCCACCTCTACCCATCTATTAACCACTCTCACGACACCCGACACTCACGGAGAAATCCAATTGTACCACTCACAACCAAAACGTCTCTCGCTCAAAGACACTTCTCATTCCTAGGTCCAAAACTATACAATTTCATGCCTGATGCTTGGAAAAAGGAAAGCGCAGGTGTTATTCGCAGATTGACCACAACTTGGTTTCACCAATTAGGGAGAAAAGAGAGTGAACTTTTACTTTATAAAAAATGAAATCAAACACAAATCAAAACAATAACAAAAATTCCAACAAAAATAAACTATGTAAAAGATACCTTTCTGTTCTAATCGTTATTACTATGTGCGTGTATTTAACTACCTATTACTTTTAAATTAGAATGCTACCAAGCAGCAGTTAACATTTGATTCTATCACTTCTTTTTTTTATTCTCTTTTATTCATATTTATACAAAATATATATGTATGCTTATAATATGTAATGCAAACACCACGTATAAGTAAACATACCTATTATTTTATTATTATTTGATAACTATGCAAGCAAAAAAACAGTAATAATCATGTATTAATTGCTTATTTTATTTTATTGTATCTGTTTTCTTTATAGTTCTCATTAGTACGACTATAATATGAAACGCAAACACCAGTTACCTTTATGCTGTAATCATTTGCCTTATTTATTTTTTTATTTTCCTATTATTTATTATTATTATCATTTCAATAGCCATACTAAACAAACCACGGCTTTTGTATAATAATTTGTTGGTTATTTTATAATAATTTTATTTCTTTAGCTTTTTTTTTTTTTTTTCTGTTTTTCTACTATAGTATGCAATGCATACACAAGTTATCTACATATTTTAATCCTCTGTTTTTAAGAACCTATATGTATATTAACTACTATATTTTAACTTTTGTTACTATGTTTTAAACTTTCTAACTTCATTTTTTATTATTTCTCTTCTTTTTATTTCCTCGATTTGTCCTCTTTTTTGTACAAATCATGATCCATATGTTGTCACTAATCCTAATTTGACTGTTCTAAAACGGGAATCATCCTAGTTGAACAGTCAAAACATATCATAAAAAATGTTTATAAATGTATTATACTATACTAAATAAATACTAAATAAATAAATACTAAATAAATAAATAAAAAAAAAAAAAAAAAAAAAAAAAAATTATGCTAGGTAAATGATCCAAACGGTTTATTTTGGTTTAAAATCTGGTAATCTTTTCATTGAAACATGCGTTTAGGGATTACAATCCCGCAAAGCGGGATCCCGCATTCCTGCTGGATCCCGCTGCTTTTATTAATCTGCTGGATCCCGCACCTTCAAAGCGCGGATCCGCGGATCCCGCAAATTAAAAATTTTGCTCTAAAACCTGTCAGTTGTTCATAAATGGCACTGCGCTGCGCACCTCGTTGAGGCATTTTGTAGGCGAGAGTCAACGTTTGTAACTGCGACACAATAGTTTATTTATTTTGGATAAATTACAACAACAAAACACGGTATTGAGTAACCAGTTGTCACAGACTCTACATGAACGTATTCAAGAACGCCGCACTGATTTAACTGGAGTTTTGATTTATTTGCAAAATCCGCAAAAATAAAGATCGTACTTATACATTCTTCATGCCCAGAAAAGTTGCAATACGCCAAGAAATAAATAAAATAATAGAAAAAGTCGTAGTTCAAGACGAAGAAACCTATCCAGATGACGTCTTCAAAAATACACCTATAGTTGGAACATCTGCTACTGATACAGATCCTACTCTAACACTAAAAGAAGAATTAGAAAAACAGCTTCAACAAGAAAAAGAAATATTTAAGAAAAAGTCAGACAGCAAGCAAAAGAACTTTGAGAAAATTTTGAAGAAAGAAATGACGTTCTTTGAATCCGACGGTATCAAAGGAGAGTACCTAACGCTCGCCTATGAATATATCCTGACGGTTCAGCCTACTAGCGTAGAAGCTGAGAGAGCGTTTTCAGCATCAGGATATATTTGCAGTTCACTCAGAAGCAGGCTCGGAGACGATACAATAAATGCCATTTGCTTCTTAAGAGTGTATTTTCAAAAGATATTACCATAGGTTGATATTATAGTAATAGCATCTAAGAGAAAGTTGTGATTTGATTATTAGTCATTATATGAATAAGACTGAATTCAAAATATAAAACTGTTGTTAGGAGTGAGAGTAAAATTAAACAAAACTATTAAAATATATCAAATATTTAAAGATGAATCTAAGAAAACAGATTACAAATTACTTATACTTAATTAATAGAAAAGAAATAATTTCTGTTGCTTAATGTAAGAAATGTTTAATAAAAGTTGATTTTTATAACATAATTTCAAAGATGCGGGATCGATTGAGTAATCCCGCAAATCAATCCCGCGGGATTGAATGAGCTGCGGGATTGCAATCCCTACATGCGTTTATTAAAATATAAATGTGGTCTCAAACACTTAACATTAATTAGTAAAAATATTGTAAGATCCCGGTTTGGCCAAAATTTGGTAGATTTCTTTCTAAATCTAACAAATTGAATAATGAAAAAAAAAAAACCATACAGGGTCCGTAACGCGAATTTTTACGCCAAATTCGTTATTTTTACGCGAAAAATGTGAATTTTAAAGAATACCGCAAAAAATCGCATTTGAGGCTAATAACACGATTTTTTAAATTTTAGATCTTACGATTTTCTGGTGTTTAAAAAAAAAGTACAAAATCTTTTGTTTTGTCTATTTTTCGAAATGCTTGTATGCGTAAAATGGGACACATTAAGTGCCGTCATTCATTTTGTGGTTTTGCTGCATGCTCCATTTTTATAGGGCTAAATATTAAAAATTCAACATAACATCACTTTTGTTTATTTTTTTTGTATGAATACCGCGCAAGAGTCCCAACTGCTCCCGTCTGGAGCCAGCGACACTATGGCATCCCCAATTGGGGTATCTTGTGGGGCTGAAGGTAGTAGGAAGGGGGAAGGAGATGGGGAAGAGGAAGGAAGGAAGTACCTGACTATTCAGATCTGGTCACCAAACACGGCTAAAGCCTTTGCAAGCAACGTTTCAATTCTGAACGGTGGTCTTACACCGGGGCGATACTGAGAGTATCTTTCACTCTGGAACGTGTCGCAAATACACTATATGTTATTTTAAAAGAATAAATTGTGAAATAAACAAAATTAATCAAATAAAATTTATTTGCCAGGCCGGGATTCGATCCCGCGCTCTTCGGAATGCGAGTCAGGAGCCTTACCGCTGGACTACGCCGGCCGTCGATTACTACCGCTGCACATTACCACCGCTTTTACTAAAACATTACACCGCTTTTCCCAAAAAATTCACAAAAACTAATGCGATTTTGTCAGCCATATTTACGATTGATTACTCACAAACCCTAATAAGATTTTTTTACCAGAAAGCTTTCATTTATAAATAGTTGACGCATGTTTCGACCAATCATTAATTTGTGTCACAATCCTCAGTTATATCCTGATTGATGACATGACTCAGCTCATTGCTCTATAATATTACTAGCATTCACCCGCGCTTTTGCTCACATGTCTTAAGGGAACAATTACCAAACAAAGAATTTTCCCATGAGAACGACAAGTTTTTCCGAGATTAAAATTAGCCTAGCAAACCTTTCAGTCCTCCGACCATTCCTATGCAAAAAATCACGTCCCTCGGACACTCCGTTGCGACCTGAAAGAAGAACAAACAAACAAACACCTTCGCATTTATGGTTGTCAGTACAAACTGGGTAAACAATGGACACATGTAACAACAGCATGCTACTAATGAGCAAATGCTACCTGGTAGCATGTATGTCAGTGACGCTGCTAGTATTGAGCATGCTTATCGGATTCGCGGGCGGAAGGGGAAGAGCTCTAAGAATGTGTGAACAGGCTAACTTATGAGCAAGCTCATTTCGATCCGATCTCAGTTCAATTCCAAAAAATTAAAAAATGTCCCGCTGGGGAAACGAAAAACCTTACTTGTGTGATTTTTTATTGAAATCACGAATGTATTTGGAATACAGGATCACTGAATAACCACAATAGATTTTCAAATTCCCCAAAAGTTCCTTTACCTCCAAATAAAACATTTGAAATTTTGCATTTATTTTTACTAGCTGGGTTACCCGGCTTTGCTCAGGCAACATTCGAGAGTTTTCTGGAATGTTCCACAATGATGTTCCCGATTCCCTATTCCCGAAAATTCCATGACATACTCCGCCACTCCTTCCAGAATTTTCTAGAGCTCTATAGATCCTTCTAGAACTTTCCGGAAGACTGTTCTAGAAATTTCAAGAGGGCGAAACTTCCAGCCCTTATATCTTTAAAAGCACGCCTTTTAGGTAAAAACGGGAACCGTCATCCTGGAGGGGGTATAGAGATCCACCACACCGTACAACTACCTTGATCGCACCGGGACTCGTTTCTGAGTTTTTGCGAGCCGCACGTTTGTTTGGACTTTCTTTTATAATATATATTGATTGGACCCAAATGAACCGTTTTATTTTATTTTGTCAGAAGTATCTTAAATAATTGCTTATAGATTATTTTGGTTGGTTCTGGGGGATGGAACTGACTCCATTTGTTGATGTTTGTTTGGCATGAGCGAGCTCATAAAGAGCATTAGCAAAGTTACTCATTTATGAGCAAATGTGTACAGTTGATGAGCATTCTCTTTTATGAGCATATGTGTTAGTACCATTTTAAAAATTAGATAGAATTCCTTCCAATATTTTTTTATAACCTATGTCTGCGCAACTCTTAAAAATTGATGTTAGAGGTAGTATGTAGCATGTAGGTACATTGATCAACTGCCTATCTAGACGTAGAATCGAGGTATTCTTCGTAATAATTATGGTGTACGTATTAATAACAGAGGCAAAGGTATTTCTGGACCTATATTTAGTCGTAAAAAGTGATTAGGTTTATTTAAATCGGGGCTAGCTAGTGTTAACTTTTCGTGTTAACTAACCGCCAATTACTGACTTTAATATATCCGTGTGAATCGATAAAAATTAACTGTTCCAACTACTGAACTACTGGGTACTGGTTACCCGCTACGGTTAATTACAATTGGTAAACATTTACTCTTTGTATTTACAAAAACATGTTTCGTGAGACGAACTGGTTTGGATTTTAATGTAATTAGAAAATGTATTGAAGATACGGAATGTTGCGTATTGCGTAGGTAACCGCAATGCTGGTGACCAAAAATTTACGGGATTGTTTATCATCATCAGTATATTAATACTCGATCAGTATATTAATACTCGAAGCAAAAACTTTGTACCCCTTTTTACAAAAATTGCGCAGACTGAGGAGTATGAAATTTCGCACACTTATAGTTTATACAGAGAAGGAGTGCAGAATGCTAATATTTTTTTTAAATTATGCATAAATAAAAAATAAAAAAATCATAACAATTATATAAGTTTTTTTAGATTTTCACGGCCAAAAGTATTTTCGTTATTTGTTTTTGGGGTGTTATGCCATGTTGCGCTACCTCCTTCTTTAGCCAACGTTTCGGACAGTGTCACAGTGTTCATTATCGGCAGATGATGATGTAGCGATGAAGGAGGTAGCGCAACACGGCACAACACCCCGAATTTATAGATATATTTAGTGTTGACAGTTTTGAATGTTTCAAAAGTCAACTAATCTCGATTTTATCTGCTAATAATTCATTTTTATTATTTTTTTGTTTTTCTCATAAAATATTTTCTTATCCAAACCTCACCAGTAAAATATATACTTACTTTATAATATTTTTGCGGTTCTATTTACACTTTGTTCTATTTCAGGTCTTATTATTAATAATATGTATAAATATTTTAAGCTTAATTGTATTAGTTTTTTTTTGTAAGTACAACTCGTACTATTTCATTTATTTTTAATGTTGTAATATTCTTAACCTAACGAGTGGATTGCATTCTTATTTATTCTGTTTTATTGATTATGTAACACATGTAATTAATATTATTAATTAAAAAGCCCACTAGGGCGTTAATAAATATAAAATAAAATAAATAAAACAAATAAAACAAATAACGAACATTACAATTATGGTCGAATTTCGACCATCGGGCGACCACTACTTTTTTGAAAGTCATAAAAAATTAGTTAACAATGCACTAAAAAACACCAAGCATTGTCGAAGTGAAAACTTCTTTAGTACCGTTGCGATTTGAAACTTGACAAAAAATAGCGACACTAAAAAGGAGTGTGCTTTAGACCACACGACTGAAGTAAAACTCATTTATGCTTCGTTCGCCTCGTCCGATCACACTTTTTGTCACGCATTCACAAAATTGCTTTAGCCGTGTTTGGTGACCGGATCTAAATAGCCAGGTAATTTCCTGCCTTTCTTCTCCTCATCTCCGTCTCCTTCCCACTTGGGACGTGAATCCCAATTGGGATGCCATAGTTTCTGTTAGGGAGCTATTGGGGCTTTTGTGCGGTTTCACGTGAAAAAAATATAAATATATTAAGAGGTGTATAAGAAAATATAAATAAGACCACCATTCAGAATTGAAATGTTGCGTGAAATGATTTTAGCAGTGTTTGGTGACCAGATCTGAATAGCCACTACTTACTACCTACTTCTTGCTTCCCCTCTAGCTTCAGGCTCACAACATATGCGAATTGGGAATGCGATAGTCTCACTGGCTCCATACAGTAGGGAGCGGTTGGCATATTTACATTTTTTTCTAATCGAATGCAGTTCACAGTTGAAACCTTCACCCACACAATCTCTACTAATAGGAGCCTTGAACTTGAGCTCATAATCAATGCGGCTAATGTGCATAGCTTGACAGAGCGCGACGCTTCGCAGGTACTGTACGTGGGTAAGGTTTCATTCTTACTCATTCTCTCGCAAGCTAAATGCTATAGACGCATGTGTTTGTCTCTCTTTAACGTTTCACGTTTCCGTTTTAGAGTTTCAAATCACAACGGTGCTAAAGAAGTTTTCACTTCAAAAATTGAATATTTCTGGTTGGTTACATGCAATGCTTGTCAAAGAAAATTTTCATGAGCGTTTTCAAAATCCACAAGATAGGTATTTTCTAAAAATATGATGAATTCCTTCAATTAATATAAACCCATGGTCAACCTAAGAATAGAAAAAGTCATGTGAACTCAATCAGTTTATCTACATAGGCTTTATTTTAATTTAATTAAAAAAATCTTTGATTTAGCGCAACGGCGCGCGCCCGCTGATTGAAATATTTCGGATCGGAAAAGACGACCATCGTATAAATAATTTCGCTTTTTTTGTCACGTTCCGTTTTGTAATAACAATAATTAAAATGACTTGTTTAATGGCATACCTGTCAGGGGCAACACTTTAAAACCGCGTCATCATGATGTATTTTGAAAACGGCGTATAAGAAGTAACGCAAACTGAATTTCAATTATGTTATCAATCAACCGAATGCCGCAAATTCTAAATTGAATGGAGACCTGAACGAAGATTAAATTTAATTAAAGAAGAAAATAATAATCGATCATTTATGAATTCCAGTAAACTGTTTTTTACAATTCTTAAATAGGTACTAGGTACCTATCTAATATAAAAATGTAATTTTTGTTGTGCTTTTAATAGAATTAGTAAGAGTAAAACGGGCCCAATATGAATTGTTGTACTTGAATACAATTTTGTGTCAAATAACGTCACCATAGTTGTTGCATCCGTAATTGTTTACAGCTTGAAATTCAGCTTTAGTTGCACTTGGAAATGAATTGTAAATACTAACAATGAAACGAAACGAAATGGTGGTGTAGGGAAAACTAGGGAAGCAGGGAAGAAGGATATCCAATCCCTTAACACTGAACCTTTTTGATATGTCAAAAAACCTTCTGTTTAGTTCAGAAACGAGATTATGAACTCCCACATTTTTCTTCCAAGGTAATCCCAATTCTTCTTCTGTTTTTCAAAAATAACTGCACTCGAATTGGATATTCTTCTATTATCATTGTTCTAAATTCAAATTCACTTTTCCAGCAAGGTGACGTGGTTTGGTATTTTTCTTTTGTTCCAAATTCAAAATGCTTTTCCAGCAAGGCGACGTGGTTTGGTATTTTTTTTTGTTCCAAATTCAAAATGCTTTTCCAGCAAGGTGATGTGGTTTGGTATTGTTCCAAATTCAATTTGTTTTTCCAGCAAGGTGATTAGGGAGGATGGGTACTGAATAACTGATATTCCGGTATGAACTATAATAATAATATAATAATGGTTTTCATTCCAGGATGAGGGGAGGTGAGTGCAATCCCACACATCCCATATAGATTATAAGTAGATACATGTATTGAATATATAGGTATATATATATGGGACAGAATCGAAATTAAAAATTGAATCGAAAGTAAAGAAACACAGGAAAGAAAGAAAAGTAATATGGCGGAACAGCCTTACAATTATTAAAAACAAAATTTTATCGACCGGTATCACCGCGAGTTGCCGACAGGCTGGGTGGACGAGATTGCAAATTCATTCCATTGCTCACGTCCTTTGGCCTCGGCCGTTTTATAAATTTCCTTCAGTGTTCTTTAGCCGCGACAATTTTAATTTTGTACGAAGTAAATAAATCTGACCACATAAACGGGAATTATTATTTAACAAATATCTCCTTAAACACGATCGCAGCTACAGTGATAGGAAAGGCTGCTAGCTGTCATTCCACGGCAAGGTTAAATATACAATTGACCAATACAAACACTTTTCGTAAAGTATTAATAAAATAAAATTCATTTGCATATGTGTTGAATGGACGCAGTAGGTATACTGTTCTTTATTAAAAAAAAACTCTTTGAAGTCCCAGGCGTTGCCCGGGCTTTACAAGTTTTTCGAAATCAGATGCAAACGGATGCAGATGCAGAAAATTTCCCCCTTATTTTGGGGTATAAATAAATATGTAGGTATAAGGAGGGTAGCTTTTCGAAATCTCATGTAAGCAGCGACTTTTTTTTTATTTTGAAGGCCAACTGTGCAAAATTTCATCAATCTTGGATTAAGACTGAATAAAAACAAAGACACGCACAGATACTCTTCTTTTTACATTTAATTGGGAAACCGCACAAAAGCCCAACTGCTCCCAACCGTATGGAGCCAGGGAGACTATGGCATCCCAATTGGGGATTGTTGTGAGGCCCGAGGTAGCGGGTAAAGGAAGGAGATGAGGAGAAGAAAAGCGATCGGCTCTTCAGATCTGGTCACCAAATACGACTTTTATTTACTAACAACATTTCTAGAAACATTTCAATTATGAATGGGTGTATTACAAGAGAACATATAAATAGATAAATGTAGGAAAGTCGTAATATTTTTCATTGGAATTTCATAGCAATTTCGACTGTGGAAATTTAAGTCCTACTGTAAAGGACAAAGTGTCAATTTTTCAGGAAAGCAAAAAGAAAGTTTTTTAATTTTAAAAAACTTTATTTTTGTTTCGTTGCTTTCGTTTTTGTAGAACTAAAATTATTATGATTTTTTATTTAATAATAATGTAAAACAGATCTTTCAGAAAACTAAAAAAATTTTTTTGAAAACTTCTTTAATAACAGTTAAATTTATTTTAAATTTTTGAGAAAAAAAATCCTTTTAAAATGCACGTCTTAAAAAACGCACATATTTTCCTGGAAATATTTGGACAACGCAGATCGAAAGAAAAAAAAAACCGTCACGCAATAGAAGTGAAACCTTCCGAATACTAAAGTAGACAAGAGTGGGAAGGCTACGAAAGAGGGGACCGATTAGACTATCTCACTCTTTCGCAGGCTAAATCTTATAGACGTATGTGTTTGTCTCTTTTTGGTGTCGCTATTTTTCGTATTATCGAGTTTCAAATCACGACAGTACTAAGGAGGTTTTACGGAGAAAAATGGCACTTTTTTGGATTTATTTTCCCATTATTTGGATTTATTTTCCCGGTACAATGGAAGATGCTCCGAGGAACTAGCGTCATTGATCCCCTCGGCACCGGTGCTTAGTCGGGAAACACGTCAAATACGCGCCCAACATTTGTGCACGGTTGACATTAGTCACATGAGAACGGGTCGTTTCTACGACTCGTTCTTGAGTTCAACAGCTCGGCTGTGGAATGATTTGCCGGCCTCTGTGTTTCCTCCCTCCTACAAGACTCATGTTGACTCCTTCCTCTCCTCAAAAACACCCTCCACACAGCATCTTCAAAGATGAAAAAGGCCCTGAGGGAAATTATTTTCCTCAGGGCCTTCTGTGTGGAGTTAATGTTAAAAAAATAATAAATTATACCATTTCAAATTTCCGCTATCAATAAAATACTTAAATAATTGTTATATATCTCAAATTATAATTTGAGCCAACACTTGACACATGTTCACTCTTACTTCAGGGTGTTAAGTTATTGTTTTTTGTAGGTGTAAAAAAAAGCCAAGGTCCCAAAAGGCCTGAACCAATAAAGGTAGACACCTGGTTATTGGATGTTTGCCTACCTGCTCAGAGCTCACCCTCAGTGGGTCAAGCGGCCCTTCATAACACAAAGGACGAAGACTTCGACAAATAAAAATAAACAAACAAGATGGATATAACACGAGTCAAGCGACGGGTTTGGAGTTTGTGAAAAAAATCGTTTAACGAAAAAACCGACCTTTCGGGAAGGTATCTAAATAAGGTTGCAAGTCATTTAACGCCATATTAACTTTAAGTTTAAGTATGTAATCAGTATCTCCCTTTGAAGGCACATTTTTATGGACTCATCGTTTATTGAATTTCTGCGAAGAAAATGATGTTGTACTATAAATTGCCATCAATGCTTTAAGTTTATGTTAGACCGTACGCTTAATAAATTTGTTTTTTTTTAGATACGTGTATTTTACGTGTTAATTCCATAGAGAGTATAAACTGGTTTTAAATCAAACATTTGTAAAATTAAATATGGTTTCAGATCCTAAAAACTACACAGCCATCACTTTGGTAGTTTGTAAGAACCTTCATGGTAACAGGTCAAGTATTACACCCCTAAGTGATAAAAGAGCTCAGTCACGTTGGTGACACTGAGATTGGGCAATTAAATAATTAAACTAGATATTAGCTAAGCGTTTGCAAGTTTGATTGACTAAAACAGCTGAAGACCAGATAATGTCGTCCTTTTAAATAATACCGCCCAAGAATACCAACTACTCCAGACTGTCCGAATCCTTTGAGTAACTGGGTAGTATAATAGTGGAACTATGGTGTACTCAATTGGGGTATGTTGTGAGTAGAGAATACCTGCTCCGGTAGAAGACCAGCGGGTGAGGTTTGTCCTGCGCCAGCACCCTTTTGAGGTCCGAGACCGTGTCCTGTCTTTCCGGGAGAGCCTGGCGAAAGTCACCGGGGCTATCGTCAATGTGGACGAATAAAATTTATATTTTTACGCCTAGCATGGTGGTCGAAAAATCCCCAATTTATGGAACATACTATTAAATCGAATAAAGAAAATATAAAAAAGAGATGCGCAATCCCGGGATCCCGGTAATATCCCGGGATTAGGAAATGCGGTTAATAATTGGGATAAAATAAAATGAAAGCAAATATAGTAAGTTCTTAAACATTATTTATGAATATTGTTTGTTACACAACGGATTACGGAATGCAAACTAGACCTGATTGTGGCAATCCCAAAAATCCCGAGATTAGCCAAAGTGCCGTTATTTTTGGGATCTTAATGGGCCGGGATCCCGGGATTGTATTCTCTAGTTGTGAGGCTGAAGAGTGCGGGAATGGTAAATAAATGGGAAAGAGACAGGTTGGAAGTAGGTGTAGAAACTGCTTGTAATTTAATTTTTAATACTGGCAATTTTCATTTAGTTGTCACACGCATACGAGTTAAACCGCTCTCCCACTCAGAAGCGCATGCGTTACGCATGATTTTAAATCAAATTACCAGTAGTTCCTACTTAGGTATGGGCTATTGATCTTATCACGAAGTACGGCTAAAGTTATTTCAAGCAACATTTCGATTCAAAATGGTGGTCTCACCAGATTGATACTAAGGATGGGTTTGATTCGGTACTATGGTTCGATATATGTATGTATAATTGAGAGACCCGCCCAACGTACCAAGGGGACCTTGACCTCTAGCGCGCTAGGACTCTAGGACTCATCACTGTAATCATGACCCTGTCATATTAGGTTACGGTCCATGTTGATGTTCAATGCAGACAGGCGGATATTTGATCTGCCGTTGTTTTGTTTAGGGGTCATTGCACTCTCCGTTGCCAGATAAACCAAGCGGCGCGTCAATTCAATGGGGAACGCTATTCATTATAAATTATTAATCCTTCTGAGATAATAGCTAAAATGATGTTGCAGGTAGTCTTACATGATTTTGCAACAATGGCATATCTAATGGCTTCATTTTTACGTGACCCACGGCACCTTTAAATTTCACTTAACGATACTACCGGATAAGCTACAAAAATATTAAATACTGGCTTGTACCTGGCATGCGTTGCTATGCCATTTAATAAAGAAATTGTTTCTCCCTGCGTGTCCTTTCCCATTCGTCCCGTTCCCCTTCTCCTCTCGCGTTCCCCTCTTCCCCCGTTCTGCGATCCCCCTCCCGAATCCTCCTCCCCCCTCCAAGGTTCCCCTCCAACCTCCTTGGTTCCCCTCTCCGAGTTCCTCCCCCCTCCCCCTACCGCATTCCATACATTCAGTCCCGGTACATACAGTTTTCAAACAGCTCGCGTGCCACCTATTGCAAATTTCATAAAGCCAGAACTCACCAGTTGTTTTACGTAAAAAAATATTATACTATTTGGTAAAGTCGTTCAGAAGTTATGCGCATAGATACATTTCGGCGATTCATTTTTAGAGATATATATTAACTACGACGCCTGAAATAAAATTTCCCGCAAACATATCAGCATCGTTTCCACGGCAACTGTTTTGCTTTTCTTCTAACGTTAGTAATGAAACGCTTTTGTTAGGGAGAGAAAACGTGCAATAAATTATAATATATTAATATTCATAATTTCATAACGCCAAAGGTTACCATTATATACAGCCTAAGTTGCTCGCATATAATGTAGCTTTCTATTGGTGAAAGAATTTTTAAAATCGGTTGAGTGATGTATGCGTGAAAGCAACAAACACATGCAGTTTCGCATATATAATATTAGTTTAGATTTATTTGGATTAAATACTAGGTACTAAGAATATATGTCACAGTTACGTCCCCGTGCCTACTTATTTTTGTGTCGTGTATAAAAAAATACAACATTATTTTCAATTGTGCCAAATATTGGTTTATCTAAGCATTCCACAAACTAAATAAAACAACTTTTGACGGCAAGTAAATTAGTACTGGTTGCCTGTTAGTTAAATAATTGATAACTGTTGGTATTGAGCAAAGGTGAAAATTTTTGGTGAAATGAGTAAAAAGAAAAGGGTAATAAATATTTTGGGTGGCTTATATGAGTACCACCACCGGTGACTTAGTCCCGGCTTCATGAGAGGTGAGGTTGGTCTTGGTTCGAGAGATACTTGAGCGAGAGCTTTTGACCTCTCCAGCAGGACTCTTTGCACAGCAGCGGGAGGGATGGATTTATACGTCCGTTGATCCTGAATACTCTGGCCCCCCGGTTCATACACACCCTATTACATTTTTCCTTCCCAGTACTTTAACTCATTCCTTTCCTTAAAAATATCTTCCACACATCATCTCAAAAAATGAAACAGGAAATCAGGGAAATCATTTTCCTCTGGGCCTTCTGTGTGGAGCTGATCTAAAAAAGTGCCACAGCAAATGGTCAACAAACCCAACATGAATTTCATTCATTTTTAACGGTGAAAGCGACTTCAAACCTTGAAATGATTAGACAGATAGAAACCTAAATAATTACCGTTGGTATGTCATTTAACTCTTCCATCAACGATTATCGTGATCATTTTTAACTCTGAAAAAAATCTGGATAGGTAGATCAATGTACATCTTCTCAAGAGGATATCGTGCAACAATGCCATATCAATCCATTCTAAGAGACACGGCCCTCCCAAAGTCTGACAGACCGACTGTACCTATAGTTTAGGTACTCACCTCACTTCTAGCGAAAGTTAATGCCCTAGAGACAATGGGATCATCACTAAGCCCGGCATATAAATGTATCGAGCAATCAGTCTACGGTCGTTACTGGGTCACGTGAACCTGGGTAGGTATTCACCACTGAAGAGATATACCGTTTGTGTGCGTATCAGCATGCACGAAGTGAGGTCATTTTGGTTTCATGACAGTTGATCCGCCGACAGTTGCAGTCAATTTAGGGAAAATACGGCATACCTACACAAAATATAACTTTTTTTTTATTTTTTATATGAAATACCGCACAAGAGTCCCAACTGCTCCCGTCTGGAGCCAGTGAGACTATGGCATCCCCAATTGGGGTATGTTGTGAGGCTGAAGGTAATGAAGGGGAGGGGAAGGAGATAGGGAAGAGGAAGGTGGGGAAGTACCTGGCTATTCAGATCTGGTCACTAAACACGGCTAAAGCCATTTCAAGCAACGTTTCAATTCTGAATGGTGGTCTTACACCAGGGCGATACTGATAGTATCTTCCACTCTGGAACGTGCCGCAAATATACTATATATTATTTTAAATGAATAAATTGTGAAATAACACAAATTAATCAAATAAAATTTATTTGCGCACGCCGGGTTCGAACCCGCGACCTTCGGATCGTGAGTCGAGAGTCTTGCCTCGGGACCACGGAGGCCGTCACTAATGACCCGTTCGCATTAGTCGAGTATTTTAGTCGAGTGGAGAGAATAGTTAGTAGTAACTAAACGCGTCCGAACAACATAATTTTAGTACAGTGGGTTAGTCAGTTCTTTAGTCGATTCAATCCATTTCGTTCTAATTACAAAATTACGAGATCACAAGATCCCTCCCATGCATCACTGCGCACTAACATGCGAAAACCCGCCGTTTTAGCAGAGTTCATTTGCAGACGCGCGGAAAGTCGTGGCATTGGAGCGAAAATGTAACTCGAAAATAAATCTCTTTTCGTGTCTAGGTATAGTTTATTTATTTTAATTTTACTAATTTATTATTTTACCTCTTCTGAGCACATTACAATATGCTTAATTATAGTATTTACTTTGTTTTGTCATGTCATCTTTGTTTGCCTGTCATCTTGCTAGGGGCGGCGGGCACAAATGTACTCTACTTGAAAGTAATGCGAACGATTTTTAGCGAGTCAAGTGGTGAGGTACTCGCCACTCGACTTAACTACTAGCTTAGTCTGAACAAGCCTTAAGTGACCCCGAAGGGATGTGCAGGGAGGATGTAACGTCGAATAACAAAATATAAAACAAAATTTTCATTCAAATGCATAAAGGAAAAATCTACTTGTCTTTTTACTGCGTATTCCTGCACAAAAGTCCAAAAAATCTGTATACAAATTTGTTGGATATTCATACCAACATATTATGAAAGATATTTTTAAGAATGCACAAAAAAATAAAATTTTGTAATAATTATCATTTCGGGGGGCAATTGTCGGCGGATCAATTGTCGGGTCACCTTTCGATTCGATGCTTCGGTGAAATTGATCAAACATTATCAAATATCGAAAGTTTTTATGAGAAAAGATTTTAAAAAATTGTTTCACTAAAGTCGGTTTTATCTCAAATAAGTTAAGATCACACATAACATTCTAAGGATGTTCTTTTCAGTGATATCAACCTAATAAAGGCACGGATATTAAGTAAGTGTAGGTATACGATAGAATCCTGGGTAGCGGCTAGGGAAGCATGTTTATTTGTGAGGTAGGAACCTGTGTACCGAATGGTTACAAATTGTAATTTACAAATAACAATCAGGGAAATAACTAATTTCATTTTTGGGCGATACCGCACAAAAGTTCCAACTGTCAGGAATCAGGGTAATTATGGAATAATAAAAAATAAAAAAATTGAATAATTAAGGGAATGCTGCAAGAGAAATATGAATACAGGCTACTTACTACCAGGCTATTTAGACACTGTTACTAAGCTGAATATTTATGGGCTCTCAGGGCGATACTAAATGTATCAGTCACTGTGTACTTTGGTTTTATCCCTTAGATTCCACACGGGGGTAGGCAGAGGGAATGAACCGCCACACAATTTTCTTTATTTATTATACTCCTTGTTTCAACCATAATAATAAACCGTCTCAATTTATTTAATTGTCATGATAGTGCCACGTCTTTCTCAGGTATACTTATTATATTATCATTATTGATATTTATTAAAATTAGCCGATTTAGAACCCGCGACATAGAATATAGTGCAGTTTTTTTCATGTGAATACCTGACAAAAGTATCATCTACTCCCGTCTGGAGCCAGTGAGACTATGGTATCCCCAATTGGGGTACATTGTGAGGCTAAAGTTAGTGGGGAGGGGAAGAGATGGAGAAGAGGAAGGTGGAAAAGTACCTGGCTATTCAGATCTGGTCACCAAACAAGGCAAAAGCCAATTCAAGCAACGTTTCGATTCAGAATGGTGGTTTTATACCAGGGCCATACCGAGAGTATTTTCACTATGGAACGTGCCGCAAATATACCTAGTATTATATTTAATTAATTAATTGTGAAATAATACAAATAAATCAAATAAAACTTATTTGCCCACGCTCGGATTGGGAGTCAAAAGCCTTACCTCTAGACCACGCCGGTCGTCGGTAGTTTCTTATTACTGAAAATTAAATTAATTTGAACACAACAATAATTCTATTCATAAAGTAGTATTGGATGTTGATTCAACTCAAAGCTAAATAAATAAATGTTATAGTTACAAATAGCTCCATAATCATGGAAAATGGAATAAGAATATATTTAAAATAAAATCATAAATGAACAAAGTAGCAGCACAGGTGCTGGACATTTTCAATAAAAAATAATTATTGTAAAAAAAAAAGTTATTATTTTAATTCTTTTAGTAATCATTCAGCTTGCTTCAGCAAATCCAAAATAATGAAAAAGGCCGCGCAGCCGTTCTTCGTAACCAAAATTCATTTAGAAGAGATATATACGGTTAGTGAAATGCGTTATACGTTTCATAATCTAATTTTATTTTTTATTAATATTGATTGTCTCTCTGCAGTCTTTATCATGACAGTGTAATTAGTTTTTCGATATCTCCAAAAATGACGGAGGAATGAGCTTACAAAGTGAACTTGGGTAAAATGTACACAATGGTGTCTCGTAAGGTTGCACGAGAAACGATTCGGTATAATTCATATATCGAATGTCTCCTGCGGACTACCCTGTAGTCATTTGCCTATAGGTCAATTTGTTAGGTACCCACCTGGGTAACAGTAAGAAACCTTATACCTACACGTGTATCCTAGGTCCTAGACCCTAAACCTAGACCGTACACTCTACCTATGTTATGCATGCCTAAACTGCTAGACTACACCTATCCGAGTGTGTGTGTGTGTGTGTGTGTGAGTGTGTGTGTGTGTGTGTGTGTGTGTGTGTGTGTACGGCGTGGGAGAGACAGGAAGTGTGTGCGGTCATCGATCGGGGAAGAACAACTGCTTTATGTACCGAATTCAATTGTTCCGGAAGAGCAGGAGCTCTAAAACTTTCATTGCCAATGTCCGCTAAAGCATTTCAATTTTATTTTACAACGTTAAAATAGACGAAGTAATTATTCATAATTTTATTACGAATTGATTGGTACAAGCTCTGTAACAGACAGGAACGTGCTTTGACTCTGGTCCAAAACCGTTCGAAAAACAATTTAGTATAATTCATTCAGGCACCACCCACGGAAAAAAAATTGGTCATTTTTTATTTCATTTTCTGAAAGAAGCATTTGTTAAGAACGCTCTAACCAAACGCTTTATAGGAATTCTCAAAATTGACTGAGATAACACCATTTTACGTGAAACCGTTTGAAATAGTCGGTAAGTTGAATTATCCTTCAGCAAAACAACAACATATCAAATTAACTATATACACCAAGTCTTTGTTCGAAAATCCAGTCTCTACGGAAGGTGGGGATTTTTTTATTTTATGAACGTTGAAAATTTTCCATAAAACCGAAAATACTCTAGGTTCGAGTACAAAAATTTATATACTGTCTTCTATACTTATATATCGATACTATTTATTTACTTATTGTTTGAAACATTTACAGAGAATTAACAATTATTACAATAATAGAAAATTGCCGTTAGTATATTACATAGATATTAACACTCCAATTATAAATGTTCACAGCATGAGTTATCAATGTTAAGTTGTTACTAGACGCAAATGCTTAAAGTGATAACAGAAACAATGATAATCAAAATTAAATATAAAACACGGTAGTGTCAAATATAATACCCTGCAGAGAAAGAGAAAAAGAAAGAAAGAAAGGGTATGACAATAAAGCAGCTTCATAACAGTTCTCCAAGAAGTGTCATCGTAGGAGTTTGATAATTTGTTTTTTGAAATATGTGAGATTGTTTGCATAGATATCTTTATGGTCACATTCAATGGTATTATATAGACGACACATTCGAGACAGAGGTTTGAAGTATGCAGTATTGTAATTTTGTATAAACATATAAAGTCATCAAATTGTCTTCTTTTTTCCAGGATTGTAAAATAAATTTGTTGGAGTCGTTCCTCGTTACTATAAGTATTAATAAAAAAATCTTTTCCTCGTTTGCTTGAAAATAATTAGGAAAAACACACCCTTGTACCGCGCACGAATCGTGGTGTGGTGCCTTAATAAATACTGTAATCGATGTTCCTTACTACAACTCTAAATCAAATTTCGTTTTGCTTATTAACATTTACAAACAGGAAATTTGGCCGAGACTATCTATAAACACCAGTTTATTATCTAAAAGTACCTCGGAAGCACGAAGTCATAGTTGGGTCGTTCTCTTTTTGTGAAATTGTGACCTATCCGAGAACTGTTTGAACAAAAAAATATGTACCTACACAATTGTTTGATTTTTTGTTCTACAAAGCACTATTTTGTTAAACTGCAATTAATTGTTTGACAACAGTTTTTTTACTGTTTTTACAATTACAGCTATGAACAGAGGTTGTAGTTGTCCTACCACTACGTTAGATCAAAATATAAGGTTCACCAGTCGTGGTTACGCAATGTAAAATTTTTGTCTTTTACTATTCCCTCTCTATTCAACAATTTCAATTATTGAGGAAATTCAAGTGCTGAATTCGAATTCAAAACTTCCATCTCAAAACAAACATCGGTGGCTACGGTGGATGTTTTCATTCTTCATATACACGACAATGATATATCAGATAAAAAAAAGTTTCCAATGGTGCTGTCTTTGAGACAAATTCAATACCAAATGGTATTTGAAGCTTGATGGTAAAAATACGTACATTTTGCGATGTATTGGTTTCAGGCACAAGACAACGATGAAAGTGAAATATTAAAATCATAACGGAAAGGGAAAAACATATCCCTTACTCTTGTAAGGGACCTTTCCGAGGAACCTTCGTCTCCCCGGGGCTTACCGGAAATACAGCAATAATAATATTTCGGAAACATTAAGTTGTTGTAGAAAATATACCTACCTAATCGAAATGGGTTTCAACACATAATTCATAAATAGGGATGCAAACTTTAATTATTCATGAATAACGGTATGTTTTCACTTCCATCCAGAAAATAACAATTTTAGTGGCTTTCTTAATGTTTTGTGGATTTCGATTTTTTTTTAAATGTATAAAATTCTTTAGCACCGTTGTGATTTGAAACTCGATTAAATGTGTTAATAATATAATAAGATAAACGAGCGACACTAAAAAGAGAAAAACACATACATCTATAGATTGAGCCTGCGAGAGAATGAGATATACTAATCGGTGTCCTCTTTGTGCGGTGCTTCTTAGCCTATCGGTCTCCTCTTTTTGCGGTGCTTCGAAGTCTCCCGACTCTTATCTACTTTAGTTTTCTGAAGGTGAATTGCACACTCTGATTTTTTTAAGTGAACCCTTTTAAGATTAAAACATAACGTTGAAAAAATAATTTGTTTACACGACAAGATATTTAACTCCTTCAAAATCTGCTTGACTTTCATCTCTCTAATTTCCTCAGTGTATTTCTAAGAGCTCTATTTTGCAGCATTATCATTTTTCAAATAAATCCATCGCTGTACAAGTATTTAATTTAATTAAAAAGTAGTTCCAGAGTTTTAGATATACTCTTCGTACCGACATGTTGAAAAAATACCATTCAGAAACGAAACGTTTCTTAGCTTTACATCGCTTTAGCCGTGTTTAGTGACAAGGTTTGAATAGCAGAGAAGTAACTTCCACCTTCCACTTCCCTTTCCTTCCCCTTCCACTTCCACTCTCTTCAACCTCACAGCGTCCCTATTGGGAAAGAACGGAACTCCTGTACGGTATTCGCTTTAAGAGCCATTAACCAGCCTTACCTTTGCAACGGTACAGGGCGGTTCCGATGAGAAAGACGAATTACTCTCCATACCAGCATTTTAACATAATAACTCAATATCGATTTTATTTATTTATTTTTTATTTAACGACAATATCGAGTAAGGTAAAAAATACAATATGAGGTAAATTAAAAACATATAGAGTGAAGTATTTTGTTCTCAGTCCTCCTCACTAGGTTTTCCTGTTCCGAGGCGGACTGAAGGTTGTTGTATGGGTGTTGGTCATAAATTCCTCCTCATCTAATTTGTTCGTTTCCACAAAATAGAAATAGACAAGCTAAAAAGTGTTTGTTTTTTATCTGTAAGTTGCGTTGGTGTTATTTTATAATTTTTATGATTTCCTCATCTTCGTGTTTAGTTAGCCATAATTTGATATCTTTTTTGAACTTCAGTATCTCCAAGGTGTTTTTATTTTCGATTGGAAGGGCATTGTATAATTTTGTAGCATGGAAATGATGATTTTTCTGACCAAAAGTTGTATTTAATTTTGGAATGTTTAGTAGATTTGAGGATTTTGTCCTTGTAGTATAGGTGTGTTGGTCATCAAGGTACTCTTTTTTTTCTTTAAATTTAAGTAGTGCATTTTTTGCGTACAGTTTTATAATGCTGAAAACATTGAATTTTTTAAAAATTTCTTTTGATGGAGTTAAAAAGGTACCTTCAGGATTATTTTTATTATTGCTTTTTGCGTTTTGACGAGCTGGTTCATGTGAATGTTTGAGGCAGATCCCCATCCAATAATTCCATATTCTATGCGTGATTGGCAAAGAGCGTAGTAGACTTTATATAGATCATTTTTATTTAGTATATTGCGTATGTTTCTAAAGTAGTACATGAGCTTTGTTAATTTCTTTGTAATGCTATTTATGTGAGAGTCCCATCGAAGATTTTCATCGATTTTAATGCCGAGATATTTTATATTTCTAGAGTGTGTTATGGTGGGGCAGTGACATGATTGCGTTAGGTTTCTTCGTTGACAATCATGTAATTTGAGAGCATAATTCTCAGCTGGTTGACCTCTGGCCGTTATAGAAAACGTTAAATATTTAGTTTTATTAACATTGAGTGTAAGTGAGTTTTGCTTAAGCCATTTTTGCAGAAGTACAAGCCCGTGTTCAGCTTCTTTGTAAGTGGTTACCCAATCACTTCGTGTCGTCAGCAAAACTAATAATTTTTCCTTTGGTGTTTAAGTTGCATATATCATTTATATATATCAAAAATAATAGAGGTCCTAAGACACTTCCTTGCGGCACACCATATTTGATTGGGAGAGGCTTACTTTTACGCTTTTCAATTTTAACACACTGTGAACGTTCTGTCATGTAACTTATTAACAGATTTAAAGTTGTGTTTGACATCCCAATTGTTTTAAGTTTCTTGAAAAGGATTTTATGGTCTGTCGTATCAAAGGCCTTTTGCAAGTCTTTAAAGATTGCCAAGGTTTTATTTCCCCCATCTAAGCTTTTCGTGATCGTATTAATGATGCCTATGGCATCGGCAGTACTCAAGTTTTGTCTAAAACCTAAAATTTCATTCCAAATTTGCTTTGAAATATCCACATTCAAAAATACTCAAACTCGTGATGGTAAAATAATTAAAATTTTGGACTTTTTGTAAATATTTTTTGATCATAAGTATTTATAATTTTTCAATAATACCTAAGCAAAATAAGAATGTAATTTTTAAAAAATATATTAGTTTGTGAGACCGTAAAAAAATGGACAAACTGTTACACAAAAAACAACAAAAAACTACAAGTATTTTCGTCACAAAACAAGGGCACGGATCTTTTTTTATGATTTTATTTGACTAAAATTAAAATTCTGAAAAGTAGCTTTCCCAAATTATGAATTAATTTATTTTACTGCATGATTTTAAATGTATGTTGTATAATACAAAATTTTGTTTGAAAATTTAACAAATCTACCAACGACCTACGATAAAACCTTATTGTACTTACTAAAAATAGACATATTTTCTTAAAATTTAAAAAAATAGCTTTGCTAGATAAAAGAACAGTCTTTCGAAATCAAGTTATAATTTTTGTGAAAAAGAGTCAAATACGTCTAAAATTTGTTTTCAAAATGACGTATTTTCGGTTTTGTCTGATTATTCCCTCTTAAAAAAAAGTTGTATTTAAAAAAAATGTATGTATCGTGATAATAAACACGCGAAGTAAGTTATTTTATGTTGAAAAGCATACGAACAAGGTGTTAAACCTACTTTAACGATTGTAGTAAATGTATTAGCAGAAAGCTTTTTCCAATTCTTAGTATTAAAATAACAGTAAAAGGATAATCCAACGTTTTGATAGGTTTTCCTAGGCCTAAAAGCACTAATGCAATCGTGTCATTAATTTAATCCAATCGTAGTATCGCGTTTTAAGAAGCCCTATTAGGATATTTACGGGTAATAAAATCTGTGTCATTGTGGGAAGCCATTAAGAGAACATAAGTGGACTATAAATTAATAAATGTGTTACATTATGTCAATGACGCGTCCACTGGAAAAATTTGAGGTTAGTGTGTTTTACGGGGCATTTTCAATAAGCAAATGTACTAGATTTTTATATTTTTTAGAAAAAGTGAACGTGATAAAAAATTACCGGATATTGTTTATACTATTTTAGTGAGCCGTGGCACAAGCTTCTTTTTGCTCTCCTTGAAGAACTCTCTCTCGTCTTCCCCCTCTTCAGAACCCCTTTGTACACCTGTTCATCGGTTGAAAATTTAATTCCACCCATGGGTGCCTTTAGGGAGGTGAAATGAATGTGAATATCGTCCAAATTACCCGGTGTCAATGGGACTACAGCATCGCCGATTATTTGAATTTTTTACGAGGTGGAAAGGGATGGGGATGGGAAGAAAATGGTTTGGAAAGGTCTAGCAGTTCAGATCTAGTCACAAAGCACGGCTAAAGCCATTTTGAATAGCGTTTCAACTCTGAATAATACCGATTAAATATAATATTTCAGATTTCTATTCTTTTGCCTCCATTTTCTATATTGTAATTTTTCGTTACATTTATGCTTAAGAGGAACGAATGTGCGGCCCATTTCGGCCAGTTTCATATTATATTACAATTTGGATTTGAGATCAAAATACCCAACCAAGCTGAAAAATTATTTTTGTAATCAAAAGGTATATCAAATATCTAGTACGAATGTGAGCTACTTTATTTATTTTCAAAAATCACGGTGTTTCTCTGAAAACTATTTTAGACAAACTCCATGAGATTTTTGCTCTATTTTAAACGAGTAGTGTTTTATTAAACATTTTCAAAATTTTCGCTTAAATTTTATCGTTTTTAATATTAGCGCGCTCTCTCTAACGTTCGTATTTTTTATATAAATATCTCTTCTTCTTTTTGAGAGGGTACACGGCATTTTTAACTCATTCGTGTGTTTCGAAACTTAACTAATTAAATAAATCAATACTATCTAAGTACCATTATTATTATAGACAAAAAAATATGTACATCTGTATCACTTAAATTTGTTTCGTGGTAAAGCCCACCGGAACGTAAATAAATAAATAATTGATATCTCAGATATATTTCCGATGTTATAGTGGCTACTTTGGTCAATCAACAAAATGTATCTTGATTTGAATACTATGTGGACAAAACGCAAAATGGAGCTGTACTTCAACGAAAGGTTCGCTAAGTTTGGTGATTTAGCAGGGGTGCCCAGGTTCATGGGGTGAGGTTTGTTCCAGGTCTTGGAGGCGGATGACTAGGACACACTGAACCCCAGATTCCTACCCACCCTTTAAACCCTTTTCCTTCCCAGAACTCTCCCCTCCTTCCTTTCCTTAAAAATAAACCCACACAGCATCCCCACTCCACCCACACTCCACACAGCATCCCCAAAGATGACATAGGCGTTGAGGGAAATTATTTTCCCCAGGGCCTCCTGTGTCTAGCTCATGTAAAAAAAAAAAACTAAATACAGAATAATATCACTGTCATTTTCTGCCCACAATGGAAAAAGTCGTTGTTGTTCCGTCTTCTACTGGTGTCCCCTGCTATCGGAGGTTAGCTCTCATCACGGAAAGACATTAAGTACCTACCTACTTAATTTTACGCAAAAAAATTGTCCTTCAAACCGTTACATTTTTATTACTTTTAAGATCTAGGTACTTACTGCCTTTCCGTGATGATCGTAGATCGTATTTATAAACGTTGGTGTTATAAATGCTTGCTCGTGGTCGCGGGTGAACCAAAGATCTTGGTCTGATATAATCTCAATCAGATCCCCGCAGCGCAACCATTCATCGATTGTGATATCAATTCCCAACCATTGATTGCATAATCCTATTATCTGCTGCTTGGTGCAGGGTGCAGGCCAACATTGAAACAAGATCACTACTTTATAAATTAATAACCCAGGAATTACTAAAAAATAAAATCAATGATATTATTAAATCAATTGAAATAAACATGAAATGTATGATTATTTATGAGGCACCCGAGCGTGGAAATTGTTTTTAGTTTAATAAATCATTTAATTATTACTTACGTTTATTATAGTAGAAAAATATTATAAAGTTTATTTATGATTTCATGGACCTATTGGGTTTGTACGTCTTACTTACGTTATAAAAACTCAATTATTAAACAAATAGTTACACAACATTACAAAAACCTTCCTAGTAAAAGGATACATTAGGTATATCTACATTAACTCACAAAATTATGTCAAAACTCACTCAAATGAAAAAAAATAATTCAAAGAGAGAGGAGAAGCATAAATGATTCACACTAACAATTGCTAGGTACATATTTTGGAGCAAAGCAGGACATTTTTTCTGAATGTCTCCTTTAGCACCACATCATTACACAGTCGACAAATTTGGTTAAAAGAGAGAAGATTTTTAAATACAATCAGGTGAAATGCGTTACGCCATGGTGTTTTAAACAATGAGAATCTAGAACATTTATTTCAATGTAACTAAGACACAATATAATGAAGTCAATAAAGAGTGCTAATTTAAAAATCATGGAAATTGTGAAGTTTCTGACACAAAATGTCCATAAGTAATCAAAAATACACGTGAGTTTCATGATACCCAATTATAACACACATTTGCAATCTATATTATTAATACACCAGCGTCTGTCGTACACACTCGCTTCACGTAATACATACAAACGGAAGTGCTGCCATCTATAATATTCAAATAGAACCATTGAAGATTTCATATAACAGTTTTCCTGCTAGTCAGAGTTAATACAGGGTAGTCTGCCTAAAGTATTTTTTTAATCATTTTTTTTATATAATCGTGATCTGAAACAAACACGCAACCGAGTATAGGTAGATACGGCAACAATACATGACATCAAGTTAATAATGTCGGCCATCACGAACGAAGGTTGTTAAAATAAAGCAAGTTCTTTCCTCTTACCGAAACAATATGTAAAGAAGATGTGTAAGGAAACTGCAGGAAAAAAGTAGCATGTAAAGCTCGCGTAACTCGCTGCCCATTCAGTTCACGTAGCCTCTGGAGTTTCCCAACTTCATCTTGCTCCGCCAACTTTACGTCTGCTCTCTGTTATGATTTGTAACTTGAAATAGGCTCATACCTTGATTCATTGGAATCCTTGGGCAGGCACTGCCTGGTCTGCACCGCGGCTCCGCCCCCGCAGGTCCGGGAGCAGGGGGCCCATGCGCCCCACGAGCCCCACACCCCCTCCTCCGAACGGGACCCCACCGACTGGGATTGCGGCCAACCCTGGAAAAATTAACAGATATCTTGAAACAAACAAACGAACCATCAATATGGAATTTTAAGTTAAAATGAAAATATTTTGGGCACCGAAAATATAACTTCTAGAAATGAGATCTAGTTTTATTGATCATAAAGAAAAATTATGTTTACAATTTGCACAAGTCTTTTAGCTCCTAGGCTCCATGCAATGAAATAGACTTAATGGTTCCCCGCATTATGAAAAAGAAATTAGCATATCCCAAAAAATCATGAAAGAATACGTACATAAGATGTAGCGATTGGGCTTCTCCAAAGATATTCAAATACGAGAGATATGCTATGGTGTCGGCCCGATTTTCGACAGGATTATTTCCGAATGGGAGTAGTTTGAATACGGAAATTAGTTAATTTTAAGGTGTGCAGTAGTTTTGGTTAACAATACACTTTGAATACGGAAAGAATTCGTTCAATTAGTTGATTTTTTTAAGGTGTAATGGTTAAAAATATCGGCGACACCAGGAAACACAATCCCACCCAGTAAAAACTGCGGATAGCACATCTCTTATATTTCAACATCTTTGGGATACTCCAATGAATGATCGATTTTGTAAAACTGAAAATATACGTGACCTTTATGGAGTGTCTACGTTGTGGTGGGAAATTAGTTACAAAAAAGGTTATTTGGAGTGTACACAGTTGATCTGAAGTAGTAAGGGCTAGGTCAAATCTTGAAGATGTGTTCATGCTGTTGCAATTATTGATGCTTGCCCCATAGATATAGCTTTTTAATTTATAGCTTACCTCTTTCCGTTTATCGTGTAATCTGTTTTGAACTTCTAATTTGGAAGAGGATAGTCCGACGAACGTCAGAACAGTTAGGAACCTGAAACAAAGAAAGCAGGAATTAGAAACACATCATTAAAAAAGTTGGTATTACATTTTCATTTTTAAAAAAATCGAAGAGAGAACACAGACTGTCAGAGAAACAGTATGTAAATATTTTGACATAATTGTTGTTATTTATTTTTTTTGTGTTTTATTTGTAGAGCTCCATTTATTTATCTTATTTAATTAAAATTCAATTTAATAATGTTATTATTAAATTCTGCAAGTAATTTTGTAACAGCTGTTTCGGCTTACAATGCCATTTTCAAATTTTGGTTAATCCATTTTGAAACGATTTATTTATACGATTTTATATGTCAATTTTTGAAGGTGTCTAAATTGATTTATTACCGGTTAAACCAATTTGCTGAGACATAATTGAGAGAATATTATGTGGGTATTTGGAATCTCCTTCCCCGCACTAAGTGTTAGGATTTTCTCCGATCAGTGTCTCAGCAAATTGGTTTAACTGGTAATAAATCAATTTAGACACCTCCAAAAATCGACAATATATATAAGTCGTCACAAAGTGGATTAACCACCATTTGAAAATGATCTTGTAAGCCGAAACAGCTATAACAAAATTACTCGCAGAACTTGATAATAAAATTATTAAATTTATTTTAATTAAATTAAAAAAATATTTACAATCATAATAATAATTGTTGTTTTTTTATTCACACGAACAGCAGAAGCCAACGAACTGTTTATCGTGTATGTACAGTTCAACAAACTGTTTGCAAAAGCGTTTGTCGAACTGCGAAAAAGTATTTTTTTATCAAATAAATCAATCGTCGTTAAAAAAAACGGAGCGCCACATTTACATTAGTATGCACTTATTTCCCACACCTCCTAAATGGATCTTATTACAAGCTATAAAGTGCACTGTATAAATCTCTCGCTTGTGTCCATCCACTTAATAAATCAAAATATACCAAACTAGGTAGGTTCACGATTTTAATAAAATTATATGTTTGTGGGAGATCCCTGAAGCCTCACACCTGGTTTATATTGAATATTATGAAAATTTCACGTAGGAAGAGAAGATTTGTGGTTTAAAAATGTAAACGATATTCAAAATATAATTGAATCAGACCATACAGAAAAGGTAAGATAAAAAGAAAACAGCTTTTTCGCCCACATGAAGTGCTTTATTGTTAACCTATCTTTAAGACACGTTTACTTATTCTAAATGTTTTATTCAAATAATTCAGGTTTATTAATTTCCATAATGTACAGGTAGGGAAATCTTTTCCTGGTATAGAAATCAATAATCTAATAAGGGGAGTAATTTTTTAAAATACATCTCTTTGAATTTGTATTTTGTTTTAGTATTTAAATAAATTAATGCAAATCTTGGAAGTGGACATTAACCCACTTTCCGACATCTGATCAAGCTGAAACTTGGCATTTGGGAATAATTCACATTATGATTAGAGTACATAACGACTTACAGTCGAATTTAAATAATGCAAGCAATTGGGACAACTTTAAATAGAGTAATAATTTCAGTCGGTTTACTCATAAATTAAAAAATAGTCATCGTAAATACATATCGAGAAATAATATATATACCTCGTCTGTAAGTGGCATGACCACAGTTTGATAATGCCGTCAGAAGGCGAAACAGCTGTCACGCTTAATAATAATTACATGGCATGACATCAATTGTTTTTATAAATTGAATAATAATATTATTGAATACATAAAAGAAAAAAAAAATTAAATGGCGTTCTGCAAATTAAACTTGACAACAATAAAAACTCGGCAAATACATTCAATATCGCTGACAATTCATCATTTCACCTTTTGCTTTGATTACAAAAAATTTGAATTTGAGTTTGGCAACCTTTTTCTCCCGTTCGCTGATGATACTTGTCCGAACCATTTTAATTTCCTTTTATTGATCTTGTCAATTTTACATACATCCCCGTTAACCGATTTCTACTGCATTCTCAACATTTTCATGTTTTGTCTACAAATTCCGTGCTCAACTTTTAATTAACAAAACTCCAAGCATTAGCGATATTATATATTTTATTTATATGCTTGAACCGTTACATCGTAAATCTGCGATGTTAAATGTTTGAAGTGCTCAAACGTAATAAACATTCAAAGGAATTCCTCCAAGGTCAAAAAGTAAATCATTGTATCATCACACTAAATAACCAATAGCATGCTTCAATGATGAACTCATATTAAAGTAGGTACATTGCTGTTGGCAGTTAACTATTTGAGCATTCAGAACGATTCAATGTTTACACAAACGAGCCATTACAGAGTTTGGTATAACAGTTCCACTTCAGTCGGTATGCATAAAATCGTATGGCAGTGGGATATAATAATAAGGCTGGTTGCATCACCAGATTAGCTTACACAAACAAAACACAGCAGTTTATTAGTCAGCCGAATTATAGTGTTGCAGCGATAGGCAAAGCTGTACCAAGAAACATTCTGAACTGTGAGAAAGCTGAGGCATTGGAGAAGATAAGGAGGCGGCTTTGAAACAAAAAGGCAATCCGTATCTGATTCCGAGAAGGCGTGGGAACTGAGAACTGGATAATGTATTAATGCAGAACAAAATTATCTTATTGACTTTTTAAAAGTTATTAAGGTGCTGATTCTTATATTAGTCAGTTCACATCGTTTCTGGGATGTGGTGTAAAAAAGATGTTGACAATTATTCTTTATTCCGGGATGTCCAAATGGTAATGCAATTATTCCATGCAATGCATATAACCTTTTAACGTCCTTGTTTGTAGTGTGTAATTGTAGAATGGACTAAGCCGCCGCTATCCGAATTCGACCGATTTCTTACATATCTCCGTTAAACATTTGAAGTTTTTAAGCTCTTAAAAAAATGTATGTTATTTTTTAAGATAATATTTAGATACGTTCCACGTCGAAACGCATATTATATGAAATTCCCTCGATAGAAAAAAATCGCAAAGTATGCTCCGAAAATTATTTAAAACAAGTCTATTTCTATTATTTTACAAGTTATATTTGTGAAAAAAATCACAATGTTTCTTTAAATGATACTTAAGATACGTTCCACGAGATTTTTGCTCTATTTTAAACGAGTCATGTTTTATTAAGCTTTTACGCAATTTTCGCTGCAATTTTATCACTTAAAATATTAGCGCGCTCTGTCCAAAATTCGTAATTCCATATCTCTACATCTTCTTCTTTTTCAGCCAAGAAGCGCCACCTTAAAAACAATTGAGAAAATCAGATCGCATCGTAGTACTTTTTAAAAACAATATACAATTTTGCGTTTTACCAGCATTTTATAGTACCTACTAACGCAGACTCGCGAAAAATCACAGGATAGTGTGAATTCTTGATTTTTAATTATTTTTATTAATTTTTTAAATAATAAAGTATTAAATTTTTTTAACATAAACTCCACACAGGAGGCTCTGAGAAAAATAATTTCCCTCAGGGCCTACGTCATCCTTAGGGATGCTGTGTGGAGGGTTTTCTTAAGAAAAAGGAGGGAAGGAGAGTTCTGGGAAAAAAAAGGGTTTAAGAGGTGGGTAGGAATCTGGGGCTCAGTGTGTCCTGGTCATCCGCCTCCAAGACCTAGACAAATCTCATCCCATTAACCCAGGCACCCCTGCTAAATCACCAAACGTAGCGAACCACTTGAGGTGACCTATGGCAGAAGTGTTGGTTATCCAATAAAGGTTCCCGGGGCGGCGGTACCCATTCCCGCCTCCCAAATTGTGGAAATTATGAAAAGGTACTCTATCACATGTCCGAATCCTTCAAACAATCAGTTGCAATATTAGAAAATGACACTTAAATTCAAAGCACTTTGAGTTTACTGAACCCACAGATTGATCCAGATTTCATGCAGGAACAACTGACGCACATCACAGACAATCGAAATTAGTATATTTGATTTAAATTAATACATTTTAGTGTAGAAGAAGATAACATTAATAATCTAAACGAAAATATGAAAAAAACAAGAAACAGAAAAATAGAAAAAGACAATGGTCGAAAAAGCGACACGAACCCAGAATCTCTCGTCTAACCAGGATGGGCGCCTTTATCAATTCGACCAATGTCACCTTCCATCAAATTGTCACAATTGTCAATCTCATATTTCAAATTTTAGAATTATCAATATTATCTTCGACTAAATATATTTCTTTAGAACATTTTATTTCGTTTTTCGTGGAACAACATTATTTGATGTACCTAAGTAATTTCTCGTCTTTGACGTCTAAATGGAGCATCTACGGCTCTTGTGTCAGGATTTCACGATACATATCCACAATTTCGAAAGCGTATAGTATTCTATCGTTCATTACCCGCCACCCTCATTACTGTAAAATGTAAAACGAAAACTGAAAAAAAGTGTTCATATTCATTTATGTATCTATTAGAACTATCCAATCGAACAGGATTAAGATTTTAAGGATACCTACCTTCTTCGAGATTTTGACGAAATGAGACAAGCATCAATTTTATTTTATCAAAGTCATCAACTTCGATAATAAATAATAAAATTTTGCGTCAAATTCCTAATCAATGAATTGTGATTTAAAAAAAAATACGTGGTGCTTTAGACCACACGACTGAAGTAAGACTTCACTGCTCTCTCTTACTCCTACAGTGTGATATAGACAATAGGTCTTCACTGTGTCTTAGATATAAGAAACGTAAATGGCTATGAGGAAAAGAAAGAAAAAGAATGTGTGCACGCACCTCTCTCTCTTGCCCCTACAATAATACACGAAACTTAACTCTTTCTTTCTATCTTCACTAACTTATATCTTCCTCCTCACTTCTGTTCGCCTCGTTTTCGTAACGCTTTTGTCACGCATTCACCAGCATACTCCCCAAGTCAAGCGTGCTTAAAGAAGTTTTAATTCAAAAAGGAAACGCAAATTTTCAACCAAAAGATTTCGCAACGTGTCTTTTGGTTCCTGACCTCTGCTCTGGCCCATAAATAATGTAGTACATACCCTAAAATAAGCCTAGTAACAGTTCCATCATTTGATTGATTGGTGTTTACATGATGTATGGCGGATGACTCCTAACGTTCGAGATAATCTGATCGCCTCTATGAATAGTGGTCGCAGTTGTTGTGTGGCTAATTTCGTTTAACCTTTGTCCAGGGTTTTGGAACTCTTTAGCTGAATGAAGACTAATGGTCCAATTTAGAAAAGTCCTACATTTATCAGTGAAATAATTATCGTGTTAAAATTTTGTACAACCCGATGGGAGTGACATGGTCCAACACTGATAATAAACGCTGATGTTGTAATGCATAGGATTTTTTTTAATTAATGGAAGAAGGATGTTTATTTTGAGAGGCCTGGCATTCCTGCCTATTCTGCTCTGGCTTGGCGGAGGAAGTTATTACTTAAGGCGGTACACAACCCTAATAATTTTTGTATGCTCAAAACTCACATTTTAATCATATCCGGCGAATTCGTTACTTTTTTACTCCAACCGATACCTGGGGATGTAAGTTCTTTTTATTTAAAATTAATAAAAACAATACCTTACCATTAATATATTTTAAAACTTCATAACCAGTTTTTTCAACTATAAAGTTAGCGGTAAGCAACAGATTTTATTTTTCTAGACGATGAATTAATAACTTCGGTAGGTATTCATTTAGAAACATCTTAAATATTTGTAACACGTTCAAAAGAATTAATTAAAATGAACGCGGCGGAAAGGTCGAATCTCCAGGCCCACCAGGGCGAATTCGACCTACGTTCGTCCAATACACAGGTCGCAAGTCGCAATTTGTGTACACGGCTTCTTTACTTACGTCGTTAAGATTCTGAATATATTTTAGGGTATTATTGTCAACCTAAGAGTCTAAAGACGATAGTTGTAGTAGAGAAATTAAAAGAATTAGAGATCTATTCACCGTAAGAGCCGTGATTCCATGATATCTCCACTAAATACTGAATGTAAACAAACACACACCGGTGAAACCACAATCTACATATCTGTGCCGATGATGGACACTGTAATGCTCTTTGAAACACTGTCTAAAGAAGGAGGAAGAGTAATAACGACATAATAACATAAAGACTATTCACGATGATGATATTTTTGGCCGTGAAAATCGCTAATCATATTTATCCATAATTTGACAGAACTGGCCCCTGGACGTTGGATCTATCTTCTGTTTCTAGTTTACTGAATGACTCATTGGTACGGTATGATACTCCGTCGCCCCTGTAAATCGGGTTATGTATGCAAATTTGGGCAGTGACGAATACAGGAATGTAATCAAGGACGATTCGGCCCATTTTCCAGAGTATATGGAGAGGGCGGAACCACGCGCCAATGCATCGCGCATGCAATCACCCGTGACCGCTGCTTGCCTAGTGACGTATGCATACCAGTGCCATGTATCATTGGCCATGATATTTTTCAATAACCCATCTGTGTTGCGGGATTTCGTTTTAAGTAAAACACTTTTTTTTTTAAAATCCGACTTGATCAATTAGAGGTGTTTTGAAATTAAGGATTTTGGGATGACAGTGCAATGGAAGGATGTTCGTCTAATAGTAGAAAACTAAAGGCCAGTTTTTTTACAGAAATTCAAATGCAATATTGTCATCAAATGGCCACTCAGCACCACTTGTTTTTATTTGACATGTGAAAGTTTGACGTTTGTGTCTGTTCGCGATAAACTCAAAAACTACTGAACGGATTTTCTGTGGTTTTCACAAATATGTGAATACACACCCATTCAGCTCCAGCAGCACAGTACAGACGAGACAGAACGCGTGTCACGTGATGCGTTGGGACGTGTAGCAGTGAGTGTAATTTTGTCGACCGGAGTAGTCCAGCGGTAAGGCTATTGAGTCGCATTCCGAAGATCGCGGGATCGAATCCCGGCCTGGAAAATAAATTTTGTTGTTTAACAAAAAAATCATTTAAAATAATGTATAGAATATTTGCGGCACCTCCAGAGAGGAAGATACTCTTAGTATCGCCCTGGTGGAAGACCACCATTCAGAATTAAAACATTGCTTGAAATGGCGTAAGCCGTATTTGGTGACCAGATATGAATAGCCTGGTACTTTTCCACCTTCCTCCTCTCATCTCGTTCCCCTCCCTATTACCTTCAGCCTTACAACATACCCCAATCGGGGATGCCATAGTTTCACTGGCTCCAGATGGAAGCGAAAGGGGCTCTTGAGAGGTATTCATATAAAAATAAAATAAATTAAATTAACAAGCTTTTAATAACAGAAAAAAATAAAACAAATACGAATAAAATAATATAATAAGAACGAAGAAAATAAATAAATAGCTAAAAACAAAATGAGATATTTTTCGCAATACCGAAAATGAGAGCGTGAGGAACGTAAGCAATTTTAAAACTTTAGTAAGTCAGTTGGCAGCAAGCCGAGAAGGGAAATCACATGGAAAGCCATTCAAATGCAACATTATGGGGTAATTCAGAATCAAATAGAAACGTTCAAATAAAACCAAAACACAACAAAGACGATAGTACCAGGGTAATACTTTCTCTATAAAGAAATAAAAAAAAACGGTATTTGCATTTTCAACAAAACTCACTTTAATCTACAAAATTCAGGGCGTACACACCGCACTTATCCGAATACACCAACATCCCTCAGCATTTTTAGAGGATAAAATGTAGATGTACATTTGCTGTCAATTAATTTTTCTATCACACGTCGCCACTGATTTTTTTATATGAATACCGCACAAGAATCCCAACTGCTCCCGTCTAGAGCCAGTGGGACTATGGCATCCCCAATTGGGGTATGTTGTGAGGCTGAAGGTAGAGGGGAGGGGAAGAAGTTGGGGAAGGGGAAGGTGGAAAGTACTGAGCTATTCAGATCTGGTCACCAAATACGGCTAAAGCCATTTCAAGCAACGTTTCAATTCTGAATGGTGGTCTTACACCAGGGCGATACTGAGGGTATATTCCACTCTGGAACGTGCCGCAAATATACTATACATAATTTTAAATGAATGAATTGTGAAATAACACAAATTATTCAAATAAAATTTATTTGCCACGCCGGGATTCGATCCCGCGATCTTCGGAATGCGACTCAGTAGCCTTACCGCTGGACTACTCCGGCCGAAAAAATTACACTACACTGCTACACGTCCAAAAGCATCACGTGACACGCGCTCTGTCTCGTCTGTACTGTGCTGCTGGAGCTATATGGGTGTGTATACTTGATGCAATAAGTTTTAAGTACCTAGTGGATACCTGTGATGAAAAAAATATTTTTGTTTTTTATTCGTCGGACAGTGACATCTACATTTTTTACTTCCAAATGTTCTAAGGAGTGGCACAGACCGTCGGGTACGTGCTGATTGCTGATTCACCCTTTACACAATTATGTATTTCCATATATAAATTCTCAAAGACCGGTCTATCTTGGATTTCAAGACTTCTTTGAAAGAAGTCTTGAAATCCAAGGAGCTTAGTATGCAAATAAAAAGGAAAGTCTTCAACACATGTATACTTCCAGTCATCACCTATAGATGCGAAACTTGGGCACTCACCAAACGCCACAGAGAAAAGTTGGAACGCTGCCAGAGAGCCATGGAGAGAAGTTTGACAGGGATAAGGAAACAGGACAGAGCGAGATGTAGCATAATAAGGGAGAAAACTAAAGTTGTCGATAAATTTACCCGAATAGACCAACAAAAGTGGAGATTGACAGGTCACATGATCCGCGATCCACAAGAGAAATGGTGCAAAAATGTCACTGACTGGTATCACAGAGATGTCAGGAGAAGTAGAGGACGTCAACAAATAAGATGGGAAGATGACCTAAAACTCACGGCTGGACATCATTGGAGAAGAGTAGCGAGTGACAGGTCCCAGTGGAAAATGTTAGAGGAGGCCTATGCCAAGAGGCAAAACTGAGCTTCGAGATATATTATAAAAAAATAAGAGTCAAGATTCATACCTAACAAAAGTTCAGAATAAAAAGGCTTATTATTATTATATTTGAATTTTACGGTTTAATAATATAGGCGAGTGATGTCAGGAATAATAATTTTCCTGGAAATTTTGCCATTTTCTGGATGTATTTTTTCCGCAATTATTTCCTACAAAAGAAGCTAAATGTCAGCTTTTGGTATTTATTATAATAAATTGAACAATATTGAAGCTTTTGTGAACGCGATACATTAGCGTGTAGGTGATATTGTTGACATTTCGTCAATTTTGAATATCCATACCATTAGGCGAAAAGGTCAATGAATATAATTTATAAGGGTAAAAACCAAGACATCATTTTATTTCGAAAATCCAGTTGAGTCACTAAGTATTATTACTTTTCAAAGTCTTCAATATTATCAAAAGTAACACGCGGACCGAGAAAACAAATCATAAAGTTAAGTAATCCTTTTCTGACTACAGAATTAGAATAAATTAGCGCAGAAAACACGTAAAAATGGCGGAATAAAAAAAATAATGAAAACACAGGGCGATTGGAAAAAATAGAAAAGACTGCCACGAAAAAAAAACCCAATTCGTTGGATTCGAGAGTGGTTATCATGAAAGCGTCTGGGTGTGATGCGTTAATCTCTGCATTAGCGGATGAAGATCCTGAAAGCGTTAAAAAGTATTTCGACTGAGTGAAACTCTTTTAATACTTTATTAAGCAAACGATGCAATGCAGAGTATCTTTTAAGGGAAGAAAGAAAATTGTGGGAAGAAAGAAGCGCTAAGTTGGAATCTGGGTTTGTTTTTTTTTTTTACGTGAGCTCCGCACAGGAGGCCCTGAGGAAAATAATTTCTTTGGGGATGCTGTGTGGAGGGTTTTTTTTTTAGGAAAAGGAGGGGAGGAGAGTTCTGGGAAGGAAAAGGGTTTAAGGGGTGGTTAGGAATCTGGGTTCAGCGCGTCCTGGTCATCCACCTCCAAGACTTAGACAAACCTCACCCCATGAACCCGGGCACCCCTGCTAAATCACCAAACGTAGCTTACCACTTGGGGTGACCTATGGCAGAGGTGTTGGTTATCCAATGAAGGTTCCCGGGGCGGCGGTACCCATTTCCTACGAAATCCTAAAACTAACCTTTTTATTTTTGTAAATAAATATCCAATCTTTTAACCACTTTAAAATAAACAGGCAAAAGAAAAGAAAGCGACATCTAGCGACTTTCTAGTTTCACTTCTATCGCGTGTGATTTCAGTGGAGAATGTTGACCAAACTTTCATTGCAAGTTCAAGCACATTTCAAAGCTTCACAATAAAGCTTCCCTCTTTATCTGAATAAACAAATTTAGCTGCAATAATATTTGTAACAAGTCATGCATTAATCACCACTGCTGTTGATACGGCGTCAGATTAACGGATTTTTCAGTTAAAAATGTCATTATAAATAACGACATCTTCAGTCTTCAGTCGGACGATAGGGACTTCAAGACAAGGTTCGCTCATTAACTTATCGCCGTAATTAAATTAAAATAAGCCGAGCGTGATTAATGCCGGGCTGATGCTTCATTGCTGAGCTACAGGTGAGGCACGAGGACTGAGGACATGCATTCTTCTGGGTTTTATGAAATTTCAATGTGGTAATTCTAGTGGCTTGCATGGACAACCTTTGGTCTCGTGCCGGTTGATTTAAAGCATTCAGCTGATAGTTATTTTGTTTTCTCTTTCTTTCTCGTTTCGTTTTAAAGAAGAAAGATGGAAGATTGACCCAGACCCAGATGCTCCGACATTCGTGGCGGCCGGATGTCACGAACAGCAAGTGCGTCAAGCGGCGTCAGGTGAACCCATGTTTTTCTAATTTCCGGATTCGGCACGTGTCCATAAACGGAATCATATCACAGAGACTAATAATTATGGGATCCGAGTGGACTAAGTACTGTTTTGAAGATGAAAGTATATTTAAATTACAAGGGTTTACAGTTTACATTACACATAGGAAAAAGTTTACATTTTTCCCGATTTTCTTAAAATTTTGAGATTTATGAGGACCGAGAAAAATCAGGGTAGTTATTCTCCAGGCCCTTGTCGCTCGAAATCGCCATCGAAAGTACGTACATTGGTCGACGTGGTTATTCTTGAGCCTGGTCGACCGGAACATTCTTAGACGCCAAACGCCAAAAGTCATGCGACACAACGAGTGGGGTAGAACAGTCGTAGCTGGCGCATGGCGAGTAACGATTGATCGTTGCTCAGGAATGAGAACCCAGAGAGAATGATGCCAAAAATCAATGCTTTCTCTTGCGTACAGATTTGACATTTACAAGAGATATTTAAATGATTTCAAATCCATCACGATATGCAGTAGGAAAACAGTGACTTAATTGATATTAAAAAAAACTTACCACAGTAGTTGCAATTTTAAACTAAGCATGGCTAAGCTGCCGGTTTTAGCCGTTATCGGATAGGATTACTTGTCATATTAAATATTAAAATATTTTTATGTGTTCATTTATGCATATTGCAAGCCTGAACAGTGGACATATTAAAAAAATCTATTTTTTTCGAGTGTTTGTTTTATTTCGTTTTAAATATTGTACCAATTAATAAAAGTACCAACATATATAGCAACGATTGCTACACTTGTGATTTGTACGGAAAGGCATAGCATTTTTCGACTCTGACACAAACGAGGATTAAATGTGCATTATGCAAACATTTATGTACCGAATGGTTCCATGCCAACTCAGAATCAAGTCAACTCAACACCTCATTGAAAAGTCATTAAAAGCTAAGAAAAAAATTAATTTAAAATAGCCCTTAACCCTAACCTAACTTACTTAACCAATTTTTTATATTATTTTATTATCACTCTTTATGACCTTTCTGAGATGGTTCTGAGTTGGTTTCATTCTGAGTTGGCCGGTCACCGTATCGATTACATAGTGTCATTTTGCATACCTACTTTGTTCCTGCTTTTGACACTTGTGGCGGTTGGATAGTGCAGATAGATTTCTTACAATAATTTCATACATTTGAATATTATTTATACACATTTTTACGTGAGTGTGGTAGGGTAGGCAATGCTTATGTGCACGTTGTATCCTATCCACTGCCGTGTATTCAATAAAAGTAATTTGCAAATGAAAAAATAAAGAAAAAGTAATTTCATTTTAATATATATATCGACCTAGAATACCCTTACTCTATGATTAATACATGATTAATTAATTATTATGATCGCTTCCTATAAGGAATTGCTTGGAGATTAGGACTTGAAAGAGACGAGTACTCGTATGATGAAATCGAACAAACTTTAAACATTTATTCTTTAGAAAAACGTAGAAAGGACACTGATCTAATTTGCATATTCAAAATTATCAACAGTATTCCTGACACACCTGTTTTGTTACAACTCATCCAGTTTAACATCCCTTCCCGTAGACTCCGAAATAATTAATTGCTGTTCCTCAATCAACATTCTACTAATTATGGATATCATTCTCCTTTATCCAGAATGTCGAGACTTGCAAAGCATTGAATTTTTGGTGTTAGCCTAAATGACTTTCGGCAGTCGATACGAAATGTGTAATTTTTAAAGTCTTTTAAATCCGTCTTCAAGCTTTGACTTGTAGTCTTCTATATGTTCTTTATATTATAATTTATCAATGCTCTTCATTTATATGTACTTTCCTTTCATTGTCATCTCTTTTTTTCGTGTTATTGTTATGTTAATAATGGACTATTTGTTCGCGCAATTTTATATGGGATTGGTTGGGTATTGCATTCGCGGACTTGATGGGTAGATATGTCAAAATCCTGAATTTATCCCACCTACCTAATCTTTCCCTCCTAAATGTCACCATAAAAATTGTTGCAAAAAGTACCAAACTTTGGAGAGGTGACAGTGTGATTTGCTGCTCAGTACAAAATAACATCTCAGACAGGGCGCATGTATTGTTATAAGAATATTGCGAATTTTAAACAGTGAGAAGTGTACACCAAAACTGGAGATCAGCGAGGCCCCATCTGCAACGGTGAGTCCTATTTTCCTTATTCCAATCTGGGCTTATCTAATTTTCCAAAAGCCCAGATCTGAACTATCGACTGACTATCCATCGGGTTTTGCGAGTGTATACTATCTAATCGTCCCGTATAACTTAGCGATTTCACGTAGTTTCGGGACTGGTCCTTCGAGGGCTGCATAGGCTTTGCTTTGCAGCATCTACCGCCAATTAACAGTGGAGTCGCAGTTTCGCGACACCATTTTTGGTCCTTCGAGCCGGATTACAAACGGGGTATTTAAAATTAATATATTTAACCTGCAAATAATTATTATTTGCTTTTCATACTTTGTTAAGTCATTTGTACTGACATACTTTTGTAATTATTGTTGCATTAAAATTCCTACATAGAATTAATCATGTCGACGAGTGATGGTACTCAGGCTCAGGATCTAGTTAAAATCAAATTACTAGAATCTAAGATTAATTTGATGCATAATCGTCTCAATGATTTATATGAGAAAGCGAAAATTATTGCAGATAGGGAGACAAGGAGTTCGGAGGAGTTCGTTAGACAAACGGTTAATTTGGCTACATATTATTCACAATTTAACACGTATTGTGATGAATTTCTTTTACTTCAATTGAAAAAGGATCCAAACTATAATATAAATTTAGATTTATGGAATAAATTCGAAAATAAGTACTGCTTTGTAGTTAGTATACGCGAAAGTATTGTGGCGAAGCAAGATTTAGGTGGTACGCAGAAATTAAATAAGTCCCAATTTATTAAGCTTCCAGCGATTGATATGCCATCGTTCGATGGAAATCAAGAGAATTGGTCGGTATTTTATGAAGCATTTAAATTAAACATCCACTCTAATGAAAATTTGAATACGTCGCAAAAGATGCAATATTTGATAGGAAAACTTCAAGGAAAGGCATTATCGGTGTTTGCCGGAGTACTGCCGAATGAAAAAAATTATTTTGTAATCTGGAATGCTCTCGAAAAGAAATATCAAGACAAGCGCGTGCTAGGCACCTTTTATCTGAACAATATTTTGAATTTAAAATTATTGGCACCTTCTAACTCAAATGAGTTAAATAATTTTATTGAACGGTTTGCGTCTTCCATGTCTGCGCTCAAAGAATTAGGTATTGATGACCTAACCGACTTTATAATTTTACATATTGCACTGAAAAAATTAGATATGCAATTGGTGCAAAATTTCGAAATGTCCATACGGGAGAAAGATATACCTACATATACCGATTTAATAGAATATATTCGTTCGCATGTTAAAATTCTTGAACGAACCGGAGCAGAAAGTAAAGTTAATAATAATAAAAATAAGGTTTCGCATTCTTTCGCTGTGGTTGAACCGAAGTCGTTTGATAATAATCGTAGTAATAATAATAAATGCCGGAAATGCAATCGAAGCGATCATGTTGAATTGTTTAAATGTGAACAATTTAATGAGTTGAGGCCAAAGGCTCGCTTTCAGTTTGTAAAATTAAATAACTTATGTGTAAACTGTTTAAGCGATAAACACAAGACGGTAAAATGTTCATCTAAATCGGATTGTAGAATTTGTAAAAAACGTCACCATACTGCTTTGCATTTTGAGGGTACGGTGAACAACGAAAGTCATTCGAAAAACGAAGCTGTCACATTAATAACAAGGAATAAACATCATAATGATTTTACGGCGGGTAATTTAGCTACGAATGTACTATTGTCAACCGCGCAGTTATTCGCTTACGACATTAAAAATAATCAAGTAACGTCAGGTGTTTAATTGATTGCGCCTCGCAACAAAATTTGATTAGTTTAAATACTTGTAATGAATTGAATCTTAAAATAATTCCTTTAAATAATTCAGTTATTAAAAGTGTTGGTTCAGTGGAGACACCAATTTTGGGGCATGTTGCATTAACAATTAAATCCCGTGTTTCAGAAGATAAATATAAAATAAGCCTATTAGTGGTCGAAAAAATCACGGACAAGCTCCCTACACAGTATGTTGACACAAAGTCATGTGAGCATTTACTTGGTTTAAATCTAGCCGATGAAAATTGGAACGTTCCATCCGATGTCGATATTTTATTAGGTGCTCAGTTATTTCCATATATTATGCTAGGAAATAAGGTTTTATCTAAACATAATACGAATGCACCACCCGCTATACAAACGGTATTCGGATATATTGTAATGGGTGAAATACCTAAGTGTACGCCGGACGTTTCGTGGACATTCGGCCCCATAACCAACGTGGATTTATGCAATGCGTTAACCAAATTTTGGACAATGGAAGACATGCCTATTAAGTCATTGATGAGTGCTGAAGACGCGGAATGTGAGAAAATGTACGTCGAGTCCGTCCAACGGGATGACTCGGGAAGGTATATTGTGTCTTTACCTTTTAAGATAGATCCTAATAATTTAGGAAATTCGCTCAGTGTCGCGCAACGCAGATATAAATATTTAGAACGGAAATTTAATACGTCACCAGAATTGCATCGGAGTTATAATGAAGTAATTTCTGAATATCTGGAAAAGGGATATATAAGGTATGAAGTTCCGTCTTCATCTAATATTGATGAGGGATATTTCATTCCTCACCATGCAGTTATTCGTAAAGATAAAGCAACAACTAAAACTCGTGTTGTATTGGACGCCAGTACAAAGACCAGTTCAGGGTTGTCACTTAATGATATTTTGTATACTGGTCCAAACTTGCAATCTAATTTATTTACACTTTTAATTAAATTTCGCTTATTCGCTATAGCATTGACCGCAGATGTTAAACAAATGTATTTACGTATAATGGTAACGGAAAGCCATCGTAAATATCAAAAAATTCTTTATAGATTTCACGAAGATGAAGAAATTGGAGTTTATCAATTTAATTCGCTAGCTTTTGGGTTAAATTGTTCACCGTTCCTTGCGATGCGAACTTTAAGAAAGCTAGCGAGCGATGAAAGAAATCGTCACCCGAAAGCCGCAGAAGTTGCAATTAATGATTTATATATGGACGATTTTGTATATTCTGTAAATACTATAAGTGAAGCCGTCACTTTGTCTACAGAATTAATGGCGATGTTCAAGTCTGGAGGATTTGAATTAGTTAAATGGTCGAGTAATTCTGCTCATTTGCTCGCTCAATTACCAGAGTCGCACCGTGCAACGATGGATTTCTCGGATAATTGTAGCATTTTAGGACTAAAATGGGATCCGATATCTGATTGTTTTCATTTTATGATATGTCCCACGGAGGAGAAAACTATATGTAAAAGATCAATTCTTTCCACAATAGCACGTTTATTTGATGTATTAGGTTTGGTTGCTCCGGTAATTTTATATGCCAAATTACTTTTACAAGAGCTGTGGTTAGAGAAAGTAGGATGGGATGAAGAACTACCCCAAAGTATTGTCAAACGATATGTCAAATTCAAGGAAGAATTACCGATGCTTTCTAATTTAAATTTACCTCGATATTTGGGAGTAAAAGAGGACTGCACGATAAATATTATCGCTTTTGCAGACGCGAGTACGAAAGCATACGGGTGCGTAGTATATCTTCATGTCACAGATAAGAGTGGCAACGCTACTATGAATTTGATATGTTCGAAATCCAAGGTAGCCCCTTTAAAAATAGTTTCGCTCGCTCGATTGGAATTATGTGCTGCGCTTATTTTATCTAGACTTGTTAAATCTATTATAGATACTTATAAAAATCGCGTTTTTATAAACGATATATTTGCTTTTTCAGATTCAAAAATAGCACTTTCTTGGATTCACTCATCCCCGCACAGATGGCAAACTTTTGTAGCTAATCGAGTTAGTGAAATTCAGGAAAATTTACCTGCGAAACATTTTTATCATATAGATGGAGTTACCAATCCTAGTGATTGTTTATCACGTGGACTATTGCCCGCTCAGCTAATTGATCATCCTCTTTGGTGGCACGGTCCACCCTGGGCTGCGAACCCAGTGTCCGAGTGGCCTGTCAAAAGCTTTTCCCCCTCAGCGCAGGAGGAGAATACTTTGGAATTGAAAAAGTCGCATACGTTCACGATAACGTCAATAGAGAATAATTCTCCAATATATAATCTTGCTTTAAAAATTTCTTCATGGCCAAAACTGCTAAGAATTGTCGTATATATTTTACGATTTACGCGGAAGTTATCGTGTTCAACAGTTATAAATTCCACGGAATTAAATATTGCTGAAATAAATGTATTAAAAGCTCTACAGAAAAAGTATTTTTATGCCGATATACAATTAATACAGAGGAAAAAATTATGTTCATCTTCGATTCGAAAATTAAACCCGTTCGTCGATCATAATGGATTGTTACGCATAGGTGGTAGATTAACAAACGCGAATATACCTTATGAAAACAAACATCCAGTACTTCTGCCAAGACAGGATCATATTGTCGATATAATTATAGATTTTTACCATCGTGTGAATTGTCACACTGGTGCTCATCTCCTTATGTCTATAATTAGACAGCGTTATTGGATCTTATCGGGAAGAAACTTAATACGCAAACGAGTACATGCATGTAATTTCTGTTTTAAAACCGCACCTTCTAATATTATACCGCCAATGGCTGATTTACCTACAGCTAGAGTTCAAGAAGCAAAAGCATTTACACATACTGGTGTAGATTTTGCCGGACCGATAAAGATAACCCTTTCTAGGCGTCGTGGAGTAAAAAGTCAAAAGGCATATATATGTCTATTTATTTGTTTAACGACGAAGGCTATACATATAGAATTGGTATCAGATCTAAGTACGGACAATTTTTTAAATGCATTTAAACGTTTTCTATCCAGACGCGGACCCGTTTCGTGTATGTACAGTGACAATGCGACAAACTTCATAGGCGCGAAGAATTGTCTTGATGACTTATATAAATTTTTGGAGGCAAATTCAACTAATGAAGTCCTTCGCAATGAATTTAACATTCGGAGAATTGAGTGGAAGACGATTCCACCTCGCGCTCCTCACTTTGGAGGATTATGGGAATCAAATATTAAATCCATTAAATCGCATCTGTATAGGGTTGTGGGTACTCAACTTTTATGTTATGAAGAGCTTCTCACAGTTCTGACGCAAATAGAGGCTTTACTTAATTCACGGCCGTTATGTTTATTAAGCAGTTGTCATTATCCAGAAGCTCTTACTCCGGCTCATTTTCTAATGTCTTCTCCGATTCAGCATTTGCCCGCTTATGATATGACTAAGGAACGCATTAGTCTGCTGAAAAGGAAAGAGCTTTTGGACCACCTCGTTCAATCTTATTGGAAGAAGTGGCATATAGAGTATCTTCACTCTCTGCAGATGAGACAAAAATGGAATAGTCCCGTCAATAACATTCTTGTAGGTACTGTAGTATTGGTGCATCAAGAAGATGCGTCTCCACTTTATTGGCCGGTGGGGGTTGTTGAGGAAATATTTCCGGGTAAAGACGGAGTGGTTCGGGTGGCACTCGTAAGAACCCCTTCTGGGAACTTTAAACGACCAGTCGTGAAATTGTGTCCCCTGCCTACACAATAATAATTATTTTTCTTTATCTCTATTTATTTCTTTTATTTTTATTTTTTCTTAACTATCTAATATCAATCGCTTATATATATATTTAAATTTAACATTTTTATTTTTCACTATAATTCTTTACTTTATTTTGAAAGTACCTTCAGTTTCGGTAGGTACTTCCAAGGCCGGGAGAATGTTCGCGCAATTTTATATGGGATTGGTTGGGTATTGCATTCGCGGACTTGATGGGTAGATATGTCAAAATCCTGAATTTATCCCACCTACCTAATCTTTCCCTCCTAAATGTCACCATAAAAATTGTTGCAAAAAGTACCAAACTTTGGAGAGGTGACAGTGTGATTTGCTGCTCAGTACAAAATAACATCTCAGACAGGGCGCATGTATTGTTATAAGAATATTGCGAATTTTAAACAGTGAGAAGTGTACACCAAAACTGGAGATCAGCGAGGCCCCATCTGCAACGGTGAGTCCTATTTTCCTTATTCCAATCTGGGCTTATCTAATTTTCCAAAAGCCCAGATCTGAACTATCGACTGACTATCCATCGGGTTTTGCGAGTGTATACTATCTAATCGTCCCGTATAACTTAGCGATTTCACGTAGTTTCGGGACTGGTCCTTCGAGGGCTGCATAGGCTTTGCTTTGCAGCATCTACCGCCAATTAACAGTGGAGTCGCAGTTTCGCGACACCACTATTTGTCCGTAAATAAATAAATAAATAATAAATTATTAATATTTTGATAATGTCACTCCCGCATTTTTTAAAATTATTAATTTTGTTTTATTATGAAAATATGTACATATATGAATACAAAATATGTTTTTAAGCTAGTTTTTTTATTAAGAGGTTCCCAACCACTTGAACAGATTAGGGTTTTAGGAATAATCCGTCAGCCGGACAAAACTCTTCATTAGAAACAACAGCGCGCGTCATGATCCGCCGGGACCTAATTTCTCATCTTGATTGCCGAACAACCTAAACCTCTACTTGTACTTACCTGCTTCTACCTGTAAGGTATCAGAGTTCTGTATGCAAATGGACAGTTCTAATCACTCCACACACACTTCATCTCCGTGTCCGTCTATTCTCTGATGCATTAAGACATCATCCGAATTACAGTACCCAGTACTTACCTAGAATTCCTGGATGGTCTCTGGTCCTTTTGGTGTAGGGTTCCGAAAATATCGTCAAGAATATCGTTCTATTTTTAAAAGTTTATTTTTCCATAGATAAACAAGGTCAAAGATTAAGTTTGCTGAATTGCACTCTAACTTCTTAACTCTGCACAAAATTCCGTATTCGAAGATTTTTAATTTAGCAATTTAGTCTTGTAAAATTTAAAAATATAAAAATCAAAATATATTTGCTTGGGGATGTATGGGTTCGGAAATGTCTATATATAGTAATAAAGCATATGAAATGTTTGAAACTTTCAAAATGCCTTCTTTCCGTCCTCGGAAAGGTTGCTGGATTGTTACAACCACATGACAATACATCTGAAAAGTTTTTTAATCATTACAAAATCTCTCACAAAACTGCCAAAAATTTCACAATTTGAGAATGACATTTTGCAAACCATCGATTGTTTATTCAAAATTCATTTTTCGAAAATCCTTTAATTAATGAAATTATTTGAAGAACTCGCCTAATATTTTGAATCGAATCAAGAATAGTAGATATTTTAATTAGGTACATGTGTTTGGTACCAAATTTGATTGATTGTTCTTATAATGTACACAAATTGATAATGTTAATATAATATGAAAAATGAGAATTTAAATTTTTTTAAATTGCAATAGTTGGCACGCGAATTGTTTGAAAACTGAATGTACTGGGACTGAATATATGGAACGCAGGAGGGGAGTTGGTCAAACCGGTGAGCGGGAGAGGGGAGTAGGAAGGCGGGGAAGGTGGAAGGGGAACGCTAGAGTGGAAAGGGGAAATGGGAGGCGAACGGGGATGCACGGGAAAGGATATGCAGAGAGAAACAATTTATTTCTTTGAATATGACATGGTAAAAATGTTATAACGAGTAAGTGGTTGAAGAATAAGTCGGAAACATTCTCACAAAACATGGCAAGGGCAAGATATTCCAATCTTAATCCAATCGTTTTGGAGACGAGGCGCGAATTTTGATGAAATAGGGAATGAAAGACGTTGACGTTTCTGACGTTTTGAGATGGCGTAGGTTATAGGTTAACAATATACCAATTAAAACAATTTTTAACTTTTTCCATTTTTTTTGTTTCCGACCTTTACAGTTCAGTCTGAAAATGGCCGTGATAGGCCGAAAGCGGTACATAACGGTCAGAAATAAAAAGAAAAGAAGGAAAAGTTTTAAATTGTTTCAAAATGCTATAACTAAAATAGACTTCCGTCATAAATCATTGTCACTATCAACAATAGAAGTTAGAGTTTAGCAGCTTTTTAGAATTACAAAGAAAAGCAATAATTTTCAAAGGCGAATCCAAAATTCCATCACGAGGGAAGAATCGAACCAGTTCACGTGAGTCATGTCTTTTGCCTTATTTGGACACATGTATCTTTCATATTTGCCATTAATTATTATCAGTTCGGCCGATCCCTGATTGCTAACCCTAATTTCTAATCGAGCAACTGATATAACTGCCAAGAGGAGTTATTATAAACCATTGTGTAATTTGATTGGTTACTTTACTCTTAATAGTTATTTACGGCTTCTACTTTCCGAGGCCTCTTCAACGAACAACAAAGCGATTAGCACTTTGGAAACTTTCTATTCGAAGTTCCTATCTCGTATCCCCAATGAAGACTTCAAAAGTTTATTGAAGAGGACTTAATAGACAGGAAGGGGGAAAAATAAAATGAAAAGAAGTTAAATGCGCAGAAAAGTGAGCTTTGTATACAGAGTACTGAAACATAGTAATCGAATGATGTTTAGGATAGGTACTACGCGTCAAATTTTATCAACGTTTTTTTTTCATCAGTCCACATAGGTCCTGATGAAAATAATTCCCTTTAGGGTCTTTGTCATCTTTGGGGAAGCTGTATTGCGGGTCTTACCCACATAGGTCCTGAGGGGTATTACTTTTCTCAGGGCCTCTTGTGTGAAACCTATGTAAAAAAAATATTTTTTTTTTTATTTCAAATCAAATATCAATACATGGTAAACCTACATGTTTACATTTTTATGTTCTTTCCTCGTTCTGCTTAACCCACTAATTATAAAAAACATTAATGTAATACTATTGTGCTTTGAATACCTATATTATTTTGGTGTTATTTTTATTACTTTATAAAATTACCAGCTTTTACCCGCGGCTTCATTCACTCGCATGGTATTAGGGGGAGATTAATGTAGCGCTTGCACTTATCACTTATCAATCAATCAATTATAGCTGGTCCCCGGCATGCGCTGCAATGCCATTCAAAGAAATAAATTGATTCTCCCTGCTTGTCCTTTCCCGTGCGTCCCCGTTCCCTTTCACCTTCCCCGCATTCCCCCTGAATTTCCTTCCTGCAGCTAAGATATATGAAATACAAACATTTTCATGTATACAAATTTCATAACGTCAGAGCTTACCATTATTTATAGCCTATGTTACTTGCTGATAATGTAGCTTTCTATTGATGAAAGAATTTTTAAAATCGGTTCAGTGGTTTAGGCGTGAAAGCGTAACAAACAAACAAACTCACTTTCGCATTTAAAACATTCGTATAGATTACCTCAACACAGGCGTGTCCTAGTGAGGTTAAAAATTGAATTACCAACAATAATTATACCTACCACGTAAAGAAACAATAAATAAATAAATTATATGCAAACACTTTTTTTGAAGGAAGTACAATTTTAAAATATGTACAAATTAAAGCCCATCAGATGACAGAATCGAGGTTGTGTGAGGCGACAAAGGTTAATCAACTGCGCCACCCTTCACACAATTAAACAATATGTCACGACATAAAATATTGCCCACGCAACTTGTTTAAAATTCCGCTCAGAGCCGAAAAGTTCAATCACAACATAGCTTCAACAACCAAACAGAAGCTCTCCAGCGGAGCTTTGAAACTTGGACAGGAACTTAATGGAACTCACAGGTTTTGATATCCATCCAACTTGATAACACTGTGCTCACGTATGAAGTGCGGATGCAATGCATAAATCGAAAAAACCGATCTTATTTTAAATCGGTTTCTATCTTCAGAAACAATCCGGCGAAAACAGGAAATAATGTAGGTAAGTTATTCGTGTCAAGTTTAGTCTCAAAGGAAGTTGTCTACGATATTTGTAATGATATATTGCTAGTAATGCTTTATTTTTCGCTAGTAAGAAGTACACTGGAATACGCGTCGCCTGTCTGGAATCCTAAATACACCCAACGTGTTAGTAATATAGAGAGATAAAAAATAAATGTGTGGTTATAAATACAACAATAATTATATCTGCATTCTCTAATCCCTGAAATCCAGGCGAACGGTAGCTGATATGACATTTTTCCATAAAATAATACACAACGAAATAGCTCATCTGCCCTGATGATGGACACTGTAACGCTGTCCGAAACATTGGCTAAAGAAGGAGGTAGCGAAACACGGCCTAACACCCCAAAAATAAATAACAAAAAACATATTATATGCATTCTTTAATAATTTCGCAGAAAAAGGCCGAAAGTAAGATAACGGTTTAGAGCGCAGTTCACTGTGAGACTTTTCTGTGCGGCGGCCTGAAGTGGCGCGGGGCACGTCCCGCTCCAAACTCTGTGTGTAAAGGGTACTATAACTCCAGCTACTGATAAAAACGGCAACGTCGCATAAATAGTTTTAAAATTATAGAAGGCGCGGGTAATCTTGACCCAGCCCCCATCTCGCCGGGTTAAGAATTGGAAATATTTGAAACTTTCAAAATACCTTCTTTCCACCCTCGCGAAGGTTCCAGATTATTACAGCCACATGACAATACAACTGAAAAGTTTTTTTAATCATTATAAAAACTCTTTCGAAACTGTCAATGAAAATTTAATGGGTGGCACGCGAGCCTGGTTTGAAAATCTGAATGTACCGGGACTGAACACATTGAACACGGGAGAGGGGAGAAGAAAAGTGGGGAAGGTGGAGGAGGAACGCGTGAGGGGTAGGGGACGGGGAGCCGGAAGGGGAACGGGACGAATGGGAAAAAACACGCAGGGAGAAATAATTTTTTTATTTGTGGAATTGCAACGCATGCCGGGAACTCGCTAGTTAATAAATAAAGAAGTACTTGACGTTGAAAAATACATTAACATGCGAAACCAACCTAACGTTAACACCCCTCATTATCGACTGTCTTGTCCCGTTTTCTTAAGGCGGAGATTAAAGATTAAAATTTATTGAAGGGACATAATAATATATCGAAAATTTCTTGGTTTGAAATAACAACCATCCGAAGCTCATTTGGAAATAATTGAACCGTGAACTTGTTCCATATTTAAATAGACTGAACCGATTGCTTTTTAAACTGTTGGTTGATTGAGAACTTTTTGTATGGATTCCAATATTCCAAAAGTCGAGATTGTTGATACGCCAGATGAATTATTGTGTTTTAAGAAGACACGCATTGTTGGCTTTGACGAGCGTAAAACAGCGTTACTAATACAGGATAAATTGCGTTTTTACGAGTTTTTCTACGACCAAGAGGTGTGAACCATAATTATTTTCAAATTTAGCGAACATTTTTTAATAACATTTTCAATACTCCCTCATACTTTTTTCCTTCCCAGAACTTCCTCTCTTTCTTTTCCTAAAAAGGTCCTCAACACAGCATACCAAAAGATGACACAGTCCCTGAAGTGAAAAAAAATTACGCAAGTTCGTAAATAATAAAATAAGTGTATTGTAAACACTATTTAGGTACGATATAAAATATGTTAAAAGAAATCTTACGTGCATAGTCATAATATGTCATCGGTGCTTGCGTTATAATTCAAACTTAGTTAAAAATTTATAAAACGAGCTAAATATAGTGCATCTTACATTTAAACAGTGTTTCATACATAATTGAAATGAGTATAACTGAACTATAGTATAACTCTGCTTTTAGATCTCCTCTTTACAATATTCATTCCGACAGCATTGAAAAGATTCAACATAAGTTCCTGAGGTTTATAAACTATAAATTGCATATTCCTGGACAAAATATTGATTATAATAACCAACTGAAAAAAAATTTCCCTATTCAAACTTCCAGAAAGAAGAATTAACACAGATTTAATATTATTTCATAAAATATTATTGCATTAAAAATTGACTGTTCTTAAATACTTCAATTAATCAACATCCAGTTTCCCAAAAGATCTTGCCGACATTTACTACCCTTTTACTTTAACAACACCAGGACACTCTCTTATCAAAATTCCCCGATTCCGAGACTTCACAATCTCGGAAATAAATATTCTGATGTAGGAGATATATTTCACCTTAAGAATAACCAGTATAAACATTGTTTATTCTAATCCATACTTCCATACTTAATATTATAAATGCGAAACTGCTCGAGTTTGTTTATGACCTTTTCAGGCATTAACCAATAAAAAGACTTTAAAAATTCATTCACCAATAGAAAGCTAAATTATATGCGCTGACTATATGTTGTATATGATGGTAAGCTCTGGCGTTATGAAATTATAAATATTAATATATTTTATTTGTTATACGTTTTCTGTCGCTAACAAAAGCGAGTTTTTGCTAACGTCAGAAAAAAATCGTTTCCATGGAAACCATGTTGATATATTTGTGGGCTCTAAGCTGGTAGGTACTGAGCCCCCTGGTCAGCTACTGCTTCAGAAAATTCAAATATTAGAATGTTTTGTTTTTTTTGGACAAACTTCTGTTTTGGAACAAATGTCAGATAGAGTTCCTACATTAAAAATATAATTCGTAACGATTAGGTATAAAGACTGAATAATAAATAGTGTAATTTTTTATTATATTTTTTTTTTTTTTTTTTTTATTTATTTATTTATTTTTTTAACAATAATAATTACATTTATAATATAATTACCTAGGTATACATAAGAATTAATTTTATGGTTCTACTACTCCATAAATTGAGCTCTAGGAGCTCGTGTTTATGGGAGGAGTATTTAAACGCATAAAAAAAACATATTGTTCTGAAAAGTGTGAATACAATGATCAAAGACTTAAATGTCTTGAATGAAATAAATATACAAATACTTTTTGACATAGATATAAAAATAAAATAAAAAACAATAACAATAATACATTTTTTTAATTAGATGTTAATTAGTTAAGGGTACAATATATCATTATCCAATTTCAGGGACTTAATTTGATTTTTAAATTGTTCATATTTCATTGTTTCTGTTACATTTATTTTGTTTTTGGATAATAATATATTGTACCATCTCACACCTAAATATAAATAGTGGTGTTGAGCCGTGGTCGTTCTAAGCATAGGAATGGCTATTAAGCCATTAGTTTTGAATCTATTGCTTATGCTATCTGAGGGATGAATTTTTTGGATGAAATATTCTTTGTAGATTTGATATAATGCGTTTCTCTTATACAATTCTGTGATAGTTGGCACATTAAATTCTCGAAATATCTCTGAAGTAGGGAAGTCATATGGTTTCCTAAGGATGATTTTAATAATTATTCTTTGTATTATAATTATGGGCTGTAAGGAAATCTTAAAGGCCCCTCCCCAACCAATAATGCCGTACTGTAATAAGGACTGAATTAGCGCATAATAGACAATTTTGATAGTTTTCTTGTTTAAAATGTTTCGTATGTTGTAGAATACATAGATAAGTTTTCTTATTCTTTCCACAGTGAGATCTATATGATCTTTCCATTTAACATTTTTATCTATTAAGATTCCAAGATATTTTACATTAGATTTATGATTTAGCTTAGCGCAGTCCGTATTACATGTACCGTCATTTGCACAATTTTTGGAATGGATTATTATGTTAATTAAATTAATTGGCACATCTTCTTGAAGAGAAAATGGAATATAGTATGTTTTTTCTGTGTTGAGTGATAATAAATTGTTATCGAACCATTTTTTTATAACCTTCATGTCCTGATTGGCTGCATTTGTAATATCGTTCCACGTCTTTTTTTCGATAATTATTGCAGTGTCGTCAGCAAAAGATATAAGTTTACCATTAAGTGTTAATTTAAACATTTGGTTAACGTAAATTATAAATAAAATCGGTCCAATAACAGTCCCCTGGGGAATTCCAAATGCTAAAGTTTCATCTGCACTTAGTGAGTTATTTAATTTTACTTTTTGACTTCTTTGAGTTAGGTAGCTTTGTAGCCAATACCTAACCTTACCAATAATACCGATATCATTTAATTTATTAATTAGTTTTGTATGGGAGATACTATCAAAAGCCTTGCGTAAATCAATGAAAATGCCCAGGCATTTATTTTTTTTATCCAATGCATTGTATATAGTTGAGGTTAGTTCAGCAATGGCATCATGAGTGCCTAGTTTCTCTCTAAATCCAAATTGACTAGGACTAAGTATTTTATTATTTTCAATATAGTACATGAGTTGCTTTTTTACGATCTTTTCAAAAATTTTTGCAATGTTTGAGACGAGAGATATAGGTCGATAATTTGATATTTCTTCAGAGCTGCCCGCTTTAAAAACGGGTGTTACGATGGATTTTTTATAAATGGAAGGGAATATTCCACTATTCAAACTAATATTTATAATGTGTGTAATAGGAAAGCTTAATAAGTTGTTGTATTTTTTCAATATTTCCACTGTGACTCCATCAAATCCTGGTGCAGATCCACCTTTTAATTCGTTTATAATATTTTTTATGTCATTTGTTGTTACCGGTTGGAAAACTGATAGATTATTTTGTGTAAGACAGTCCTTTTCGAAATTATCTACTTTATAATTTTCATCAATCCGTGTAGCTAGATTTTGACCGACATTAGCGAAATATTTATTAAAGGCATTAGCACATTTTGTCGGTTCTCTTATGGCATCAACAGAGTTTTTTTCGATATAAATTTTTTTAATTAGAGTTTTTTTGTTTTTTCTACTATTAATTTCATTTATTGTTTTCCAAATGTGCTTAACATTTTGTTTAGCCAGGTCAATTTCATTTTTGTAATAGTTTTCTTTAGTAATTTTTATTAAAGAGGTTAATTTGTTCCTATATTTTTTGTAAAATGTAAATATTTTTTTATCTAAGGGAAATTTCTTTGTCAGGCGATAAAACTCTTCTTTTTTTCTAATAGACACGACTAAGCCATGTGAGATCCATGGTTTTATTTTTTTGAATTTTGCTTTAATATGTATAGTTTTAATATCAGTCGATGCTGTAATATAATTGCAGAGAATATTATCAAATATATTTGCGCATGTTTCAGCACATGTTGATTCTAATACGGGTCGCCACGTTTCCGTACTTATTTTTATACTTAATTTATTATGGTTTAGTGTCTTTTTTATAAAAGCATTGTTTTCTGAGATTTTGTGATTATTAATATTAAGTTGTTGTATAGAGATGCAGGTGTGATGGTCAGTAATATTATTTTTTAATATTATCGTAAGTAATTTATCGGTACATTTAGAGTTGCACCATATGTGATCAATACATGATGGGCGTTGACCAGTAATTTCTCTAGTATAATTTTTTATACATAAAATAAAATTCATTTCTGACATAAGATTGATAAAATCAGATTTAATTTTGTTATTATTTTCGTTAGAAACATCTATGTTAAAATCCCCACATATTGTTATGTTCTGTTTATGTTTTTTGGATAAAATAATGTTTCTTAATTCATCCATGAATATATATTCATTGGATCCGTGCGTTCGGTAAATAGCGATAATATTAAAACATACTTTATTTACATTCACATTAATATCTAAGCAATTAACTCGCTGCATAGGTACTTCTTCCACTGTGATGTTTGAATAACAGGATTTAACAAATACAACAATACCACTATTTCTGTTAATAGTATAGTGTGTCATAAAGTAACTATAACCAGGTATACAAAATTTATTGTACTCTTTGGTGAACGCTTCCGTTAACACTATAACGTCCGGTTTATGATTTAGTAAATTAATTGAAAGTAAGAATTCATTGAAATTTCGTTTCATTGATCTGATATTAAGATGTAATGTTGAAAATGAATTCGGTATTTTGTCTACAATGTTATTACAATCATTTAAAGTGTGACAAATGTGTTCCGCAATATTGTGAGAATTATCTAATTCTTTAGTGAAAAAATTATTCATTTTTACGGGGATTAAAAAATAAGTATGCAAAATGCAAACTTACTCGTATTCAATTCGCATTTGTGCATTTTTTAACATTTTCTTGCGGAATTCACATAAGTAACTGTTACCTGAATGTTCGTTTTGGTAACCCTTTCTGTTAGTGCAGTTGTGGCATTTGGCAGGCTCTTGTTTCTTGGGGCAGTCTTGTATTTTGTGCTCTCCTGCGCAGTGAAGGCATCTGGGACTCTTCATGTTTTCAAGGCATCTTAGTGATGTATGTCCATATCCAAGACAATGGAAACATTGCATGAGTGGATCGCAGTCTTCTACGTGTGCTTTTGTGTATCCAATGTTGATCCTTTCTTTCGATATAATTATTTTTCTTAGTTTTGGTGTTGTTTGGATAATGAAATTTGATAATTTATCTGATTTTTTATTCTTGAGCTTTTTTTTAACAATAATGGGTTCATTATCAGTTTCTGAGGTCATGGCGTTTTTTATGTCTTCATTTTGATTGATCAAATCTATTAGAAGTTCTTCTTCCTTGTAGCAAACATCAACTCCCTTAATGATAATGCAAGGCTTTTTTTTTATATTAACAAACTTCCAAATATTTAATTAAAAACAAACATCCGAAATGTTTGTAAGCGCATAAATTCCGAACGAATGAACAAAATTGGATAACTATTTTTTTTCTTTGAGCTATAGCTTAATGAAATTTAGGTGGTAGGCGAGATGTTTGAAAACTGAATGTAAGGGAATGAATGTATGGAATGCTGGAGGGGGTGGGGGTGGGGAGGAGGGGGGATAATAGATAAGTTCAACCGCTACAGTAATTTCCCGTAATACCATGCGAGCGAAGCCGCGGGGAAAAGCTAGTTCTTTTATAAATTTATAAATAGTCGTGGATAATTTGTGCAATTTTTGTTTATATTGAATACCTTTTTATGTGTGGCTTCTATCATTTTTTCCAATGTATGTTATTTTATATTATATGCTTTGATGTTACATTTTTTTCATTATATTATGTTTTCTTTATTGTTTTAATTTTAAATTATTTAAAAGTACTGTGATACTTAACTTATAAACAAAGAATGTCAAAGCTCATTAGGGCGTGTAATAAATAAAAAAATAAATAAATCATTATGATTCAGGTAAAACAGGCAGTTTTTCCCTTTCGCGAGAAGTATTAGAAATGTCTTTAAGCTAGATCTACTAGTGCCAATAATTACGCAATTAACTCCACCGAAGGGTTTTCTTGTAAATAGATTGACCCAGAGAAAGGTCAAACTTTCAATTAAATGGTTCATCCGCCCCGTCCAACTAATTGCGGTCCATTTAATCAATTAATCCAGAGTAATGATGGGAATTATTTCGATAAAAATTTATACAATATCGATGTTTGTACATATAAATTTTCAATTAATATCGAAAAGTTTCGGTTCGAATAATTTTTTGGAAATAGAGAATTATAACTTACTAGCTGGTTCTCGGCTTGCGTTGCAATACCACACTCAAAGAAATGAATTGTTTCTCCTTGCATGTCCTTTCCCGTGCGTCCCCGTTTCCCTTCCGCGTCCCCTTCCCCTCCCGCTTTCCCCTTCCGCTTTCCCCGCCTTCCCTCTCCCCTCTCCCGCTCCCCCGTACCGCCAACCCCCACCTAGTACATTCAGATTTCAAACAGCTCATGTGTCACCTATTTCAATTTTTTAAATCAAAATTTAAATTTTTCAATTTTTTAAATAAAAATTAAAATTTTTCATATTAAATACAAATATTCATTTTTTATTTATTTAAAATTTACGGCACAACGTGCCATTTACAAGCTTGTGTTTATTTAATTACAGTCGTAGTACTTAATACAAGCATTAAAAATAAACAATAATATCAAAAAATTCGTTATGAAGTGACCTCGTTAACATATGTTTGGCTGAAATGTTTGATTTTTGTAAATTATAAGAACAATCAATCAATTTTGATACCTAACGTAGGTACGTATTTAAAATATCTTTAATTCTTGATTCGATTCAAATTGATGTAAGTACATTATGATGTAAGTACTTCAAATTAATTCATTAATTTACAGAGTTTTAAAAATTGAATTTTGATTAAATATTCATTATGATCATTTGATCCTCGTAGCTAACTAATTTTTGTTTAAATTTTCAAACATCGTTTGTTAGATAGAATATGGGGTTAAAAAGATAGATAGACATATAAAATTCTAGACCTAGACGATGCAAAACATTTTTAGGAACATAAGATCTTAAACACATAATTAAAATTTTAAATTCCTTCTTTTGACAAATCCGTAAGAATGTAAGAGCTATGATTGTTTGAATTAGTTTAGGTCGAGGTCTCGCAGATAAGGGTGACACAATTCTTGTTATTAATTCGTGCCGTAAAGGGGACAAGCGCCAATTATACCTTTATCACACGTGGGCACTTGGCCACTTGGGCACGTGGCTGTGATTGCTGATTGTTTCAACGCACAACCGTTTTCATAAAAGGAACGCAAGTTATTTGAATATGGAATGAGGTACTCGCGGTTAACTTTGCAGTTACTTATTAGTCGTCCAAAAAACAACGAATCCCGAAAAAATTGTACTACTGTTCGTTAACCTCTCATTTGGCCGCTTGCAGCATTAAGTGTGTCGAGTTATAACAATATTTCTAAGTAAAGTTTTTAAAGCGCCGATTTATGATATATTACGGGCGTCTTAAAGAACTAAAAACTGTAATCGTAGGGCTGTGTATAAAACCGCAAACGACGCAAACATTGCTTGCAGTTGCTTAGTTTTTTTCTCATAATTCGTAATTTGGCTCGCCTCTCGGTTGGCAAATGTACATGCAACATAATATTATTACTTTTAAGTTATAACTTATCGCCACAGAAAACAGAACACAAGTAACGCGATTAGGTGGTGCTTCGTGATCCAAAAGTATGATAATTTTTTGTTTAAATTTCAAAGACAAATTCGTGTCATCATTATGAAATTTTCATTCTGTTCAAATATAATGGCGATGTACTTATGCTGGATGTATGCTGGAACCAAAAGCAATAGACATGGCGACATCGGTTTTTGTTCAAATCTGTGTGGTCATGGAAGTCATTTCTAGTGCTTGCCAATTTAACTAAAAAAAATACTTAAGGCGGCGCTTCCCGCCTCAAAAAGAAGAAGATGGAGAGATATGTAATTACGAATGTTGGACAGAGCGCGCTAATATTTCAAGTGATAAAAATGAAGCGAAAATTGCGAAAATAATTAATAAGACATGACTCATTTAAAATAGAGCAAAAATCTCGTGGAAGGTATCTTAAGTATCATTTAAAGAAACATTGTGAATTTTTTCACTAATATAACTTGTAAAATAAAAGAAATAGACTTGTTTTTAATAATCTTCGGTGCATATTTTGCGATTTTTTTTCTATCGAGGGAATTTCATATATTTGCGTTTCAGCATGGAACGTATCTAGATACTATCTTCAAAAATAAAATATATATATTTTTAAGAGCTTAAAAACTTCAAAAGGAGATATGTAAGAAATCGGTAGAAATTCGGATTGCGGCGGCTCATGCTCATTTCCAAAGTCATTTAAATGTCCAAAGACAATTATTTGAGTGACTAGAAGTGTTCCTTATATCTGTTGCGTCAAGAACAAGAATGCCCCAAGCGATTCTGACCTTGTTCTTCATACAATTTCTTTATACATAAGGTTTAAAATTGCATATCAAAAAATATTTTTTTTTAATTTTTTATTCGGCTATAGGGTGCGCACCGGCGCGCCAACGGCACGTGACCTGTTAAGGCGTGGGCTAAACGGTCAATATTTATCGCAATAAATTTTGATGGATTCTGATCCATCGATCAACATGTTCAATACTTATTGTGATCCATTAATAGCTATATGATATTTATTGAACGTGTAGGCCAATATGCAACAAGGGATTTCTAGATTCAAATATCGATTAATTTGAATTCGGAATTCCGGATCATGATAAATATGGAAGGTGTAGTCTACACCTATATTTATCATGATACGGAATTTGGGAATCTAGACGTCTGTGATCCACGTATCCATCAATACGCTAGCCTACACGTTCAATAAATACCATAATATTTGAAAAATATTGACGGATTACAAACGCGAATATTGCTGCAAGAATATGAATTCATTAGCAAATCTATATCAATATTATAAATGCGAAACTGCGTGTGTTTGTTTGTTAAGCTTTCACGCATAAACAAATAAACTGATTTTAAATTTTTTTTCAACAATAGAGAAGCTACATTATATGCGAGTAATGTAAACTGTATATAGGTATTGGTAAGTTCTGGCGTTACAAAAATATAAATATTAACATATTATATTTATTATACATTTTCTGTCGCTAACAAAAGCAAGTTATTGCTAACGTCAGAAAACAAATCGTTGCCGTGGAAACGATGATGATATATTTAAAAAAAATGAATTTCCGAAATGTTTGTACGCGCATAACTTCCGAACGACTGCACCAAATTGGATAATTCTATTTTTCTTTGAGCTCTGGCATTATGAAATTTAGGTGGCGCGCGATTTGTTTTGAAACTGAATGTACCGAGAATGAATGTATGGAATTGTGGAGGGGGGAGGGATAATTGATAAGTGCAAGCGCTACAGTAATTTCCTCCTAATACCATGCGAGCGAAGCCGCGGGTAAAAGCTAGTATAATATAAATTAAGTTCTGGGCAGTGAACTCTTCTTGGGCCTCCCAGCAGAGTTAAGGCTGTCACATCACTATGTTGAATTGCTCATCACTAGTGAACTACCCGTAAGATAATTGTCGTCTTTAGTCAAAGTAATGTCAACGGTGTAAACACCTAGTCAATAAAGTCTGTCTTGCAAAGTCATAAAGTGTTTTATATATTGACATCCTAATCCAACAAACAACGAAATAAAGGCAACTACAATGAATTGCCTAAAACAAAAAAAAGGCAACTACAATGAATCCATTCAAATGCTTTGGTCACTCTAGAAAATCAATAATAGATAATAGGGGTTTGACACACAGTCAATATGTCTATGGTATGTGTTAAATTTATGGGACAAACCATAGACAGACTATCAAAGTGGCGGATTAGTTATGTGTGTGGTGTGTAGGTAATGAAAAATGCTTGAAATTACTTTAGCCGTGTTACCAGATCTAAATGTTCAGGAACTTTCTGTATTTTATTTTTTTTCCAAGAGCGGAGACGGTTTACATAAATAAAGTTCCCGTGAGTACTTAGGCCGTAGGCCCATTGTGCTATCTCCCATTTTACCTCATTCCTTTGACAGTAATCCAGTCCCTTTTACAAAGTTCACCAGGATTGTCATTGGAAATGAAGCTATATCTTCTGGTTCGACAATGTGTCTTCCCAGGTCTCATTTCTCCTCTTCACTCCTCCGCAGTTCCCTGAAGGCCCCACGAGGGAAGAGGGCTTCATCTCTCCTCTCCACTCCTTTCCCTGAGTTCCCTGAAGGCTCCATGACGGAGAGTTAACTTCCCCTTGGTTCCCTAAAGGCCCCACAAGAGAAGAGCCCACTCCACGTTGGCTCCCCGAGGGCCCCAGGAGGGAAGAGGACTTATCTCTCCTCTTCACTCCTCCTTGGTTCCCTAAAGGCCCCATAAGAAAGAGTTCACGGAGATGGCCTCGTTTCACCTCTTCACTCCTGGATGGTTCCCTGAAGGCCCCACATGGGAAAAGGACATCATCTCTCCACTTCACTCCTCCTTGGTTCCCCAAAGGCCCCGTGCCGGAAGAGTGCCCTTTCCCTTGGTTCCGTGAAGGCCCCACAAGGGAAGGGTTCATGGAGGTGGCCTCAGCTCTCCTCTCCACGGCTTCTCCTCTTGGTTCCTCTTAAGGGCCCCAGGAAGAAAGTCCACAGAGGTGGCCTCAGCACTCCTAGGTTCCCAAAAGGCCCCTAGTTTTCGAATGGTCCAATTTTTTTGTCCCACGAGTGACCAGGGAAATAGAAGGTCCACTCCAGCAGAGCCCCGAATGTTGGAGTAACGTCTAAATACTCCGAGATGCGACCTTGTTTCTCGGAGGCACCGTTCTTGACACTGCTCCCCAGGACATTCCTGAGCACGGTAGCTCACACCTTGGCTTGGGATGGCTACTGCAGGTTTGTGTTTCCACTCCCTGAGCGATGGGTTCGCCACACTCCCTACGCTATTAAAACTTTTTGTAGCTTCCCCTCAGTAACACCTTCCCTCCTCACTACCTTCAGCCTAACAGCATACCCTAATTGGGGATGTCAGTCTCTCTGGCTCCAGACGGTTGGGAGCAGTTGTGACTCTTACTCGGTATTCACATTATTAACAAAAATAATATTAAAATTAGTCCACCACTTTTTAGATGTAAATAATGAATGAGAAGTCATTTTATTTTATTTCGATTATCTTTTGTTTGTATTTATTCCAGATGCAAACGACGAGTAATTAAGCCGCCGCTATTCAAATTCGACCGATTTCTTACGTATCTCCCTTAAACATTTAAGTTTTTAAGCTCTTAAAAAAATTTATGTTATTTTTGAAGATAATATCTAGATACATTTTACGCCGAAACGCAAATTATATGGAGTTCCCTCGATAGAAAAAAATCGCAAAGTATGCTCCGAAAATTATTTAAAACAAGTTCTATTTCTATTATTTTACAAGTTATATTTGTGAAAAAATTCACAATGTTTCTATAAATGATACTTAAGATACGTTTTACGAGATTTTTGCTCTATTTTAAACGAGTCATGTTTTATTAAGCTTTTTCTCAATTTTCGCTGCAATTTTATCACTTAAATTATGAGCGCGCTCTGTCCAACATTCGTAATTACATAATCTCTCCATCTTCTTCTTTTTCATCCACATTTCCTGTAAGGCAGTTAATTAACCTAGTAAGTCTTCCCAGGGGCATCACCATTGGTAAATTAGTTCTGCACCTGGGAAGAATCAAAGGCCTGTGATGGCGACCTTGCGTGAAATTATCCGGGACATAGAATCCTATTTCAGCCAGAATATCTGGTACCGGTATGGTATGATATGTTTGTAGGTATATGAATTGTACCTACGAGTTCTCTTAAGTTATTCATCTGGATTTAGCATTATTATATTGAGTTAATGATTTATTTATATATTTTGTAATCTTTTTTATTTTTGTTGTACTGTTGTTATAAAAAAAATTGTATTTCGTATATTAAAGCCCAATAGAGAGTTAACACATTGTGATCGGGCAGTTTTCGGCCGCGTATCGTGCTGGTAACGGGTGATTTTTCGCGTAATTTCGCGCTAACGTAGACCTCTAGAAAAATTGCGATAACTTCAAAAATATTTGTTTGATTTCAATAATTCTTTTTGCAAATTATTTATTTTATTTCATTTTATTTTATTATATTTAGAAATGTATTCTTTATCGTTAAACTAGTGCAGAATTTCACATAAAGCAGGAAAGTTATGAAAAAATTAATATTTACACTACCTCGGTACCTACCGTACACCCCATCTATTGTTCTCAAAAGGTTTTTACCTGCATGGCTACAACCCTACAGAGGCTATATAGCGAAAACTCAAGTATATTGGAACCCGCATTTTAACGTGACCCGCGCTCCACTAACAATCTATCAAAAACGTATAAATACGTGTTCCGCTCTCTAGCATTAATTTGCTAAACACGTATTAATACGTGATCAGATTACAATGTGTTAATAAATAAATAAAAAGACGGGGCGCGGGCCTCTTAATACAAAGTAATCCCGCCGTATGTTCGTCGACGAAAAATCTTCCTTCGCACACGTCTTGTATAATGTAAATATAAATATATGTCTCGTACGACCGAGGCAGGTAAGGAGAAATGACGTTGATAAAACGAGTAGTGCACACGGTTGCATAATACACATTTCAATAACTGTTCATGGTCCATCACCCTTGTTTCTATTATCTAATGGATACACTATCACCAGAGTAGATTCTTCAGAACCGATATTATTAAGTAAACCTATCTTACCCATTTTGTTCATGAGAAAATTCGAAATAAAAAAAACTATCCACGCACCAGGAACGTGTAAAATTTAACTTGTGTTTAAAACTTACAAACGGTCACGTGTCTCATTCGTCCAAGCAGGACGCCGATAAATTTTATATTATTTTGTACCCTGGCGCCACAATAGACAAGGAACAAGAATTGCAAGTTGACGTAATGCCTCCAAGTTCAGTGAGCGCTGCATACCACCATTGCATCATCATTAAGTGCAGTTTGTACGGCTGCATTGCAGGATGCGTCGCCCTGCACGTTTGATGCATTTAACCAAATGCTTGCAATGTGCAGCAATCCGAATGCAGATTATCACCCATTAAAAAGTCTTTGTTTGTAAGGAAATGATGAATAAACATTTCACAGTCATTAGGCGCCAGCAGCCGATGTAATAATGACCGTGTTATATATTTTAATTAATGAGGGAGTTGATGGGGACTCCTCTCAGCATTTCTACCATTTTCCTTCCCCCTCTCTTATTTCTAACCTTTTATATAACATTCCTATATGTTGGGATTCCGCATTATTCAGGTATCAGGCAGTGCATGAGTAGCTTTTGACAGAAAATTGAAACTAATCATGAATGTTATTGGGAGGCGGGAATGGGTGCAGCCGGCCCGGGAACCTCTATTGGATAGCAAACACCTCTGCCATAGGTCACACCAAGTGGTTCGCTACGTTTGGTGATTTAGCCCGGATTCATGGGGTGACGTATGTCTAGGTCTTGGAGGCGGATGACCGGGACGCACTGAACCCCAGATTCCTACCCATCCCTTAAAGCCCTTTTCTTCCCAGAACTCTCCTCTTTTTCCTTAAAAAAAACCCTCCAGCATCCCTAAAGATGACAAAGGCTTTGAGGGAAATTATTTTCCTCAAGGTTTCATGGGTGGAGCTCATGTAAAAAAAAACTTCCTTCCAAGTTTCAAAAGAGTTTCATCTGGAGCAAGTGAGACTACGGCATCCCCTATATGTTGTGAGGCTGAAGATACTGGAAAGGAGCAGGAGATGGGGGAGAGGAAGGTGGAGAATTACCTGGCTATTCAGATCGGGTCGCCAAACACGACTAAAGTCATTTCAAGCAACGTTTCAATTCTGAGTGATGGTCTTACACCAGGGCGATTCTTCGACTCTGGAACTTGCCGCAAATATACTATATATTATTTTTAATAAGTTAATTGCGAAATAACACAAATTAAATTTATTAGCCCACGCCGGGATTCGGATTGCGAGTCAAGAGTCTTACCCCTCTACCGCGGAGGCTTAGTTAGGAGGAATAGTTTTCACACATCTCACTATCTCCTATAGTTGTAAAACAAATAATTATTGATTAAATGCTGCACAATATTGACTATAATATTATTGTGATTTGAAGAATTCAAATTTTTTGCCATCGTTTAACAGTTGAAAAAGTTCCAATATTGGACATGCCAACAGAAATAATTTATTTACTGAGATGCTCAAGTCTACAGAAAATAAACTGTTTAACGTAGGAAAAGGCTTTTTCCAGATAACATCAAACAGAAATCAAAGAAAATCTTGTTTTCCGGCGGCCGGAAACAGGCCTAGATCTGACTGCCGCATGCCGGAGCGAAAAGCGCGGCAAAAAATTAAGTTGGAAAATATTCACATCCGGCAGACTTCCTACTGTTAACAAATATTTAAAAACTGTTAGTAAATCAATTTTCTAAGACATTTTCCAAAGACATTTGTCTATGGAATCTCTGTTTGCGGTTTTATTACGATCGGAACTAAAACAAGTGATTTCAAAAGGGTTCTGTAGTTTACGGATGGTTTAAGATTTACGAATGAAATTAATTGAAATGATTTCATCGATATTAAATATTCTCTGTTGATGAGGAAAGTACCCGATCAGTCTCAATATTGATTGATTGATCGAAGAATTAGTGCGGCAAGCGGCGTGTTGCGTCCTATCTAAAGATCAGTAATAAGGAAAGCCGAGTTCAGTATCAAGACAAAGATGGCAGTGTTCAAAACGGTATACCGCACCAGATTTGGTTGCTAAACGGACGGACGCGGGAGAGGAAGAGGAGGCGGAAGGGGAATGGGACGAATGGGAAAGGACGCGCAGGGAGAAACAATTTCTTCCTGTAATTTATGCAAATAACAAACTTAAAAATTACATTTTAAATAAAAAGGATAGAGCTTCTAAAATGAAAAAAATCTGTAATTTACAAATTAAAGTGTAAAGATTGTGGTTTCTTTTATATTGGTAAAACTGCGAGAAACTTTGAAATAGGATTAAAGAACATATGAAATCTTTAAACAATAACAGTTTTTCAGAGTTCGCCAATCATTTGTTGGAGACTAGTCACACTTTTGATTTCGATAGTGGAATTGAATTGCTACATTCTAATTTTAATGGCATTCAGTTGGATAAATTAGAAATATTAGAGATCAGAAAGAGCGTGAATGCGAATCTGAATATTATTAATAACCAAAAATTGTTTTTAAATAACCCAATATTAAACATGTTTCCTTTGTAAATTGTTCCCTATTGCCCCTCTTACCTCTACCCATTCTTTATTTTCCATTGACTGTGTCTATTATTTATAATTATGTTGTCTATGTCTATGACCATTGTTTTTGTCTATTATTTATAATCAGTTAGTAAACCATAAAGAAGTGAGCTTAGCTCACGAAACAAGTTGGTTTTTTAAACAATGAAAGTGGTAAAATTTAAGTTCATTATTAATTTTGAGAACAATTTCTTTATTCAATGGCATGCCGGGTACCAGCTATAGTATACATATAAACCGACAATTCAGCGATACAACAAAATTCTGTGTCAATCTTATTTGTTCTTTTTTAAAACAATTAAATTTAGAATTGAATGAATGAAACGTAAACGAAATTTCGACAGGCAAATCAACATCTTTCGTATGGTGGGGGGGGGGGTCAGAGGGGGACATCTAGGTCTGCGAGCCAGTCTAGGGCCTCAGGCGTTGCCCTGTGAACCTCATCAATCCCGCCGAGGAATGAATGGAGCGGGCATTCGTTGACCACATGTTCGGTGGTCTGCACCTAACCGCATTCACACATCTCCGACTCTTTTAGGCCCCATTTATACATTATATGGGCACAACGGCTATGGGAGCACCTTATCCTATTGATGGCGGACCAGAGTTTGCGAGGCTATGAGAACCCAGGCTGTCTCTAAGTGGGGTCTTGTACGAGATGGGCATTTTTCACCTTGGCCGATTGCCACTCAAGCTTCCACCTATCTTCTGGGGTGATAGGTGAATGGAGGAGTCTTTCTTCTTCTGTCCAGAAGGGAAGGGCCCCGGGTGCAACGAGTGATGCAGCACCCGGGGCCTCCGACTACTTATTATGCTGCTACATAAGGGGCCGAAGACCATTAGGTCTCCCGGCCATGGGCGAATCAACTGATTTAAAAAAACGAAAGAAAATAAAATATGAATGTTAACAAAATAAGCACAAAAACAAGTATGTACAGATCTTTTATCCATTAAACCAACCTTCATTTTAGATTATAAAATGAACCCAGTTGCCAGAGCTTCAGTAATAATCTAAACATCCTTCTTTGGATAATATGAGATGTAACACCATTACTTTTTTTGTGGGGGATTAAAAAGACATAACTCAAACCATAACTTTTTAATGACCCGAGGATGAACTTTGGAAGATTAATATCAAATTGATGGCAGACTACGGTAGCCTACGGAATACGCATTCTTAAAAAATAAAAGCATTTTGAGTAACAAATCTTTAATCTGATTGGTGATACAATTTTTTCACGTAATTTAGCGGGTGGATGACAAAAATAAAAAAAATAAAAAATCTAACAGAGGAAAACCTTCAATCAATAAGTACAACTTGTAAGTAGGTATGAGCAGGCTTCTCAAGATTCTACGATTTTTTAGATTTTTCTATATTTTTATTTTTTATATAAGCTCCACAGATCTGGCCAGGTACTTCCCCACCCTCCTCATCCCAATATCCTTCCCCTCCACACTTCCTTCGGCCTCACAACATACCTACCCCAATTGAGGATGCCATGGTCTCACTGGCTCCAGACGGAAAAAGTTGGGACTCTAGTGCGTTATTATATATAAAAATATTATATAAAAAAAACACAGTAGGCTCAGGGCCTACGTCATCCTTGACGATGCTGTGCGGAGAGTCTTTTTAGAGAAAGGAAGGAGAGGAAGTTTTGGGTAGGAAAAGTGAGGAAAATAATTTCCCTCAGGGCCTATCTCATCTTTGGGAATGCTGTGTGGAGGGTCTTTTTAGGGAAAGGAAGGAGATGAAGTTTTGAAAAGGAAAAGGGTGTGAGGGGTGGGTAAGAATCTGGGGGTCAATATCTCTAAGAGTGACAAACGTATGAATCCATCCCTCAGGCGATGGGTCGAGAGAGACTGGAGAGGTCTAGATTATGTCTCCCTCAACCTCGATCCGGCCCGCCATGCATTGCCGCCAAGACCTAGATAAACCTCCCCCCCCATGAACCCGGGCACTCCTGCTAAGTCACCAAACGTTACGTAACCAATTGAAATAATAATAACATAGAAATTCTGCACACAAATATTCAAACAAAGAAAGTGTACGTCAAATAATCATTGAATAATGCGGTAAAACATTTTACGGCGTCTGTTTAGGTAGGTGCAGGTTGCAGGTAGACCCTAAAAAGTATTGATATTAAATTGTGTTTTAGTTTTTATAGGCTTTGAACTTTAACACGTGAATTATTTAAGGATTAATTTCGTTATGATCTTACAACCCACATACACAGCGTGATGTATCTACTGTTAAATAATTTCACTTTAAACCTTTTTATACTTTTTTTACGACAATCCAAAGTGATAAAACATCCACACAATCTTTTTTACTACTTTTAAATTGATATTTTATAGTTGAGGGCTTTTTGTGACGGAAAAACACATGTCTGCTGTTATTATTTGGTACGTTTAACAGTTGTTTAGTGTACATACAAAACACCGAGTACGTGGTTGGTAGTTGGTGGTTTCGTGATTGTATTTTTATTATTGCCGTTAATTTGTGCGAAGACATCTGTCCCAGAACACTTATCATTCCGTCGTACTTCTGTTTGGTTCTGACAGAAGCCTTTTGTACTAGCTGATGAGAATTTTGGAGTAGAAAGTAGGTGCTCTACGTCTGTTGCAGCGGAGTTTTGATAGACAGAAGTATTTAGTAGAGAAGCCCTGTAATACAAAAGATGAGGCTCGACGATAGAAAATATTATTACAATGCTTTGTTCCGTTAGAAAACGTTTTAATTTATAATCAAAATGTATCGCCTTTCTAATTGACATTATTATTTTTAAGTAGAGATTTTGTTACTTTAGAGCAGAAGATTTGTCGCGTAACTAATAACCTCATAAAGGTTTTTTATCCGAATTACTAAAATTTCAAAAACTTTTTTGATAATGTTATGGTAAGGAGGTAACCAACGGCCCTTGTTCCGAATCCTACTGATCAGCTTTGTTGAGCCGAGGTTTTGGCTAAACACCCCTCAAATGAACAATTACGCACTTCCCAGTGCAACTGTTTCATAACGCTACAATGAATCTCGATATGTTTGTTCTGTTTCTCTTAGCAAAGGCCAGAATTCAAACCTATTGGTGAAATTCGCACGGGGTACCTACACCGGCTGATAACTGCCCGGCTGACAGCCGTCGCCAAGGAGACAAAAGTGTTGATCCGGAGTCTTCCTATCGTAACACTACTATCAACACCATACCGTTTTTATCGTGACACAAATCGAGACTCGCAAAGTGAAAATACCGCCGTATTTCACTTAATCGCTACAAAACTGACCGTAACTACCTGTGGTTCATCCAGACGCAGAAAAGCTAAATACCGACCACGAGGGCTCCCATTCTGGGCAAGATCGCCATGTGATCTACCTTTGTTATTTGATTCAGAAGACATACCATATCGAGATCCACAGGCATAGCTCTCGCGTAGAGTGAACATCCAGCTTCACTCTAACCCTTATAAGGTGGTGCCATCAGCGCGCCTGCCTTATTCAGCAACTCTTCGATCAACAGGCGAATCGAACATTTAACAAATCACTTAGCTGATCAGAGATTGATCGATCGAAAAGTCGGGAACAACGTCTGTTAAAATTATAATCAAGGGAATCCAAAACAAGAAAACCCAACTAATGACTTTTGGGGGATGTTGATATATTGATAAGACGAAATGGTGGAGAAAGCCCGTCAGGGAGCAGTTTTTTTCCAATGTGAAACCGCACAGGAGACTACGGCATCCTCAATTGAACAATCCATACACAACCTTTGATTCTGATTTGGTTGATCTTTTGATGTGGTTTTTTTCAACAGGGTCATGTCGTCTGCAGCTTTGGATAATGCTCGATTACATATTTGATTCGTTTAATTATTTTAAGAGTGTGAACATAGCTGGTTCACTTTTAAACAGTTAATATTATACATAAAAGTGAGTTCCTACTTAAACCTTTGCGACTTTAAGATCGAATGGTATTAATAGGCTTGCGTCTGCGTGGTTGAATCAGAAATCGTCGTTTCAGAACCCGGATTCGAGTGCATATAGTGCCACGCCATCCGCGCCGCACCACAAATAACGTCTGTGTACGTGGAATTTCAAACAAAGCTAACGGTGTAATTCGGTTTCGAAGTCAAGAATTCGTTACAAGATGTCGCCACTTCCGTCAGCAGGTCGTATGGGGACGGGTTCCCCCTTAGGTATAACTGCTACGAATTGGTGAATATATAGTATCTCTCCGGATGTGGGAAGATTGACGGTGTTGCAGAGTTATATCAAGCGGCTATATATTACATATGACGTCATTGCCTGTCTCTATTACTCTATCCCGGTGACTAGCTACACTGATGATGGATAACAGTGGATCCGAGTAACGAGCTATTTTTGGAACCAGTTCCTTTGAATTTATAAAATGGGCACCAACACTAGCTGGGCGAAGCCGAATCAAAAGTCGCTCCCAGGGCCTAGCAGCAAAACCTGCGGAGCGTGTTTTTAACTGCTAGTGATATATTAATATAACAAGCCTAAAAGCACACTCGAAAAATTTGTTGTCTTCCTTTGAAGCGAAACCGGAGTGCTGCCTCTCAGACCGCCCGTGCTACCCCTGGTAAAATTTGTTGGTCTGAGGGACATCCGTGCGAGCTAGGGGACCTTCCGCCCTGCCTCCGACAACCCGACGCTGACATCCTCAGGGTCTTCGGGCGTCTAATCCCCCCACTTCCCAATTACTTCTCGTCGAGGCACCACCGGGAAGCCGGCTTAAGGGCGCGGAATCCGAACCTTGTATCCGGCCTGCCCGATCATCGACACACTCAACAGGACTGCTAGGCGATCTGTGATGGCCGCCTCCGTTTCTAGATCTATCAGCTACCTTTTTTTTTTTTGTTATTTTATTTTAATTTTATGTATTGTGTTAATATGTGCGTAAAGGTCAGGCAGGGTAGGCATGCCGCCTACTTTTTGTTTTTATTTTTCCTTACCCAAAGGAGGTTCAGGTAAGATTTTATACTTTTCTTTACTAATATTGTTCATAGCAAGCACTTGCATACTGCTGCCTAACAACGTATGAGGGCACAATGGAGGTCTAGTTTCGTTTATTAAATGTAGAGTCGTTTTTATAAAAAAAATAGAGTCCTTGCAAGAGCCTTGAAGGGGTAACCATCTGTTACCTATACCAGGGCGGGTAAGTGGTGGTCCTCCAATGTGTCTTCCTTTGACCTCTATTTTTGTTGTCTTCCTTTGATACCTGGTTATCCCATTCTGTATTAACCATGAATATAAAAGGTTTACGTGATCGTGTTCATCTACCCCTTTCACAACAAGTATTGTAATAAATAATAATAGTTGAAATAAGATAACAAACCTAAGAAGCTTTTATTCGACTCCCAGACTGAGCATTTTTTTTTCCACCAGCTGCAATAAGGATAAAGTTACTTTATAATGTTTCAATTTGAGCCGTGGTGTCCTGTTTCCTCTCCATGGTAACATAAGATGACGCGGTTTCTTCTTCTTTACCATGCGATGGGTGACCAACTAAAAACTTAAACACTTCGTGATTCACTGACCTGACCCCTTAAAATAATGTTATTTTATTAAGCTGCCAATGTTTATTCACTAAAATAGTAGGTCTATATAATACTTAGAGTACCTATCTAATTAGTAGAAGGTACATGCAATTTGTTTTCAGTTCTGATTCGAGATTTTGAGTAAGTATCAGATTACTTAAGCAATTTTGTCAACACTTATATTTTATGTAACCTATATATTGTTTTAAACATATATTATGTTACCTGTATTTTGTCAACATTATTTTCACTCTAATTAAAAAAACACGTACTGCATTCTATGTAAAAGCCCTACGGGCGTTTAAATAAATCAAAAAAATACAAACAAAGAAATTTTATTTCGCTTGTGGTTCCATCTGTCAAATCGGTTTGTAACTCTGGTTCAATAAACTCAAGAACTTTTGCATTGAATTATGTAATTGGAAGTGTTTGTTTGGAAAATTCAGACAAGAAATAAAGTAGATACCTATTCAACTGATCCCAACGAGAGTTCGTACGGACGTCATCGATGTCATCTCTTCCTTCTAGTTTAAAAACGAAACTGACAGAAGAATCTAAATGATTCTACTTTCCCCATTCACCCATTGCATTGCACCGTAAGTTTAGCATAATTTTCCTAAGCCACTTTACCTCACCGAGTATGGACGAAACGAAAAAATTCTCAGTAGAGTATAGAAGAAACGTTTCGTCCGCGGCTATTATTCAAATACCGTCATATTTAATGAAATTTGACGTGGCTTCTATTGACATCTGCGCGTAGTTTGTTGAAGTTTTTGAAGGCATACCTACAACACCATCTATACAGTTTTAGTTTAAAAGTTATTTTTGCGTCATTTAGCGGTCGTCAGAGGAAGGAAGCAGTTTTTTTGGATGGACATGTTTTTTTTCGATGTTGTTTTTTTATGGATTGATGTCGACGACATTTTAATTCCAAATATAATATTATTTTTAGTTAGAGCTGGTTCACACTCAGCTATCAAATATAAAAGATCATAGCACGCCAAATAACGCTCTCCCTTCAGACCGTTCACACCTAAGCGTTTTTAAGCGCAGATCAATCATATACAATACACATCTTAGACGTAACCGCTCCAGAGGCGATATGTCAGAAGATATCTCTCCCCTTCTCCGACTAAAACAGGAGAGGGGTCATTGTAATTACGGAGCTGCCTAGACCCGTGAATGACAGATGTCAAGTTGACAGATTTCAGTACAAAAAATATGCGTTCCGTTGCCGCTCCCTAATTCGACTGACCCCCTCTCCTACCACAGGAAGAAATATTTGATAGCCTCGTGTGAAAGGACAAAATAAGCGCTCGCGAATCAACAGATATCTGCTCGCAGATATATAGCTCAGTGTGAACTAAGCATCAATCTGCGACAATTTATAAAAAAAATATTAAAAAAATGAACAAAAACAAAACTCACTCGCGGATAGGTTATATTGTCTTTCGTTGTCCGGGGGTTATGCTCTCATTACATTCCAAGCATTTACCTCAAACTTCGAAAATCACCAAGTCGAAAGCTCCAAAAATAAATTAACCTTTTTTTACTCTTAGCCTCAAAAGTTAAGAGGTGTGAACCGTTCTTATCAGCAGCTCATCTCACCGCGGGCGAGGTCGATTAACAAGAAACCTCAAATTACATTATTACGGCTGGCTTTAGTCGCTTCATCTGTGAAGTAACGCTTAAATCCCCGTGTAATATGAGAAAAAACAACAAAAAACACCAAGGAAGTTTTTGTTGCGTGTAGAGTCCTGAAGACAGCGGAACCTATAGAAATTTGATATTATACAGGTCTGTCGGGGCCTACCTATTTCGAGCTTTATTTATGAATCTAACCATTCAACCTAAGAACAGAACAGAATGTTATACAATGAACTTCATTGTATAACATTCTAGGTGCGAATAACACGTATTCATGACGATTAATTAATTATATCTAATATTTTTATATTACTTGCGTGGCAACTTTCCCTTAACTTTCCTTTATCCCTCTCCTCCCCTGACCCTTCCCAAACCAAATATCTTTTTTGCAGTCTATTTCAGTTTTTTCACACTTATTTTATTGTTGTGTATTGGTTTATCATTTGTTGAATTCAGATTTGTACTATTATTATTTTATTTAATTGCTGCTTAGTTCTGTTTTTTCAGTTTTCTTAAATATTCTAGTTTACATGTAGTTAGTCTTGTTTCTAAATACCTATCTGTGAACATTAATAATTGGTCTGTTTTTTTATCATTCTCTTATGTTTATTTATTACTAAGACTTACTCCTTAAATAAATAAATATATAAATAAATAAATAAACCTTCTTCCCGAAGGGATGGGTGGTAGACAGCATAGAATGCTACATACAACAGTGCTTGCTTCATCCACATTCAAATACATTATTTTAAATTACGTTAATATGCTTAAATTGTCAGACAGAAAGATTTTCACCGACTTGTTATTTTTATATAAAATATTAAATGATATAGTCGACAGCCCAGAATTGCTTGCATTGATTAGCTTTCGGATTCAACTAGGTAATACTAGAAGTCGGGATTTATTGCAGTGTAGAAATTCTTGGACTAACTACCATATGTATTTCTCTTTGCCCAGAAACGAATGGGGGGAAATAATTATACCAAATCTTCAATTTGTCACTAAACAAATTAAAAATGTTATTACTGAAGCACTTCAGTTCTGTACAACAAATAATGTACATTTTTCACTAGATATGTGTAAAAGACCCCAAAAAGGGCGTTAATTTTATTTTGTATTATTTATCGATTATGAATTATTTTTTTTATCCAGGAGGCCATGAGAAAAATAATTTTTCCTAGGGCCTACGTCGTCTTTCAGGAAGCTGTGTGGAGGATTTTTTAAAGAAAAGAAGGAGAGGAAGTTCTGGGAAGGAAAAAGATTTGAGGTGTGGGTAGGAATCTGGGGGTCAGAGTTTCCAGAAGTGACGGACGTGTGCACTGCGGTGCAAGGCGATGAATCGAAAGAGTCCGGCTGGAGAGGTCAAAAGATCTTCCTCAACCAGTCTCTCCTGATCCTGGGCAGACGCATCCGCCGCCATGACCTAGACAAACCTCACCTCATAAACCCGGGTTGATTAGACCATGGGGCTTATACATACGAAATGGTTACAATTTATTAAAGGTTAATAAAAAACAATGGTTTCATACTTATAACAATTACTTGCAATGGTTAACAATTAAATAAAAATAAAATTAATGTTATCTGAAATTATCAAAAATAAAATTTTGACATGAAAACTATTATTTACAGTTTAGAAGGTGTTTTCAAAATCAACTTAGGCGTAGTATGATGAAATGGGCATATCATTTGTTAATTTATGTTTGTTTACTAAACTATGCACCTATGTGAGGAAACGGCGAGTTTGTTTACGGTGGTACTGAAAAAGGTCCTTATTCCTGTCGAGTTGAAGAAGCAGATTACTTGGATACGACGTCTTCGGGCTTGCAGCAAGCTTCCAAATTCGTCAGCCAACAATAACAGGACGGCCGCATAAATTAATGGAACGATTTCGCCCAGTTTGGTGGGTCTATTTTTAATCTTGACCCTTTTCGTGTTCTCCCTAGGCACCCCTGACTCCTTCTTTCGTCTACATATGATTTCTCCTGACACGCCCATCTTCGACCATTCGACGAACAAGGCTAAACTATCAAAGTGTTCCTATCTTAATCTTATTCATTAGGTACGCTTACATTGAACTTATTTTCTGATCGGATCTCCAATATGGTTTTAGTAATACTATGCAGGGAGGGACGACGATTTTTCTATATTCAAAAGCAACGATTGTTTGTCATACACCAGGGTTGGTATTACATATCTATTGCGAACTCCTGGCCTCGGTTCAGTTTTAAAAGCGCCGGCTTTTAGAAGACAACCATCATTTTAACACAAGAATTCTCCTTTCTCCATAAAATTGGAAGAATAGCTAAAAAATATAGTAAATGATTTTTACAGTTTTTATGGTCTGTTAAGGCGGGTTGTGAGAAACCTCAACTTATAAATATGCATTTCTACTTATATAATATAATCTATATTTATATATTTTCCCCATTGTTAATTTTATATGTCTAATTTATAATACACCGTGCACTATATTTGACGTGTATTTTTAGAAACCGTTGCTAATTTATTACGGTCAATACGTTATATTATATTAAACATAAGATTATTCCTAGCTAGCTATCGTTAATGATGGAAATGAAGTTGCTAGCTCTGAAAACAGGTACGAGGTAGGAGAAAACGCTGTTAAAATTTCACGACGCCAAAGTTCATCGTTTACTGTTATACTAATTATTAAAATGATCAATTGAATACTTGCGTTAGATGCGAGTGCGTGGATAGCATTCTTATTTCTGAGTTTTTTCTTAGAATTTTGTAATTAACCATCAGGTCGTTTCAAGAGGGATGACACGCAGAGAGGATGGACACCTACAAAATTCTATCTTTGCAAAAGCTCCTTGCTTCATTCACATTCATGGATCTTCTTAAACAAAATTTTCCGTCGTTCTGCCCCTTAAATCTTGACATGACCAGACTCAAGTACGTGATTCAATAAATTGATCAAATCATGCTTCCTCAGGCCTCCCCGACTTCTTGTACCATCCATTACAATGTTAAATACCTTACCAGTGGCAAAAATGTAGGTTGTAATCGAATATGACGTATTGAAACTTATATTAGTCACGATGTCAAGATTTAGTTTGCTGTTCTATGCCGAATTCAAAGATATTGCCTATATCTTTGAATTGCTTCACAGCGAGCACTCAACACCCAGCATTCATCACCCTGATTTAAATTAAATCAGATCGGGGATCGGGCATATGTCGAACATCGCACTAGTGACCTCGTTATATAAGTCAAATATTATGATTAATACCATTCCACACTAACACTAAACAGATTACACACTAAATTGTGGGAAAAATGGAATTTGGTGACTGAAATTACGAAGTGATTACTTACGTAGAGGTATGTTAAATTCAGTTATATTATGAAACTCATCTAGTCTCAATTTTAGCAGAACACGACAAAAAAATTACTTAATATTTTCGTTGTTTGGTTTAAGACTATTTTTTGTAATTTTTTTATTTACATCAACCCGACATAAGAGACCTTGCCGCGACGCACGTTATTTTTGAAGATAATATCTACACCTTAGCCACGCTGAAACGGTAATAATATGAAATTACCTCGATAGAAAAAAATCGCAAAGCAAGCTCCGAAAATTATCCTAAACACTTTTTTCTGTTATTTTACAACTCATTTGCATGAAAAAATTCAGAGCGTTTCTTTATATACTATTTAAGTTACTTCTAATGAGATTATTGCTCTATGTTAAACGAGTGGTGTTTTATTAAACACTTTCACAAGTTTCGGTTAAACATTGTTGTTTTTAATATTAGCGCGCTTCTTCCAACATTCAAATTTACGTGTCTACCCTTTTACTTCTTTTTGAGCGCTAATTATCGGGCCTTAACCCTTCAAATAATGAGAAAATAATATCTTTGAACTTTTGCCTGTCAAGATTTGCGCGCAAAATTCCCGTTTCTTGCCATGCATTTTAAATGTTCTTTTTTATTAGTTATTTTTTAATTTTTTTGCAAAAACAAAAATTGTTTTAAAATCAAGATAAAATAATCTTTCCGTTGTGGTTATAAGAAATCAATTGTTTTGTTTTTAAACATTAAAATTTTGATATTGAAAATGTAAATTGGCTTAAAAATGCGTACCTGGGGATTCCTAAAAAAAAATATGTTAAATTAAATAAATTTAAAATTTTAAATGCAGATTCATTTTAACTAGAAAATTTGTAATAAAACTGTCACCTCACTTTTTACAACTCTCATACGATTTTATTTTTAAATTTAGTGTTTGTTACGTCACAAATGGGCGCAAAATAAAATCGTCACTTATGATCGGGTTTGTAAAATATCTAACCAATATAGCTTGTATATTTCTAAGACAATAAGAAGCATCATTTCTTTCGCTTTCTAACATAAAAGAAATCACAAATGTTTGTATGACAGGAAGAGAGATATCTAACTTTTAATAATGCACGGTCGCTCTGGGACAATCTGGGTCTCCTGTTATTATAACGGCATATGATGTTTTGGGACAACTTGGGTCTCCTGTGATTAGACGGGTTAAGGAAATGATTTCCCTCAGAACCAATGTTATTTTTGCGGATGCCGTGTGGAGAATCTTTTTAGGTAAAGGAAGAACACGAAGTTCTGGAAAGGAAAATTATAGTGACATCCATCCCTTCTACTGCGGTGCAAGGCGATGGGTCAAAAAGTTCTCCTAAGGTGATAGGGAGAGTCAATTACTCTTTTTCACAGATTGACGAACGGTTCTTGTGACAGGCCTCTCTGAAAGTGTAATGTGTCTCTCATATCACACATCGCGAGCTCAATGGAATAATAAAGTATCCGGGAGTTTAGATATACTTTCAGATACATCTAAGTGACGACCCTTCAATCACGAATCGTCACTTGAAACTTTGTGGTTCCAGATAACAGACACCCGCTCCGGCCACCAGTTCCGAGTGGGCGGAACAATGGAGATTTGTTTAGATTTGAAGCATTTGTGAAGTAGTGACTTCTTTCCCAACGACATTATGATAAGAAATTGATGCTTCTGAAGCACTGAATTAAGTGTTTTTGTAACACATTTTAGTCGCATTAAGTGCCCTTCACGAATTACAATCTCAATTAGCTGGTAAATGGTTGAACGAGGACAATATTTCAACACACAGGGAGCTGATAAGTTTTGTATATGGGTTTTTACTTTCTTTTTTAAATATTAAATAAACGAGGACGACTACAATTCACGGTTTTGTAATGTATGTGACCGGAACGAGGACTTGCTGCCCATAGGGTGAAGATTGCCCAGATGAAAGTCAACTTCCGATAGGAGTAGGTACGTAGGTAAGAAGAAGAAAAACGGAGATATTAAAAAAGTTACACATTGCAATCATGCGGCGTGACAATTTTAGGACTATCATTTTTCTTAACGTGATATGGAAAATCAGGGGGGGTTTTGAACACGACGGATGTATGCATAATTCTAGTTACCACTAAGAGATTCTTTTGAATGATTTTTTTTATCCACTGGAGCGACCACACGAAATAAATAAATTTGCCTCCTTTGCTCGAGATTTCCAGAAGATCATTTTTAAAATTTTTCGCCAACATTAAAAAAAACATACTTTCGAATTTTAACCTGTATTTCACCGTTTATCTCATAGAATTTGTAAAAAAAATATAAACAAAATCGTTAAGTTTATAACCGCGCGAAACCGGCGTGTTTATTACTTTGAAACTCCGTGAGAGGTAATTATTAGAGTCAACATAGAATATGTTCGATTGCTGTATGTGGTCTGTGGTATACTTAATAATGAATAATCTATGGAAAAATGATTTAATTTTAACCGTCAGCTTATCAGAAATTCGGCGTGAAAAACATAGTTTTTAAAATTATTTTTAACATCGTTCTAAAATAGTGTACGAAGTTCGGATTTGTGACATCTATGGTCATAATAGATAAAACATTTCAATAGCTTCGTTTTAAAATAAATGGCTGGCCATGGAAAAGTTTAAAATAATTACAATAAATGTTTTACGAATGGTGGGAAAATGTTTTTGAATTTCAATCGCAGAAAAATAAAAGTGGTCCATTTTTCGACCATAATCGCTCCAATGGTTATCACAACCAAGCTTCGAAAATAAGTGTCAAATTATTTGGCTTCTGGTTAGAATCAAACATATTGAGGGTTGGATTGTGGAGATGTATTTTTTGTAGATATTTTCGGAAAAAAAAATGTAAATACATTATTTAACAATTTTTGGGGATTAGCGTAACGTTGTGATAGGCTTACAAATATTATATATTACAGAAGCTCCACTCCTAAAACTGACTATGAATACCGATTTTTTACTCCACTTCACATATAAAATTTAACATTAAATTTTTATTTTATAAAATAGTTATTTATTTACTTGAAAATTGACAAAGTCAACGATTATTTTTAATTTTGAGAATAATTGATGAGAGTTTCTCGAAACCTTTCCTAAACACAGTGAGTACATAGACAAGTACATGTGCTGGTCATAAAGATGTGATTTGTTTATTAATTTTTGAATTTTTCCCAAAAAAGAACATTATAACTTAAAGCTTTCAAAACTCTTTGGTGAAACTTGATTCTTATTAGACACCAAATAGCTTTTCCTAAAGTAAATGACAAATGGCTTTAATTAAGAATGATTTAACGATTTTAAAGCGGTGTAATAAAATGGACGTGTTTTAATATGAGTAAGAATAGAAATTGGTACAGGGTGGTTCAAGTTTTTTTCTTATACTCGCAACAAAGACAAAAAGAAAAAGTTTGTGCCAACGGTGTTAGACTTTTCTTTCGGACTAGAGAAGAATTTTGATTGTATACTTGTAAAAGTAATATGCAGTAGATTCGTTATTGATTTATTAATGGTGAGGTGAAATTAAAAACATAATATTATTTTTTATTATTTATTTATTTACGCACTTGATAATTAACTTGCACTTAATTTATAATAATACTAGCTTTTACCCGCGACTTCGCCAGCATGGTATCGGGGGGAAATTACTGTAGCGCTTGCACTTATCAATTATCTTATCTCACTTGCAATCCCTCTTAAGAATTTTTATTTTTTATATGAATACCTCACAAGAGTCCCAGCTGCTTCCGTCTGGAGCCAGAGAGACTATGTCATCGTCAATTGGGGTATTTTATGAGGCTGAAGGTAGTGGGGAAGGGAAGCAGATGGGAAGAGGAAGGCGGGGAAGTACCTGGCTATTCAAATCTGGTCACCAAACACGGCTAAAGCCATTTCAAGCAACGTTTCAATTCTGAATGGTGGTCTTACACCAGGGCAATACTGAGTATCTTCCACTGGAACGTTCCGCAAATATACTCTATATATTATTTTAAATTAACGATTTGTGAAATAACACAAATGAATGCAATAAAATTTATTTGCCCACGCCGGGAGTCGATCCCGCGACCTTCGGATTGCGAGTCAAGAGCCTTACCGCTAGACCACGCCGGTCGACAGAGAGAATATTGTTGTGATATGTTAGAAATGAGTTCTTGAGACAATTAAGTAGATTTAACGTAACGTTAGGTGAAAACACCGATTCCATGACACCCGCCCAACACACTTTTGAAAAGTGATATAAAGTGAAACAGACGCAGACATTGAACGCAATGATATTGTATAACGAAACTATAAAAACTATACTTACCAACTACTAAAAACAAAATAGATTGTAAGTACCGCAATCAACATTGTGAAAGATATTACCAGTAATTTGCAAACTTAAATATACCAGTAACTAAAATAAATTTCATAGGCTACAGGATTTATTACAATAATCCTTAGCGATATTCTTAGCAAATGGTTTTTAAGCTCTGTAACACTATTGCACATTGTTGCACAAGTGCGAGTGGTGCCGAAAGATTTATGGGGAATGCACGTTATTCTCCGTGTTGGAAGAATAGCGTCAGCAGGAGATTTATTTATTTTTAAAATGCAGATCGATTACCGAACACTTTTTCTATGTAGATACGTTTAGTAAATTTTTGAGTTCAGTGAGATCTGAATAACCAAGTCATCCAAAAACTACCTAGACGAGTTGGCTAGAGTTACGATAACAACAAAAAATAAACGATCATATTGTAAACCCTTTTTTAAAGAGTTAATTTGTTAGTTGTCACCCACTACCAAATAAAAAAATCCATTCTAAGTCAACGCCAGCCGCGCTGAGTTGACACGTTCGTAGAGCGATTTAAATTATGGAAAGATATGTGAGGATTTTAAAATAAAACTAAAACAAGTCGTCGGAGATTCCCCATAAAACTTAAAAGCGTGTTGAGGATTAAAAAACACGATGAAATGTTAGACTAAGGAATTGAACTATTATTCAAGCTGTAGGTAAGTCATTGTATCAAACCTAGAATTTAAAAAAATGCCCACATATTTTTAAATTCTGCAACCTCTTTGTCCAATAATTTACTTTTAAAAATTTACCAGCATTTTATCCGACTTTTTATTGTCCATTCTAAACAACTTCTGTCGCTACTGTTGAACATGAAATTACTTTTAATAAATTGCAAAACTATTTGCAAATATTAGTGTCGGAATCAGGGAGCGTTAAGCAGCTGTTTTTTTTATCAAGGATATTGGCTAATTTGTCTCCATGTGCGATGAATAGGACAATGGTCTTTAACGAAGTTAGCTCCGTAATCCAGTCGATAATCAAGTTATTCATATCACTTCTTTGCAATTAAAATTAGAGCAAATTGTTAACCATGGGAGATTCATGAACAAAAACATGAAAAAAGTGGCCAATTAAGACGTATTTCATCGCAGAAGAAAGAGCGGAAAGCAATTATGTTAAAATTATATAAAGCTAAAATTCAAAACTTATTTTGAACTTATTCGTATTTTGAGGAGCAACTTTTCTTTTTATAAAGGAATAAAATAATAAAATGATAGTGGGCGAAGAATTTGGTTGCAAAAAATTATATTAAAATGACTTCGTATGTAACAAAACGAAAGATATTTTCGTTATTTGGGCAGTGGCAGATGATGGACACTGTAACGCTGTCCGAAACGTTGGCTAAAGAAGGAGGTAGCGCAACACGGCGTAACACCCCAAAACAAATAACGACAATACTTTTGGCCGTGAAAATCTAAAAACTTATCAAACGATAGATAGATTAATAAATTGAATACATGCAAAAGGGCTTGCCCAGCCCAGGTACGCAAGGTACAAGCAAGAGCAAGTTTATGCTAAGGTGTTAATTTAAGGCTTCATGATCAAACAAGGGCTGTGGTTATTGTGAAGTCTTGGACTCTCATTTGTGAGAGTAGAAATCACAAGAGAAAGATTCAAACATTAGCCACTGAATCCAAGACGCATACCTATTATCTAGAATAAGAAAAAATAATGTTTTTGTTTGCAATAGTAACATACTTGACCAAAATGTATGCATAAGCAATACAAACAATAATAAAAAACAACCTACAAACAAAACGGAACATTTTATCAGCCTGTTCCGACAACTTTACGGTTATAATCTGTCCAAAATTAACAACAACAAAGAACCTTCCTACAACGGCCCGGGGTAAACGTTAAACGTTGTTTCGCCACGTCAAAATATTTGCGTACGATTAGTAAGGCGGTTGTGTGTCCAGGAGTTAGCACTCTCCCGATGCCCTGATATGGCGCACAGCGTTTAAATCTCCCTTTATGTGCATGTGAATACAATAATTCTTCCTAACGCTAAAAACAAACAACAGGCGGGACCGTTTCTCACGGGAACGCAGAATGATAATAATTATTGCTTTCATTCCGTGTTTCGATAATATTTCGTATTAAAATATGAACCGCAGCAGCTTTTATGCAAATTGCATGCAGAGTTCGAACAAATTAACGTTAACTGTTTTTTTTTCAAAAGCAGTTGCATTTTTTAGAGATGCTTAACACGGTGAATAAAAACACAAAGACGGCAGGACAAGTAGTATGGTTGGAAGGAAGCTGACCAACAAAGAGGATGCCCTATTTCTAGAAATAAACTTGGAGGCTGGAGGGTTTGGAGGTGAACTCAGCGTAGGCATACTGTATTGGAGGGACACAGCAGATTTCACACGAGTGTGTACTGTGTAACTGTGTAGGCTTTAAATAGTGGCGATACTCCATAAGGTTTTATCGCAAATTACAATATGTATCACAGATGAAGGACATTCCAGTACTTTCCAAAACAATACTTCTTGGAGAAAGAGGAAGCGCATGCAAAATTTGCAAAACACAAATGGATGTTACTAATAAATGTAGTTTACTTTATAAATTTATTTGCTATTGCTTTGGAATATTTACAGATTATTAACATGAAAAAGTTATAAGATTAACATTGTAGAGAGCGTAGTTGTTAATAATCCACATAAATGTTACCCGATAATGGTGTAAGGTTTGGATTCAGAGTTCGATTCAGATTCGTTTTCACCAAGGTGATACTGGGAGCATCATCTCTATGCATTCGAAATAATCGATTTAATACAAGATTTTAAACAACAAATCTTATTGTGAAGAAACATTCATAAACATACACGCGGCGAAAGCCAAATAAAACTTGTAGTTGAACATTTTTACACCATTCATAAAAGAGAAGGTTCAGACCTAGACTACAATCATAGTTCCATGGTTCAGACAGCTTTATGGTCCGGAGTTTGTAAAACACTTACATAGCTTCACTTAAATAGCTGCACGCATGGATTTTTATAGCGCCACGATTGTTTTATATTTGTATCAAGCGCCACCTACAGCAACGTGTTAACACGTGCCGGTTGCACTGGGAGTCGTAAATTCGTCACGGTTATGGATTACGAAATACATGATATCTTAATGCTTGGTAACGTTGTTGTTTACAAAGTAGAGAAAAATACAAAACAAAAATAAAAATACAAAAAATACAAAAATACACGAAACACTGGTTAATATGTTGTTGGCTTGCTTCTTTCCGCTGAGCAACACACAGATGTGACAAAATGATCTGTTGCCATATCGATCAAATGCAATTAAAAAAATACAGGTCAAATGCTTTTAATGTCGAAATCAGTGCTCGAACACCAATAAAATCAATTTGTCCAATAAAGAATTGGAATAGCATTAATTTATTGATAGTTGATTTATCGGCAAGCGGATGAAGATGATTTTGGCCGTAAGACAGCTTATAAAAGAGTCATAAACAATGTTCTTATGTTGATGTTGATTTACGAGTTGAATCTGATAACAGAATCAATGTGTTTAATATCATCGGCGTTACAAATGTCTCCTGCTATTTCCCTTCAGTTCCTTATATCCGAGTTCACTGATATGGCCTTCACATAATTTCGCAAGTTTAGGCCTCTCGATACTCTCCATCAAAAGACTTAAGAAACCTATTTGATGGTCAACTATCTTCAATCCTCATATGCGACCTCCTAACGCCGTTATTCGTGTTTTATACGCCTTTTTATTTGTGTTACCTCACATTGTTGATGGCTTTAAAAAATAGGCAAAAAGCAACGCATTAGCATTATCATCAAATATTTTTTTATTTATTTTTTATTGTAATATAAAAAATATGGGTTACATATACACATGTACATTTAAAAAAATATTATATTAAATATCGTTTTTGGTCATGTATACCTTATCAGAAAAGGCAGCCACGATTCTTACTTAGGATGTAAGTTAAAATATGTTTTCTGTAAAATATTTACTTTTTCCTGTAAGTTTTTTTGAAAAATTGTTTAATTTTATTTATTTGTTCTGATTGGTTGATGATACAGCACAATTCAGAAAAGAGGTTATTATAATTTTTTATGGCTTGGAAAATATAATGATTATGCATTTGAGTTGTTTTAAAATTAGGTGTGATAAATTGGTTTCCATTTCTCATAAGTCTGTAAAACTCTTGATATTCTTTGTTGTTTTTGTCTTTCCACATTTTTATAATGGAAGCTTGCTTGAATATGTCGTCTACATTTGGTACTGGAAACAATTTCAAAAGCAATTCTGTTGAGAAGGTAGATTTTTTTAAAATATTAATTTAATGATGATTCTTTGCGAAACTTTTACTAAGTGTAGATTGTTTTTGTAAGATCCTCCCCAACCTGTAATTTTACAATGTCATTAATGAAAGTTCAAATAAAAACATACCTAAACATGACCCTTGTGGTACACCGCTAGTAGTAGTTCTTGCACGGTTTTAATTCTTAAACTTGTTTGATTGATATCATCTAGCCTTAAAAAAACAAAATCGATAAAACATTGATTAACATTTTCTCGTAAGCACGTTGTTGGTTCGCTTTCTTCCTTCAGTTTTGCCGCTGCACGTTAATTCTATTTCTGACTTCCAAATTTAACCATCCATAAAAAAAGATTAAAAAACACAAATTGACCCACACGTTAGCTCGCAGTTATCTGTCCGCAAGGTAAACAAGACGTGCCTATTTATACCAGGAGCCGAGTAGGCCTAGTCCTTTTTCTCTAGTCTCTGTCCTTAGTCCCTACTCTCTAGTCTAGTCACTAGTCCAATTAGTTTATTCAATGTCAGGGAAAGCAGGAGCAGTGAGCACCCGACGACAGGCGCGGGTAGGCAGAGAGCTCATTAGACCCGACAGAGCAGCAGATAGACAGACACGTGTCACTTTTTACATGCTGTTTTTTTACGCGGGGAATGCGATGTTCTTACTACGCTGAAGTAAAGCTTGATGGAATTATGTATACCGTTGATTGTTAGGACGATGGGAAATAAATCAGACCACCTCCGTGGCAGAAATCAGGGTTCATAACCCAGCTAGGCAAAAAAGTTTAAGGGAATACTTTCCACATCAAAATTCCTGAATTGATGTTACTTATTATAACGTCCTGGGGGCCTAGTCTCTATCTTTCACAACGTCCGTACGGCAGGTTTAGCTACGTCACAAACGCATATTAACCCTCCTCCTATCGTGCTAAAACTTCCTCGCGCTTCAGTACCGTACACTCAGTAAATATTTATATGTGTTGTTATTGTTTAATCCAACATATAAATGTATTGCGGAGGAATACCTAAAATATGAACTCTATTTTTAGTATATTTACAGTACTTATAGACCGTTTCCGCTTAGTTGACAGCACCCGCTACTGAAGGTTAAACCACAAACGTGCTGGTTTGTTAAACCGAAAGATAGAGAGTAGGCCCCCTGGTAAGAAACCCACCAATCAGAATGAAATCGTTGAAGACTTTGGAGACTTTGAATTCCCGTGTACTTTCTAACACTCCTGTCCTATTCCACCATTTTCGGTACAGTGCTAAGGAGTTTACCGCTCTGTCGAATGGTTGCTAAAATTTGTTTGAAAATGAATGCAAATGGTACCCTAAAAATAATATATGATTTATTCTCTTTAGTTTTTTTTAAAACTTGAGATAATGATATCCTCACTGGGATGTGGGATTTCATTTAGACATTAAAATGTAAATGTTTAAATGTACTGAATACTTTGAAAGAATTATGCTTGTAAATATATTATTTCGCAATTAGGTGTTTTCTGTTTCAGTCTCAAAATAAGCAATTTAATTAAATCAATCCATTTTAATTATTTTTTATGTGAATACCGCACAAGACTTCCAACTCCTCCCAACCGCCTGGAGCCAGTGAGATTATGGCATCCCCAATTGGGGGATGTTGTGATGCTGAAGATGGTGGGGAGGGGAAGTGGAGAAGTATTTGGCTATTCAGATCTTGTCACCAAATACGGCTAAAGTCATTTCAAGCAGCGTTTCAGTTCTAAATGTTGGTCTTATACCAGAGCGATAATGAGAGTATCTTCCACTCTGGAACGCGCCGCGAATATGCCTTATATTGTTTTAAATGATAAATTGTGTTATATTTATAAGTAACACAAAAAAAATTACACGCGCACGCCGGGATTCGATCCCGCGACCTCGGATTGCTATGAGAGAGCCTTTCCCTCCGACTACGGAGACTGTACCAACGTTGTACAATACCTCTCTAGTTCCGTGGAGGCAGTGTGACTTTGCTGTCACGTAACGTATGCATTTATGCTATACTTATATTTCAGTCAAAACATGAATATAAAGCGTTTTTGAAAGCGCCGAGCTTTCGGCATCCGGTAGTAGGTAGTTTCGATTACAATGTTAATAATAATTTATCACAAGTCCTGTTTCACTTTCGCAGAGGGCGTCGCTGCCGAATATGCTAATGTACCCCGCTTCGAATCAACTTTCCGCGAGGTTCTGAGGTCTGATCGATTTACGACTGCGACTGGCCGTGATAATTCTCACACCAGACAGGCCGAGAAGTTTACGTGGCCGCTGGATCTCCCACGGACGCGATTCGCGCCCGGTCCTGCCACGCACTACAAGAACAGCAACACTCACTCACTGCGTGTCCTAGTCGTCTGAACAGCCTGAACACGAACACCTGTTGTGCGTCGAGCTGAACACTGTAGAGTGTACAGGGTATACTTGAGATATTCTTGTTCGATGGGTGACACCAATCTATCGTTGCAAAAATTACACAAGTTAAAAAGGTTTACGATCGACATGGTTTGGCACTTCAACGTTATGCCACCCACACTTTCAACAGAATGCCATAAAGCCCGGGCGAAGAAATGTTTTAAATTTAATAACATCAAATAAAAAATTCAGAAAGCAGAAACTTTGTTTCAGCATTTCTTAATTTATTAGATGTCGACCAGATTTCATTTGTGCCAATAGATGAGTCAAAAATGGTGGTTATTTGGAATATATAAACTAATCTCTTGGGTTGTATCCATCTTTATATGTATGTCGATGAGATTCGATTGCTCGATCATAATTCAGCGAATTCATTAGCTTCCACGTACTAAGGACTAAAGATGTCCGATGAAATACCTGAAACTACGAAGAATAAAGGAAGAATGAATGTATTTAAAAAGAAATGTTATGGTTACCATAAAAATATTTTAACCTCTCAGCGAGTGAGTTTTGGCGAACAAAACTGTACGTGAGGAGTGAGTTTTTTTTTGGTTCATTTTTTTAATATTTTTTTTATAAATTATCATAGATTTACTAAAAATAATAATATGTTTTGAATTAAAACGTCATCGACATCAATCCACAAAAATAAATCAACATTGACTAAAAACATGTCCATACAAAAAACTGCTTCCTTACTCTGACGACCGCTAAATGACGCAAAAATAATATTTAAATTAAAACTGTGAAGTTGGTATTATAGGTATTTCTTCCAAAACATCAACAAACTACGCGAAGGTGTCAATAGAAGCCACTTCAAGTCAAATAATTTAATTAAATATGACCGTATATGAACAATAGCCGCCGACGAAACGTTTCGTCCACACTATTCTGAGCATTTTTTTCGCTTCGTCGAACCGTTTCGTCCATACTCGTGGAGGGGTTAATTTATAAAACCTTACATTACGTTAATTTATGAAATGTTACCTTGTGAATGTTAGTTTATATTTTAACGTAGTATAAACTAACTCGATATATAATTTTAAAAAAAAAATAAATACATGCTTAACACAATTGATTGAGAAGGGATCTAGGATTTGCAATATTTACAGGAAATTTTTGTTTTGGTCTGTGACAACAAACTGCTCAGCACTAATTTTTTTGTAATTTTTTTTTTCAAACTTGTTATTTTTATTTATTGATTATGAATTAACACCGATTGACGGCTTTTTCATAGGAATTACAAAAATTGGAATGCGAATACAGAATACACAAGACAAATTAAAGTAGGTATAAAAAATATAAACGAGAAAAATACAAGTGGGAAAGCACGTGAGAATTAGATGAAAAATTCAAATAACAAAAAAAATAAAGTAAGTATTATGGTAACAAAATGAAAGTTCAAAGAGAGAACTATTTTAAGGCAGTATTCTAGTCTAGAAAAAAAAAAAATTCTTCATGTTTCCAAAGTAATATTCAAAAATATCTCCTTAAAGGATTTTTCAAGATTTATTTTAAAAGTTATATCCGTCGCGGTTTAGACGGAATCTAACCAGAATCCAAATTGAACAGAATTTTAAACGCATTTTTCTCAAAGCTACTTTTTTCGAGACGGTTGACACGAAATCTCAAGTTCTAGGGAACCAATTTTGCTTGAAATTTGGTGTGAGCTTTATCTACACATTACTCTATCGCTTCTACCAGAATAATAACAAAATTTCATTTTTTACTATTTTTTAAAAATTCCAAAAAGTAAAACAATGTTTTTTTTTATTTCAGACAGCCGCCATTTTGCGATTTTTTTTTCTTTTCCGAGGTACGGGCCATAACAGCATTTGTCTGGATTAAGAAATAATTTGTTTTTTTTTCTGATTACTAGGAGGTTTGCAATCGTGTCAACCAAGGCGAGCCATTTTTTTGAGACCCCCCACTTCAACACCCTGTAAATTTTTGAATTCTTTCATTAGATTTTTTTTTTATGTATTCTTTAATGTTTAATATAAATTTGATAAAGTAGTGGCTGGTTAAAATATTGTTTTTTTTTTTTTTATAGCACCTTAAAAACTACTACAATTCATGCTTCTAGACTAGAATACCCCCTTAAGTACAAGTTTAAAGAAAAAATAAAAGAAAATACATCACGGGTACATGTGTATTCATTTTGAAAGAATAAGCAATTAAATATGATAAATTTGTTATTTTCGTGACGTAGTTAGTGCCGATGAGATGGGGGAATTTGGATACACTTAATTTTCATTACAAGAACTTTGTGCGTGAATACTTGTACATTAATCTTTGGATGAATTGATTTTTTTTAAATTAAAAAACTCTCCTCTTTAAGGCACCCTGTATCTTGAATTGAGACATAGTTCAATAAGAAGTGGGATTATTTCCCTCTGTATCGGGAAACATTAATTTTGCTGACGTAAATATCGATGAGTTGATTTTGTAATAATTAGGCGTTTATTAAGCATACTTTGCACACAGTGGGCGATTATTTTCGCGATGAATTCGAAGATAAATTAATGGTGCTAACATAAATTATTTAGACATTATATACAGCACAATAAAACAAAAATCTTGTAAAATTAAAAAATATATCGCACTTCCCGTAAAAATGTGTCGTAAGTCAAAAGAATTAGTTTAACAGGAGAGCGAAAATAAATTAATGAATCATGAACAAGCGGTACGGAAAAAATATCTTGCAGAGATGCAGGGATCTATCTGAATTACGGTTTTCGTGGGACATAATAATTTTCAGAGATAAACCGTAAAATAGAAAATTTTGACAATTTTTCTACGGAATGTGCGGTACATGTATTTGCTTTCAATGATGTTATTGGTTTATTTGAAATATTGTGAAGCTAAGGGAACCCTCCATCTGATCTAGGAAGAAGTCTGAATTAAATGATGAATGGATGAGTTTCGGAAAAGAATGGATTCGATGAAACGACTCTCTCTCGTAGTCGTTCTCTAAAAATGAGTAAAAACTATGAGAATTCTTTTAGAATTGCCTTAGTAAAATATAATATCTCAGTATCGTTACGTTGCTTTAAACACTATCAGTCTGCTGTAGGAATTTTATAGTAAGGGGCCATCCATAAATTACGTCACACGAATTTCATGATTTTTGACCCCCCCCCCCGTCCCTGTCCACATTGTCACATTTGTGTAACCCCCTCCCCCCTAGTGTGACGTCACATAATTTGGAATTTTAGATCTAAAAATAATCAAAACAGTAGTTCAAAATTTTATTTTTATTTTTATTAAAAATATTTAGATTTTTACATGTGACGTCACAGAACTGCTGACCCCCCATATCCCTTGTCACACAATGTCACACTTTTCTACTCCCCTCCCCCACTTAAGGTGTGACGTAATTTATGGATGGCCCCTAAGGGATTGACATAAAAATCTGCAACTGTCTTCAGATTTTCCTAAATTAAAATTAGAAATTCTTTAAATTTCATCTACTGTAAATTTTAAAATGATTCGCGTTTGAAGGTCGTACACATATTAGTACGAAATTAGACCATTTGACACTTCTTTCTTCTCACTATCCTTCACATTTGGTAGGTAAGTGCCGTGTTTGTTGACCAGATCTGAATAGCCACATACTTCCCCACCTTCTTCTTCCCTATCTCCTTACCCTCCCCATTACCTTGAGCCTCACAACATAGTCTCACCCCGATTGGGGATGCCAGTCTCACTGGCTCCAGACGGAGAAGTTGGGACTCTTGTGCGGTATTCATATAAAACTATAAATCTAACATATAACCACCTAAATATAATTGACTTCTCGTAGCAAATCGACGACCTCCGTGGTCGAGGAGTAATACTTTCGACTCATAATCCGAAGAACGTAGGTTCGAACCCGACATGCACAAATAAAATTTATTTTATTAAATTGTATTATTTCACAATTAATTAATTCAAAATAATATAAAATGTATTTGCGGCACGTTCCAGAGTGGAAGATACTCTCAGTATCACCCTGGTGTAAGACCACCACTCAGAACTGAAATGTTGCTTAAAAAGGCTTTAGCCGTGTTTGGTATCAAGATCTGAATTTCCAGGTACATCCCAACCTTCTTCTACCCCATTTTCTTCCCCTCCCCCAACCTAACATACCCCAATTGGGGATGCCGTAGTTTCACTGGCAGAGGGGAGCAGTTGGGACTTTTTGAGGAATTCACTAAAAAAAATTAAGAAAAGCAAAAGAGTTGTAATTATTACTTAACTAGATATAAAAGTAATTTATTTACGTAATCTAAGTATTCAATTATTTTCAAAATCGATGAAAACATAAACTTTATTAGGGCTTCTAAAAGTTATTAAATATTTAAACCTGGGCCATAGACAACGAGTTTACCATAACCAAAAATAGTTTAACCTTACAGACACTTTTAAAATATCTACAGGTGGCGCAACGTTCATAATACAAATATTTATTATCTCTCTTGGATGTTTACGAACAATAATTTTATTTCAAAGATTGCGAAGCAGTAAAAAAGATCTAATCCAATAAAAAATAAACTGCAAATCTTGAGATAGACCATCGACCATTAGAATCAATAATCAAAATCGATCGGTCTAGAAATAGGAATAATATTATTGAAATAGTGTTAATACTATTAGAAATTATTTTTAGAAGCTAAATATTTGTTAGTTTATAAATATGTAAGCGAAAAAAAAACCCGAGAAAAAAAATTCAATTTAGTATTAAATTTCTGGGAAAGTCCCGAAAGTCCAATTAAGTTCTGTTGTTATCCAAGTACCCTTCCATAATATAACTCGGAGGTTCCCAAACTTTTTTTTCTCGTAGACCGCTTTCAAAATTTTACTGGTCACGGTGGACCCCCTGCTGATACATTTCTACCATATTTCCAAAACTCGACACGCGTTGTACTGAATATTGAATGGCGAGGTGTGGTCTGTCATAACGGAGCAGTACCGGATCTACGACTTTTTCAAACGGGGGCAAAATGGACCAGTATTCGATATTATATTTGCCACGACGGATGGGGCATAGTGGGATGTAGAACGTGGAGGTGGGGTATGGGTATGTTCCCATCCCAGTACAGTACACGCATATCCCATTACGCCCCCCCCTTGCCTAGCTCGGCGTTTTAAGATCTCAAGCATAACCCGTAAAACAACGTGCGCTGTACGCCAGTCGCTCTGTTATGGAGGGGGCGTAATGGGATATGAGACGGGGGTGGGATGGGATATGGATATGGGGCAAGAGTCCAAGAAACTAGTTCGTGGACCACCATCTACAACTTGTGGACTCCCATTTCTTTATCGCGCCTACGTGGACCCCGGTCGGGTCTCCCGTGGACCCCTAGGGGTCCACCTGAACCACTTTGGCAATCACTGATATAACCCTTCCATATTTTTTTTCCATTTATTAAATCCTTGATAAGCACTTGTACAAGCCACACCTGATTGACCAATGACGTTGCAGCAATTTGTACTGCAATTGTGATTGGCACAATTGGATTCTTCGACTCGTTTTTGTGTTCAACAGCTCGGCTGTGGAACGATTTGCTGGCCTCTGTGTTTCCTCCTTCCTACAATATGGGTCTCTTCAAGACCATTGGAGGTTATCCACCACATACCCGCCCTGGTATAAGTAACAGACGGTTACTCCTTCAGGGCTCTCGCAAGGACTCTAATTTTTTTGAAAGAACAAAGCTACATTTAATTTAGAACGAATCTAGACCTCCAGCGTCCCTGCATACGTTGTTTGTAAGCAGTATGCAAGTGCTTAGCGGGACATACAAGATACAATGTGTTAGTATGATAAGATATAGACAAGACAATGGGACAGATTGGTGACAGTCCACGAGGCGGCAAGCGCTGGGTGATTGCATCCAGCATATCCTACAAGCACCTGTATGGGAGGAAGACACAGTTCACAAATAATAAGGGCATGGCAAACGGGTGGGAGTCCTCTCCAAACGATTGGCAGTTCCAGCAAGAATGCACAAGAAGTTCGGTCTAGCCGTAAACCACACTCAGCTTCCGCGCCCCTTAGCCGGTTCCTCTTCAAGACCAATGTTCATTCCTTCCTATCCTCAAAAAACCCTCCACACAGCATCTCAGATGACGCTGATAACCCTCAGGGAAATTATTTTCTTCAGGGCCTCCTGGGTGGAGTTAATGTAAAAAATATGAATAAAATAGTAATTTAAAACAATTTTTTTTTGTACAGAATTTGTGATATCAAATTTTAAATGTTTGCCTATTTCATAAATTTAAAGATACACCTAATATATTTGTGTGGTTTTCGACCTCCCAAAAGACCAAAATAATATTTCTTGATGGATGTTGTTCATTGTTAACTCGTGTTCTAACCCCGAATAAGGCGAACGTGGGCATATCGAATCGTTGTTAGGGTAATTAAATTAGGACGAGGTGACGATAAAAAATATTAAATTGATTTAAACTGGCTTCATGTTTTGCCGATTCAAAATCTCATATTGCAAAGGGTTCCGCCTTAAAAAAGATTGCGGTGCTAATGTAGAAACATAAAAAATAGTATTTAAATAAAGGTTTTAGCTATAAGAACACAAATTTTCTTTTATGTAGATTGTTTTCGCCTTAGCATGAAACAAAAGTCACCAGCCACCACTGCAAAAATACTAGTGTTATAAATAAGCGCTAGTGAAATGGCATTACACTGTATCTCCTAAAAGCTGGTTTTGAAATAAATTACTAAACTTTTTTGGATAATTTTTCACTTTCTTCACAAACGTGGTAAAATTTTAAAATTTAGTGAAAGGTTACATTGACCCTTTGTGTTGTTAAAAAAATATGTTAAAAGTGATATATTTTGAATTTAACGATAAACGTGTGTTTTTTAAGCATATCAAATTAATTCTTAATCAAACCATTGTTTAATAATTTTAAATTGTTACTACTATTAGTTTGCGAGGAAAATAACAAAATGTCCAAAAAATTTTAATTAATTAATTAATTATCATAAGCTTTTTGGATATATAGCATATTGACACATCACCCGATGCACACCTGGCACGGATGGCTGCCGATACGTGAGGCCGATACCCTGTAACTCAAAAACCCTGTCTCCCGCACGGAATCGGCACTGTAATGGCAAAACCGCGTATTTGTGGGGGTTGTTCTGGCAGAATGCTGTATTTTAAGTTGCAATGTTCTGCCATTACGGAAGTGTTCTTTTTACACGTACAGTATTGTGCCATCGTCAATTCCCGAGGAAAAACCTGAAAAAAGTAAGTTGAAACGATGTAGGTCGACGAAAGGAATTGATTGAGCACTGCAAAACCAAAGTGCTGTATTTATAGTTAAGGCGTATTGCCCTAACCCGAGCGCGGGGTTTGTACCAACCTATTGTTTTTTATAAAGAGCTGTCACAGAAGTGAGTGATGGCACGAAACTGTTAGAATAATTGCATAATAACCAAGCTCAAAACATAATAGCGCAGTTAGATATCATTTTAATATAAAGACTGATCTAACTTACTGAACCGGTAACACTAAAGTACAAAGTAATGGTGATAATCGTACCTATGGGCTAAATTACCTTTAATGCTCCTTATTTTCGCGTTCGTAAATCATTCTCAAAAATCGCCAATCTATTGTTACACAGTATCTTACTATAGTGATGGACATAATCGAAAAACATTATTAATCGAAAAAATTGCTCCGATATTGCCAACACCGATGATTCCGTAATCACCTTTTTTGTTAAAAAAATGTATATCTACAAAATACTGATGTATAAAAAAGAGAGAAAAACAAATTTTCTATTAACAGCATTTTGCTTCACCTATTGGCGAAGACGATTGAAAATATAGCATACCCGTTGTACCAAATAAATTTTATTTGATTAATTTGTGTTATTTCACAATTAATTCATTTCAAATAGTATGCAGTGTATTTACGGCACGTTCTCAGAATTGCCCTGGTGAAAGATCACCATTCAGAATTAAAAAGTTGCTTGAAATGGCTTTAGCCGTGTTTGGTGACCAGACCTTAATAGCCATTTATTCCCCCACCTTCCTTTTTTTTTTTTTATGTTAACTCCACACAGGAGGCCCTGAGGGAAATAATTTCCCTCAGGGCCTATGTCATCTTTGAAGATGCTGTGTGGAGGGTGCTGTTGAGGAGAGGAAGGAGTGAACATGGGTCTTGAAGAGACCCATATTGTAGGAGGGAGGAAACACAGAAGCCGGCAAATCGTTCCACAGCCGGGCTGTTGAACTCAAGAACGAGTCGTAGAAACGACCCGTTCTCATGTGACTAATGTCAACCGTGTACAAATGTTGAGCGCGTGTTTGGCGTGTTTCCCGACTATGCACCGTGCCGAGGGGATCAGTGACGCTAGTTCCTCGGAGCATCTTCCATTGTAATACCGGTAGAACAAGGACAGCATTCCCACCTGACGCCTGTGCTCTAAAGATAAAATATTTGAATCACAAAACACACTCACAAGAAACTTCTTGTGTTATTCTTCATTCTTTGTTAACTAAGATACTTCCTCTTCCCATTCTCCTTCCCCTCCCCTATACCTTCAACTTCACAACATTCCCCAATGGGGATGCCATAGTCACACTGGCTCCAGACGGGAGCAGCTGGAATTCTTGTTAGGTGTTCACATAAAAAAAAAACATTTTGATTATTCGATCGATAATCGATAATTCCCAAATGAATGTCTCGAATATTGCCATAACTATTTTACGGCAAACATAATTTAGTATTTGTAATGGTCTTGTAAAAATGAGTCCTAAATAATGATGAAGTACCTTCTGTGTCATTAAAAAAAATGGACTCTTAACTTCCAAATTTCGCCCTCGAGGACTGAATTATTTTAGAGACGCTACAGTTTTTTCTTTATGGCTGTCATTACAGATGCATAGATCACCAGGTTTTGATAACTTAATGACGACGGTCGAAGCCTATTAAGTTTCTATTTCAAATTTATTTACTTTATGTAATGCAAAATTTAAATTTTGCTACAATATATGATAAATCATACAAACGCAAATTATTACTATGTGATAAACTTAAGCATTCCAAATTTAAACTGGATAATAACAGAGGTAATTACCTCTGCTGAAGACATTTACGGAGGGTTTCTAAAGACTTTAGTCATAAACTATTACAAACTTCCTGTGTTTTGAAATTTTTCAAAATTCGTCACATCTATACTTCTATACTAATATTATTAATGCAAAAATGCGTGCGTTTGTTTGTTACGCTTTCACGCATAAAACAATAAAAAATAGAAAGCTAAATTATATGCGAGTACTATAGGATATATATAATGGTAAGGTCTGGCGATATGAAATTATAAATATAAATAAATTATATATCAGGTATGTTTTAAGGTTTTCACGGCCAAAAAGTATTTTTGTTATTGTTTTTGGGGTGTTATGCCGTGTTTCGCTATCTCCTTTTAGCCAACGTTTCGGACAGCGTTACAGTGTCCATCATCAGGGCAGATGAGTGAACTCTGAACTCAACTGAGTGAACTCATCTGCCCTGATGATGGACACTGTAACGCTGTCCGAAACGTTGGCTAAAGAAGGAGATAGCGAAACACGGCATAACACCCCAAAAACAATAACAAAAAAAAATATATATCATACGTTTTCTGTCCCTAAGAAAAGCGAGTTATTGCAAAGCAAAACAATTCGTTGTCGTGGAACACAAATCGTTTCCGTGGAAACGATGTTGATATATTTGTGGGAAATTTTTAGGGAGAAACAATTTCTTTATTAAATGGCATTGCAAAACATGCCAGGTACCAGCTAGTTACGACATAAATAAGTGAACAGCGTATATTTTTAATAATTTTTTTTTTTCAACTTGTAATATGGAAATCAACCTTAATTCTTTTATCTTGCAAGTTGTTTCGGCGTTCAATACCATTATCAAACTGTGTTTGTCACATTGAGACGTCTCATTTATTTGATTTTTTTACCCCTTTCCTGGTTTTATTTGTACGATGTGTAATATCAGAAAAGATTCTCAAAAGCATCTAGGAGTGATACTGCAACCGACTCTTATTCTTAACATTTTTCTTTTGAGAGTCGCTAATATTGTCTTCAAATAACAAATATAACAATTTGGTGTAAATACATAGGTTAGGACCCTTCAAAATCAACAAAATTGCCTAGTTTGAACTTTGAATGCCATCACTCTATAATATTCAGTAGGTATACAAATTTCACAATATTTTTTAAAAAAGTAAATCGATCAGACAAAGAAATTTTTATTCTAATACAGATAGTGAAAAAAAAAGTCCAGTTCCGGAGAAGAAAACAAAGGAATACTAAATCATGATTTTAACGATTTTATTTATTAGCTGTATATAAACGGTCTTTGTTTTTTTATTATTTTTATTTTTTATTTTTTTTACATTGTTTTAAAAAAGAATGTATCCTTACTGGGGTGCCCCGTCCAAAGGTCACATGGTACATGTTTTTGTGTTTGAATTATAAGTTTACACGTACTTTAAAATACTACAAGAGGAAAAAAATTATATCTAAAAGAAAGCACAATACAAGCATTAAACTTTATTTGGTTGCAAAATTGCATCTATGTTCTCCCTTCCTACTTCCATAATCCATAACTTTATTTTTCTTTTGAAGTCGTTTAATTTTTTAACGGTTTTTATTGCAAAGGGAGTATATTAAATAATTTTGTAGAGAAGTATTGCATATTTCTTTGTACAAAAGTCGTTTTATTTGTTGGTTAGTCGAATGCGTGTTGTAATATGGATCTTGTGAACCGGCCCGAGTTTGTCTGTGCAATTTTCTTGGTTTTTGAATGCGTTTATTAGAATATCTTTTGCATATAATTGTTTTAGTGACATTAAATTCAGTGCCTTAAAAACGTAGTGTGTAGGAGTTTTGATGGGGACTCTAAGTATAATTTTCGAGATCGCCCTTTGTGCTATGAGGACTGGATTTAAAGTATAAATTATTATAAATTCATATATAAGAGTGCTAAGCCTTTTTACATATGTCATTGACCAACAAAATAACGACATTCAAATTTAAAACCGTAATTAATAGTAACAGAAAAATACACAAGAATATATTATTTGAGTATAATCAGGCTAAGATGCAGTTTCTCCAGTATTATCAGTACTCGGGGGGGTAACAGCGACAGTGACAGCTTTGTTACATACCTTTTATTAAAATTTCTCGGCGCCCGAGTTTCCTCGTAAACTTAAAAAAATGAATACGGCAAAGTAAGACGAGTAGCGCAATCCGCTTGATGAAAAAGCAGCCTGTCTTCATAAAATCATAATTGTCCAATAATAACTTCAAAGAAGCGTAATATTGGCACCACTTTTCCTTAAAGTTTAACAATTCAACGCATGCGCGCCTTACTCCACATTTTGTACGGAAAAGAAACAGGTAAAAGTAATGATACAACCAATCACAAGGTAAATGTATTTATAAGCACACCTTCCAACTTTCAAATTAGACACTAAATGGAAACAGTCATTATCAATTAGTTTCTGGGTGGTTTTGTCGTAAAGTAGGTACCTATTTAATGCTCCTGAGTTCAAAGCGATCTTCTGTTTTGCAAAACATGACAAAGCTTTTGCGTATTTGGCGAGAATAAGAGACGATCAACGGAATTAAATGTGATTTGAATGATTGTGTCATTTAGCATACAAAAGTGACAAGATCAAAGAAAATGGTTACTAGACTTGGGCAGGACGGAGTCAGAAATATTATTAAAAATTGCTATCTATAAATTATGTATTACGATAGCCTTATATAGTTTAGTTTCCAATTTTTTTTTATTTTTATTTCACTGCTTTTCTTGTGTACTCACTTCGAATACACCTTTTCTTGTAAATTCGATGCTTAGTTGATTCTAGAACATAGTACTTGACTGAATCACATATTATAATTGAGGTGTGTAGAAGCAAAGGCAGCAATCTCCACTTTCGTTTTTTTTAAAGGCAAAAAACACTTTGATATCTTTGCCTTTGATACATATTTTCAAACTCTGATTTTGATGGCAGAAAACTGACAAACTCAGCTATCTCCCATCAAAATCAGAGTTTGAAAATATGTATCGAAGGCAAAGACATCAAAGTGTTTTTTTGCCTTTTTTTCAAAAAACGAAAGTGGAGATTGCTGCCTTTGCTTCTACACATCTCAATTATGTAAATGGAATTTGCGAATCTTAACTTTACTTAATACTATATGAATCATCATGTACCTAACTTCCTAATATGAACGAAACCTGTCAATTTGACTGTCCTAGAACAGAAGATGTATTTTTATAAAAAAATAAATAAATAAACTGAAAACCGAGATTTTTGAACTGGAAGGTCTTTTTGAAGAGATGAAGGAGAGAAAGTTTTGGGAATAACCTAGGTATGAGGAGTAGGTTAGAATGTAAGGGTCAGTGTATCCAGGAGTAACAGACGTATGGACTATGAATGGGTTGAAAGAGATTAGCTGGAGAGGTCAAACGGTCTCCAAAATTGAAATTGACTTACGTCTATTTAGGACTGTTCGTTTCGATTTTGTTAGCTGAATTATTTTGTAAATCATCTGAAACGCTAATTATTATTCTTTTCCGAGAAACGACAGTTAATTAGTCCAAGTGAGAGCTCGTACGGTCGTCCTCTTCTCTCGAAGATACTAGAACGCCGACGATACGTACGATCTCTTGCTGGGACTAGTACCGTTAAGAATTCCATGGGAAAGTAATAAAGAACAAAGGTTTTAGATGAGGCTGCACATAGTGCGCATATTATAATATCATAATGCACGGGCAATATAAGGAAAGGAAATGCCGATATAATCGTCCACATTGTTTGTTGCATAATGCCACGGCGCTTCTTCCTGACGAAAGGTGACCGTGCTATGAATAATACCATCCTGACAGAGTTTGATGATATCTTGTAAAAAGACATGCTTAAGTCTCAGAAAGAAATAATAGTAATTAAAACTTTTCTTATTCATTCCGTTCCAAAGACACATTTACATTAGCTGGTCTACATAATATAGGTACTTACACAATTTCGAATATTAATGTAATTATTTTAGGTTTTTTAATGATCTGAGGATGTGGATACACGTTTAAAACCCTTAAGCTGGGCATATGCTGAGTCGCAGGCAGCGCAGGGCAGTTTCGAACAGAAATGTCATCGCAGGACAGACGAGATATCGGTGAAGAGCATATTCTGCGACACAGCTTAGTTCAGCTTGAACCTGATTGGGTGCTGAGAGAGTTAGTGAGAGTTCCGAGCCCGATTTTGACTTTAAAATTAAAAAAAAAAGAACTATTGGCTAAGTGATTTCCTGAATAAGCGAAATTATTATGGGCTAATACTGCCCGCTTACGCATGTGTCACGCAGAATCTGCGCCGCGGCCACTTCGGCTAAGGCTGGGTTTATGAAGAGACGCACGCCGTGCAGAGCAGAGCTAGGCAGAAATGTGGCAAGGCAGAAATTAGCGAACAGAATTGAACAGAATTAGTGCGATGCGGCGACTCAGCTTAGTTCGGCTTCTGCCTGCTTGGGCAATGGACATTTGATAGAATGCTGAGTTCCGAGCCTGATTCTGATTTTGAAATCAATAATTTACTGTTGATTCATAATCTTTTAAAGCGCAAATACCTAAAAACACGAGATTATCACGGGGAATACTGCCCGCTTTCGCACGTGTTGCGCCGCAGCCGCAACTTGGCGCACAGCACAGATACGTACAGCAGATACGTTTCCGCGCGGCACGTAATTGACCCGCAGCGTATGTCGATTCACACACGTTCATACATTATTATATTATATTGCTTTGCTCTGCGCCGCCTACTTCTCAGCATCTGTCCAGCCTTATATAACACAAAATCGACAAAAAAATATGTACCTACCCAAGTAATAAAACGAATAATTGAAATGGCTACTATCTCAAAAGCATACTTTGTATGGTGTAATAATAATACGACAGAAATAAAATGTAACTGTATGATATATGATATTATAAAAAGCAGACAGTAGCATGTTAATCTCAAGTGACTTACCAGGTAAGTATGGTCCTGTATATTTTCTGCCTGTACAGGTATAAATAAAGCAATGGACGTTTATTTTTGCGCAACATCGCGTTCATTTGTCAAATCATTGTGCATATAGTTTCGTATCAGTGATCGATGAACCGGTCGATTCAATTTTTACCCATAAGTTGTTATAATGGTTTGTCTAGTTTGTAGTTAGTAGCAAGATTGTAGAAATATATCAAATTTGAACAGTACCCTTGAGATGATTTTTCAAAACGGCGCTGTACAAATCATCAAAATATTATTATTAATGGTTCAATGTCGGTTAGTTACCGGACAAAGTAAATTACTAAATTAATTACGAAATTTCTCTCCGTGAAAAGCAAATTGTTAGCATTTTCAGATATTTTCAAAGGACAGAAAACAAGAAGTAATGTTTCTGTAATTTTTGAAATAAGTTCGTTTACAAAAAGTAAAATATATGGCGGTCATTTCCGCTAAGAGAAGGGTAACAAGGTTTTGGTTTTATCTTTTTGCCTTTGTAAAAAGACATTTCATTCAATTAGTTTCCACACCATGTGAAACGAGAAACGTTATCCAAATTTCGCTGACGTAACAAAATATTATAATGTGAGTTTAAATTCATCATACCAACAATATAATTTTTTTCTATTCGTTAAATGCTTTCCTTTGCAGAGCGGTAAGAACTTCGGCTCTGGGTCCATTTAAAACCAGAGAAAGTGTCGGAGATTATTTTATTAATTAGTTTATTTATTTATTTATTTCTATTCTTGTTCACACACTTTACAAATAATTACATAGTTTACATCGATAATAGGTTAGTAATAAGAAAAAAAACATGTTAAAGATCCGTAACTGTATGTAAATAGGTTAGTCGTAGTGTTTTGTGAACACCTTACTAGGCGAACCTGTGCTGAGGTGTTCCCATGTTTGGGATTAAGTGCTATTCTGTCGACCTAAGTAGAAACACTGTATCCTCCTTGATATTGTCAAGAAGGGCACTGTGGGTCGACCCATGGCGGCAGTATCCTACACATAAATTAAAAGATTAGTTTCGGTGGGGATCTATATATACATTTGTTCTTAGAATCTAGATTATGAGTAAGATAAATAATTGTCTTGATAAACGGTAGATATATTTTTCTATGGACCACTCGCCAAAAAGTTAGCACAACACTTTAATTGAAAGTTTTTTTCCCAGAATTGAAGATACATTATAAAGTAAATTCATTAGAATTTTGTTCTGTACCCCTCCGTAGTTGGTCAGTTTCGCTTGCTTTTCTCCGCTTCTCAGAATTTTCAAAAAAAATATTCTCATTAAAATTTAATTTCTTAAGTCGCAATTCATAAAGTCTTTCATTTAATATCATTATTGAAAATTTTTATTTTTTCACTCGACAGCACATGATTGACCACTTATAGGTATAAGTGAACAAAAATTTGTGAGATTCTAAGAGAAGTTGTAAGTTATTTTATTTGCCAAACAAAAATAATTTCTAATGTATTTATTAGTAACTAGCTAAAGCCCTCGGTGTTGCCCGGGTTTTGTGCAGAGTTTTTCAAAATATAATTTAAACCGCGACCTTTCTCTTGTTTTGAAGGACAACTACTGAGCAAAATTTAATCAATCTCGCAGAATAATGCTGCAGATTTGTATTAAAATCAAATCCACGCCGTTATCCGCAATGCGGCCTACCGCCCGATAAGGACAATCTTCTGTCTTCTTTCTTCTTCTTCTTCTAATATACAGAGGAGAGAGTCTACCTTCTCTACTGAATTTTTTTTTTCAATATTTAAAGTATCTACAAAAGACAAAATATATTAAAAAAAACGAATGTGCCCTAGACCACACGACTGAAGTAAAACTTCTTTATGCTTCGTTCGCCTCGCCCGATCACACTTTTCGTAACGCTCTCGTCATGCATTCACCAGCTTACTCCCCAAGTCGAGCGTGCGTAAAGAAGTTTTACTTCAATATGCAGTACTACAAACTTTTAAAGAAATACATCTAAAAAAATTACAATTCAATACATCAGCAAGATTTCAAAACAATATCAAAATCCCAAAATTTAATACTAAGCACATCCAAAATACCTATCTTTATCTAGGTGTAGGAACTACGATTAGGAACAGTACTTAATAATGATTTTTCAATTCAGGAAATTTCTAACCTATGGCAACACCGGCACACTGGTTCAAAATGTCATGCCGCACAAGCGAGAATCAATTCCAATCATCGGCTCGAAACGGTTTCGAGTTTTTCTTACATACTTACGTTTTGTTATTAGTTGCAATGTTATTATTTACTTACTCAATGATAACATATACTTGAGCATGAATTCCCTCACCAAACACAAGAGCCTTGTCTCTTTATGGTGAGGAAAGGCTATTATTATATTCATTTCACAACTCTGTTTAATATGTAAACAAAATGTATACTTATTATAAAAACATGCAAATATTAAATAAATAAAAAAGCGTCTGTTTGTGGCGGGTAGGCGGGTGGCGTGGTAGCTTGGATTTGATTTGTGTGCAAATGATGAAAATTTGCAAACTTGTCTTCAAAACAACAAGATATTTCGGAAAATTCTGCATGAAGCCCGGCCGAAGCGCGACGCCGGGGAATTCACCTAGCCGTATATAATTAGAAGATGGCGCTACGATCAAAAAAAGAATTTATTCTTTGCCTAAGAAACAATTTAAAGAGAATATTTTTCAAAAATAATGAATAAATCCTAGTTAATAAATTAACACCACCTTACGTGGGTTATTGTTAAAACTTATATCGCGTTTCGATAAACTTCTAATACCTTAGATATAAAAATTTATCAATATTTCTAGTTCGCCAAAAACGTTCATTTCACAAAAGACCATTACCAAAATAATTTAGCTCCAATTTTAGCTCTTAGCCGGTTTTGTATCGTAAATACTACCTCCACAACACGATCCGAGAGCTATTTTGTGTTTTATTTATCCCCGGCAGCGGCCATCCATCTTACCATTAGTCGTCGTTGTTCCCAGCCGAGATGATCGCATTACAACGTCCCCAGACCTTATGTGAACAGCTTTAATAATGCCCCGAGATCTCATGGAACTGTTAAGAAAACTCATGACCACAAATCAAGTTTTTCAATTTAAGATGTCTTCTGGAAGATCATGAAGAACCAATCGCACCCCTACGTTACACAATAACAAAACAAAAATATGATATTTTGATAATTATTGAATAAAAAATAAAAAAAACAAAACAAAACAAAAAAATATTAATTCATAATTATTATTAAATCTCCTGACAGCCCTAAAATAACAGAGCTAATTTGCCAACTATGCGTGTCCAGTCATTTCAAGCAATGTTAAGCAATTTAAGGTAACAATAAACTCTGAAGTAAATTATTTATAATTTGCAAATAAATGTGAATGTATGAATAGGTATAATTACTTGAATTTGCTCGATTCTACGATTCTACTTGCTAACAAGTCACCTTTACTTAAATATTTTTAATCAGCGTAAATATAATGTTTTGTTATTTTAATATGTTCTATTCTCTTCCTTAAGTTTCCACTTTATCATTTTTTTGGTTGTAACACATAATTGTATCACAAACACTTGAATGTAAAAGCGATTTTATGGCGTTGAAATAAATAAATATTTGACGTGTCTTAACGCCTTTTAATCAAGTTTTTCAATTAAAGATGTCTTCTGGAAGATCACGAAGGACCAATCGCACCCCTACGTTACACAATAACAAAAAATGTGAAGTTTTGATAATTATTGATTAAAAAATATATGTTCGACATGTCTTATCGCCATTTAAGAAGTTAAGGAGTATGTAACAATATATTTTAGTATTTTTCGTAATTTATTTCAAAATAACATGTGCAAACTTATAATACTCGTATGTTTACTAAATTACCAGTTATATTTGTTTTGAATTTAAATGGTGCGCCTAACTCAAAATTACACTTATCTAGAATATGATTATGACCGATATTGCAACATGAAAAATATCAAATTTAAGGTTTGCTAAAAAATATCTTACGATTACATACTTCAATCAATTTAACATTATTTTTGTATACCAATCGTTCAACGCATAAAATAAATTGTCTTAATAAATGCAGTTCAAGGAAATGATACATAAATGTCATTAATTAGTTACTATACGATTGCCTCTATTGTGAAAACATATTTTATTTAACATTTTGTATTTTTAGTGCATGTGAATATGTATATCTATATGTTATTTTAAAGTCTCTCAGTAGATGTCGTTAGTGTAGGTAATTTTATGTAGTTTACATGTATCTCAACAGAGGTCAATAAAGTAATTATAATTATCATAGTTACCCCAGTTCATCGGAGTTGTATTGTTCATTAAAGAATACACTACACCACAGTATTGATCCTTCAATGTATTTTTTACTTCTTTACCAAACAACTAAGCCGAGTTCAATTTGTCAGTAGTTCGGCTTTAACGCTTTGTTGGTAAATTAGCAATAAAGAAAGAATATCTCTTTTTCCCGGAAGATTCCTGTCAAAACTTAACATATTTAGTTATATTATATTACCCTCTTATTGAACATAGTGGTTTCATCCCTAAAACTGTAGTACTTTTGCAAACTATCGTGTAACATTTCCTCCAAAGTTCTTAAATATATTATAATGCTTAATCGTAAATAAGTTCATTAAAAATTTATGGTCCTTGTATTGTTGGAAACATTGGAAAGATCAATGAAAAATGCGTGGAAGGTGTTTTAAGTTATGGATCTACGAAGGATTCCAGCTAATTCAATAAGGTTTCGGTTTTCGGTGTCTTATCAAATTTATTGGTGGTAAGGAACCTATGTGCAATCGGAATCGATAGCCTTGTACAAGATGCAACAACTAAAATCATTAAAAAAACAAAAAAACTATAACTTTATAAACATAATTTATTGGAGTATACAAGATAACAGGACTCAACCCTGCTTTCATCAGGGCACAAATTCAGAGGTTGACTGATTGAGGAATTGACCGAATTGAAATTTTACGAATTCAATTGTTCGAAATGCAATTTTTCGAACTGCAATTTTTCAAAATGCCATTTTTCGAAAACATATTTTTCGAACATCAATTGACCGAAGTACCAGTTTTTCAAATTGATATAAGTATGAATTTATGAATACAGTACGCACAACATAACCTAACCTAACCTATAACTGGTTCGTTAGTCATAAACAAGTTAAATATATTTTTGTTATTGTTTTTGGGGTGTTATGCCGTGTTTCGCTACCTCCTTCTTTAGCCAACGTTTCGGACAGCGTTACAGTGTCCATCATCAGGGCAGATGACCAAATGATATTGGTGAGAGTGTTTACTTATGTGTGTCGAAGCGATACCGTGCTGCCAGCTCTATTTCTCTACGAGCTGGTGTAAGAAAAAATTCAGCATGGTTTTTTGCGTTTAGCTTTGGTGTAGCCGTCAATTACTGGATACCAAGAACTATTGAGCTTAGCTCCGTCGTCTCTGTTAATATTGATGGGGTTTTTATGGATTTCAATTGCCTCCGTAATTAGGCGTGCTCTGTAAGTTTTGGGTCTTCCCAGGACTTCAGGAACAAATCCAAAGTAATGGCCGGTTTCGATTAAGTGCTCGGCGATTGCCGATTTGTCAGGGTGGCCAAGTTTACAAGCACGAAAGTTAAATATATATTTTAAAAGTAGATTAAAAAATTCAAAATATATCTTTCGGCAAATTGCTGTTCGAAAAATTAGTCTTTCGAAAAACTGAAATTCAAACAATAGATTTCGAACAATTAATTTCGAAAAATTGTATTCGAAAAACATGTCTGCTCCCCAAATTTAGTGCTGCTGAAATACAATAAAAACGTTATTGTCTATTTTTGCAACGATAATTTGATTTTTAGCTGAACGAGTAAGTCGTTAATAACTTATTAACCACCCACCACGCCATGTCTCCGCAGAGTTAAGTCAATAAAATCTGGTCAGTGGTTGAGTGGGCATCGCGTTTGGGTTCCACCCGGGCGTCCCGTGTTCGATTCCTTGGCTGGCTAAGTCCTCCAACACAACACAAGCAACATTTTCGGCTTTCTGTGGTGGTAGTAGGAGATTTTCAAACATTGTTGGGTTATTCGTAACCCGGAAATGTTTGTCTTTCTTAAAAAAAAAAAAAAAAGTAGATCACACTTCTTGTTTCACCCAAAATCATAAATATTCTCGAACACTTTTTTATTGTTCAAGGTCTTTATCAAGGTCTTGTTCAAGGTCTTTATCAATCATCATTCACTAGATTGTGTCGTGTATTCATGAGACGTCTCCGACTTTTTCGTTCATCTACTTGTACACAATGTACACCAAAATATTTTCCTGACACCTGACACTTCATTCGTTCATGCGATGTAAGCGTCTAATCGAGTGATTCCCAACCTCAACAATATCGTCCACCAGTGGGCGATTTAAGTAGCTTATGGGGCGATTACGAGTTAAAAGTGCTTCGGGGGGCGATTTTAAATGATTTGGTGGGCGATACGCACATTATTTTATCATAAGAGGTGGGCGCAGAATGAAGAAAAATTACTTGAAAACTAGGCAATAGGACCAAAAAGGTTAAGAACCTTTAGTATAAACTATCATCACGTCCATCAGTAATGCATTCTCTTTGGATTATCCTCATTCGTATTTCTAACGAACGTTATTTCAGCATGCATTTATAGAGAGATCCCATTATAAAAAGGCAATTTTTCTTTATTACTTTATTAATCATGGTGGTAGCTAATCCTTAAATTACAAAACTAAAAATTGGTAGCATACGATATTAAAATGGTTCCGCCACTTTTCATCCTGTGATAAAAGATCCTCCGAAAAAATATCCTTCGGAGACAACATCCCCCAACAAAATATCTCTAAAACCTAACCTAACTTAACAAAAAAATGGGACAAAAATAATACAGACATCCTGTAAAGGCAACAAATTATTATTTTTTTTTGTAAGAATAACTCTCTTTTTATAACTTTTGAAATTTTCTTGTTGTAATATATCATTGAAGAAGAAGATAACAATATTAATCTAAACGAAAGTATGAAAGAGAACAAGACACAGAAAAACTGAAAAAGATAATTGAAAAAAAAAGTACTTGAATATAATATTGTTAATTCTAAAATTTGAAATTTGAGTTTGACAGTAGATGTCAATGGAAGAATTGGTAAACGTGCACGTCCCGGTTAGACGAGAGGTTCTGGTTTCGAGTCCCAGTTGCGACCATTATCTTTTTCTGTTTTTCGGTATCTTTTTCTTTTTCATATTTTCGTTTAGATTTTTATTGTTATCTTCTTCAATGATACAATAAATTATTGTTCAAAAATAGTAAAATGTAAAATAAGATTAGGTTAGGTTAGGTTAGGTTTTATTAGATAGTTGGTTGGAGGATATTTTGTCCGTAGGATATTTTGTCGATAAAAACGCGCATTACCAATTGAAATTGATTTCCGATGTAGTTTTGACGTTGGATTAAAAATTACTTATCTTAGCGAAAAATCGTGTTTTGCGTTCCTCAGCTCATTGATTTTAACATAATCACTTAGGAGATGAGTTTTTAGTTTCACCATAGGGTATCTTCTCGTCTCATCTTAGATTCGCGTGTCAAGGTGAGCAATTTGTAGTTGGTGCCATATGGCACTCGGTGGCGGGTACCAGGTGCCAGACTGAGCAATGCAAACTGATGCAGGATTAGGTTACAATGTAAGGAGCCATGGTTCAAAGGGTCTCGATAAAAGGAACACCTACCGACTTATGACAGATTTCATTATTATGACAACCATAAAAGCAGTTCCTGTAATAGACCCTTCAATTGAATGTCTGAACGAGCGAAACGAATAATTCTTAGGACGGGTTGTTTCAAAAAATTTGATGAGTTCATCAAATATTTGAAGTTGATTTTCAGGTTCTGTGTAAGTTCTTTTCGAGTTCTGTTTTTTTATCATCATAGGCCAGCTGCTTCACAAAACTGAAATCATCACAGAACTTGAATAGAACTTACACAGAACGTGAAAATTAACGTCAAATATTTGACGAATTCGTCAAATTTTTTGAAACAACTCATCCTTAGAGTAGGTAATGTACCTAACGGCTAACAATTTCAAAAACTTGCTGCGATAAATATTTAATTTTAATTTTACTCATTTTATGCGTTATCTCTGCGTTTCACACCGGTTTCTGTAAAGCTTACATAATGACATTAATAACCGTCATCATTTTGCCAGCGAGGATAGAAAACTCAGAATTATATCTTTTCAAAAACTCCTTGCCTCATTCGCATTCAAACATAGTCTTCATTTATTCCGACTTTGAACTTTACCCCTGATTCGTGTAGGTGCCTGATTCAAATGACCCTGAAAAGATTTCCTCGGGAGTCCCAAACTTTTTCTGCCATTAACTTTTGCTTAACATTTTTCCTGCTACACCTTTTCCCTTTCTTCTGCTCTAAATGAAACCCAATTAATTGACGCTTTCAGACTTGTTAATTACGTTCACAGCCGATTTCTGTACATGGTTTTACCACAATTTTTCCTCGGGGAACTCATTTCTTTAGCTTAATCCTTCCTCAGCCAATTCTTATGCGGTAATATATTTATTGGATAACCAACACCCCTGTCATAGGCACCTTAAGTGGTTCGTTAGGTACGTTTGGTGATTTATCAGGGATGCCCGGGTTTATGGGGTTACGGCGAATGCATTTATCCACCAACTGCGTGGCGGGCCTGATCGAGAGGACTGGTTGAATTAGAACTAACCTAGACCTCTCCAGCCGATTTCTCTCTACCCATCGACTTCCATGGCTATGAGAGAGATGGATTCTTACGTCCGTCACGATTTATACCCACCACTGTTCATTTTTTCTTTCAAAACTTCCTCTTCTTCCCTCCAAGCAAAATAAACCCTCCTCACAGCATTCCCAAAGACAGCGTAGGCCCGAGGGATTTCCTCTGTGCGGAGTTAATTTAAAAAAAAAATCCGCTAGATTGAGAGAAAGTCTTCACTTAAGACCCCGTAACCGCTCTCAAAAAGAAGAAGATGGAATGATATGTAATTACGGTGACCGGCCAACTCGGAATGAAACCAACTCAGAACCATCTCAGATAAGTCATTTAGAGTGATAAAAAAATATAACTAAAAAAATGATTAAGTAGGTTAAGTTAGGTTAGGGTTATCGGCTAATTTAAAATTATTTTTTTATCACTCTATATGACTTATCTGAGATGGTTCTGAGTTGGTTTCATTCCGAGTTGGCATGGAACCGTAATTACGAATCTGAAGAGAGCGCGCTAATATTTAAATCGATAAAATTGAAGCGAAAATTACGAAAAAGCTTAATAAAACATGACTCGTAAAATAGAGCAAAAATCTCGTGGAACGTATCTTAAGTATCATTTTAAGAAATATTGTGAATTTTTTCACAAATATAGCTTGTAAAATAGAAATAGACTTGTTTTAAATAATTTTCGGAGCATACTTTGCGATTTTTTTCTATCGAGGGAATTTCATATAATTTGCGTTTCGGCGTGGAACGTATCTAGATATTATCTTCAAAAATAACATATATTTTTTAAGAGCTTAAAAACTTCAAATGTTTAAGGGAGATATGTAAGAAATCGGTCGAAATTCGGATAGCGGCGGCTTAAGTGGTTCGTAAATATTCAGAGGAAAAACATTTGTGAATTAAGTTTATCTGTATCGGTTGTGGGAGAAGAAATCTTTTACATAACCTCCAAATTAACAAAATTCAGATTAAAAACATCGATTATTTATCGATCAACGTTTTAATCATATATTATTATATCCCACAGTTAACCAAATCAGTACTAATGTTTTAATTAATACTGTTTTACGTCTAGACGCGATTAATACACTTAAAAACAGTGGGCGTTTTCAACTTCCATTGTCAACAATGCAACCAGTGATTCACGGTTATCGTTTTGTCGTAGGTTGCACTTCATGGATTTAATGCGACCTACTAAAACACTGGACGATCAATGTCGAAACCATTTCCATGTTATTATTTCGATCGCAAAATCTAAACGAGCGATCAAGTTACCAGTGACCTCCACGCTATTTTGATATATCTGTCAATTGGGCGTATTGAATGTCACCAAGCTTCCGTAGATTGCTTTTTTAAATAGAAATTATTGATTCAAAAATCAAAATATTTCCTGCAAGCCCATATTGAATTTCGTATTGTCATAAGGCAAGTTGTTATACGTTGAGTTTGTATCATTAATAAATTGAGTACTCTATTTTTTTGCACGATGCTTGGTTTTCGATGGTCAAATCTTTTTACAACATTTATTTCCCGATACGATTGTGTCACCTCAGCTGAGAGCATTCCTGTTCTGATGAGACCGGGAGGGGCTCTGATTTGTTAGAACTTGGAACACACGCTCTGATGATGGAATGGAGGTTGGAGTTTAATCGACCGGTATACATAGCAACCTAATAAGACAATACTGGAATTTGAGATGTGCAGGAATAAAGGAATGGATTGATCGTTATTTTTTCTTTCCTTTTCTTTACTCTTGCCCCTCTCGGCTCTTCCTAAATCTTCTTGTCTATTTCTGGCTGTTCTTCGCTCTTCTTGCCTCTTGACTCTCCTTGGCCCTTCTTGCCTCTTCGTGGCTTTTCTTGTCTCTTCTTGTCTCTTCCAGCCCATTCTTGAATCTTCTCGTCTCTTCTCAGCTGTTCTTGGCTCTTCTTGTTATTTTTTGTCTCTCCTTGCTTCTTCTTGGGTGTTCTCGCCTTTTCTTGTCTCTTCTTTATACAATGTATATACTTGTCTCTTTATATACTTGCATACTCGTCTATACTTAAATACTTGTCTCTTTGTAAAATCTTATCGTATCGTACCACCCCAGCCAGGAGCACTCCTATCCCGGTGAGACCGGTACACCAGGGGGCCCTAATTTGTTGGGACTTAGAAAACATACTTCGAGGATGGGAATGAAGTTGAAGCTTAATCGACCGGTATTTGCTAATATTAATAATGTAATAGGCCAATATTGAAATTTAAGATAGGATAGGCAGGGATAAAGGAATGGATTGAGCATTACTATTTTTTTTTTCATTTCTTTATTCTTGCCCCCTCTTGGCCCTTCTTAAATCTTCCTGCCTATTTTTGGCTGTTCTTCGCTTTTCTTGCCTCTTCTTTGATCTTCTCGACTCTTCTTGACTCTTCTTGACGTCTTGACTCTCTTTAGCTCTTCTTGTCTCTTTTTGCTTCTTCTGGAATCTTTTCGTCTCTTGTCTGTTGTTCTTGGCTCTTCTTGCTTCTTCTTGGGTTTTCTCACCTCCTTTGTCTCTTCTTATATCGCGAAAAAATTATGTACACCAGAAATATTTGTAAAGTTTTGAATTAAATTGAAAATAACATACCCAATAATAGATTAAAAGCATAAAAACAAAAATATTGACAAGGTTCTACACGATTTGAGATTTTCACAACCGAAAATATTATCGTGATTAATTTTTGGATTATTATGCCCTATTTCAATTCCTCCTTTTTAAGCCAACGTTTCGGATAGCATTACAATGTCCAATAGCTGCCCTGATGATGAAAACTGTAATGGTGTCTAAAAAGTTAGCTGCAGAAGGCGTGTTAGGGTCTCCAACAGCTACCCTGATGATCGACACCGTAACGCTGTTTGAAATTTTGGAAGCGCAGGGCGGCGTAATAAGGCAAAAATAATCACCTAAATTGTACGGTTCATTCATGTAAATCTGTAAGAAGAGCGAGACATTGTTTAACTTCTTAACTTTAGTTAAGTAAACTTCAAGCGATTAAACTCAAATCGAATCTTCGTTATCCTGTTCGTTTTTCATTCAAAGTGGAAAACGAAGTGTTGGTAGAATGTCTATATCTATGAATTCTGCGTGCTTAGAAAGTTAGTGATTCTCATCTCTTGGTGGAAGACCACTATAAAGAGACAAAACGCTGCTTGAAATGGCTTTAGAAGCGCCAAACCTACCTCTTTCCCAATTCCTTTCTCACCCACTCCGTTCAGCCTCACAATAAATACTAATAGGGATACAAAGTCCCACTGGCCCTGAATATTTGAGACTCTTATCCTGTACTCTTTTATTATTTAAAACCACTCGGGCCGAGTAGTGCTGCATCTGTCACCATAGATACGTCCTCATAAAACTGGTTCGATCTCCTTTTCTGATTTGATTGAAATTTTAGTCTCCGGTGATATTTTTGATGTTGTTTTTTCAGTTACGACGCGACGTGGGGAAGAATTTTTTTTGTTTGATTTTGTAGAAGAAAAATTTGAAAAAAAAATCATCTAAAAAGTCTCCGGAGACATTCTTTTACATTTTCAACTCCAAATAATGTCAGGAATCACTGCTTAAAGTTAGTCAAGCACGTTCCTTAACCTCCTGTACACATCCGTTTAATATTAAAATCTGAATCTGAAACTTTCACAGGATTCCAGAAAAAGTTCAAAAACAGCGAATGTACGTCTAATGGGAATATTTTTTGATGTTACGATATTTTGTGTCTGGACCCGAGGGGTTAAAAACACAATCTTATGCTCAGGAAATATGCTTTTGGACCAGTTTGTAGTATTTGGACAACTGCACTGAAATGTTGCAGATATCACTGATTCGATTCTAATGAAGACCAAAAGTTTACAGGCAGTGGTTATTTTGGGATGAAATAATGATTATTTTATACTGATGTTTCTTTGATGATGACCGCGTTTAGAAGTATCTGAAATAATTTTTTTTCAAGTTTTCATTGTTTTTTATTACATTTTGTTTTGAAAACGATTCGCTTATTCGGTTATAAGTTAGTGTATACTGCTGTATATTAATATTCCGTAGCGCCGTAACATCATAAAGTAAGTTATGCACACTTCTTAATGAACAAGAATCCATAAATCAATTTAGTGCGACTGTCTGAAACTCTATCGCGTTCATAATGTAATGACCAAAAATATTTGTCTAAGAATAGAAAAAGTTAACAGCGAAATAAAACACCCAGCCGACATGAATAATTTCAGGCCATAGATTTATGCTCGGATTCAACTGCCCGAAAAGATTCAGGAAATATGACTTATTACAATATGTAGTCACATAAATAATTACATTTGTTTGGCTAGACATTTGTACAGTGGGTAGATTTTAATAATTAATTGTAGGTTGAGTACTTAAAAAAAATTTAAGTATTTTTTCAGATCTCTTCGATAATACGAGCAGTAGACATACAGAAAAGAAAATATTCTTAATCTAAATCTGTATATATAAAAAAAAAGGATTTTGTCTCTTCGTGTACCATTCACCCGAATGCCAGTGAGACTATGGTATTCCCAATTGGGGTGTGTTGTGAGACTGAACGTAGTGGGTAGGGAAGGATATGGGGAAGAGAAAAGTGGGGAAGTAGCTGACTATTCAGATCTGGTCACCAAACATGGCTAAAGCCATTTCAAGCAACGTTTCATTTTGAGTGGTAGTCTTACCAGGGCGATACTAAGATTGTCTTCCACTCTGGAACGTGCCGCAAATTTATACTTTATTTTATTTAAAATGATATAATTGTGATACAACACAAATTTGATCAAAAAAAAAATTATTTGCCAAGAGGGATTCGATCCCGCGACTTTCGGATTGCGAGCCAAGAGCCTTACCGCTAGACCACGCCGGCCGAGATCTGGCGACATGAAACTATTTCCTGTACCATTCATCAGATCACGATAAAACTTTGGTGATTTGATGTGCGCACGTCCGCGAAGTTTTCCATGTGTAATGGTGAGCTCTGGCTTTATGAAATTTGTATGAAAATTTTTACTAGGTGGCGCGTGAGTTGTTTTACCAAGTAAAAAAAATTACATTTTATTCTACGAAGCACCACACAAAGAGGAGGCCGACAGGCAACGAAGCACCGCACAGAGAAAACACCGATTAGTCTATCTCATTCTCTCGCAGGCTAAATCTCAACAATGATCTGTATCTTTTTAGTGTCGTTTTTGTTTTATTGAGTTTCAAATCTCAACGGTGCTAAAGAAGTTTCACTTAAGGAACATAGAAGTAAAACCTTCATAAAAGTAAAGAAAACAAGAATGGGGAGGCTACGAAGCACCGCACAAAGAAGAGACCGATGTCACTATCTCATTCTCTCGCAGGCTAAATCCTTTGTGTTTGTTTCAAAACAACGGTGCTAAAAAAGTTTTCATTTCAAAAAATCACACGAATTACGATTCCAGATGGCTTATCGAAATAAATGCAGCAAAGATTGTTCTATCTGTGTTCCTGTTTTCTATTCCGTAGTAAACTTACTTATTCTTATAAAGTCCCAACATCAACACCATCCCGTAATAAAGATAAGACCAATTGACCTGTCTTACCAATAAACATTTAGTAACTTGGATTTATATCGCGTTTAACAAGGAACTAACTTCGCGGTACCTCAATAATATAGTTTAACAAATTGTTAAATACTTTTACGATCTCAAGCGAAGAAGATAACAAAACCGTAAATGCAACTGAATCGGAACGTTAACTGATAATAATTTACGTGAAACTAAACGATACTAAACTAATCACCTTACAATGTAGCAAACTAACAGAGATACGCCGTAACTATAAAATGTTATGTAACTATAAAACGTGAAACTATAAAATGTTTTATAAGTAAATGTAGAAACCTCAATAGTGAAATACATTTTTGTTTAACAACCTGTTCGGTTAACGCATAGATTCTCAACCCTCTTTGTCCACCGCCCCCTTTGAGAATATTTTTTTTGTAGCGCCCCCCAACAGCTTTTACATGCCATCTGTCGTCTGAAACAGCTATTGTCACGATTATACTTGCCAAAACGTGGGGGGGGGGGGGGGGGAATAATATGATCAATCGTTATCATCAATAGGTTGGAGACATATAACAGATAATACTGTCAATTTTTGCAGGATTGCTGAAATCCCGTGAAATCGGAAGTCTTAACTTTTTAATTCCATTAAAAAAATTAATAAAATTCATATTATCCAATTTAATGTAGTTCTGATTGTAATAGAATCTTTCAATTCAATTTTCATCCATTTCCCGAACTATTTAAATAGGTAAATTTTTGCACGTGATAAAAATTATTACAATACAAACAATAACAAAAATTAACCAATAATTAAGTTTACTTTGCTTTATTAGTACGTGATTAGGGTGTTTTGTTTATCTTTTAGGCCATATTTTTTATCTGCCAACGCCCCCCTGGGCCATCTAAACGCCCCCCAATTTTCTCTGGGTCTTCTACCGCCCCTCTAAAGGTCTCAAACGCCCAAAAGGGTGCATTATCGCCCACGTTGAGAACCACTGGGTTAACGCATTAACATAAAAAATATGACACATCTATTTTGTTATTTTTATGAAGAAGTCTACTTTATATTTTTATTGAATCTCTTTTTTATAGAAGTACTGTAACTAAGTCCACTGTTGATTTTAATACTCACAATTTATAATTTACAATTGAAAACACAGGAGAACTCCTAGCGTCGAGAGGACAATATACCATACCATTGTAATTTAAATATATTAAGAATAAATAAAATAAATAAATAAAATACATCTGTTTGAATTTCAATTTGATTGACTGATTGAATATTTTTTATAAATTTTTTCTTGTTTTTTCCAGAACTTCCACTTCCAGACCACTTCCTGATATCCTATCAAGCTGAAACTTGGCAGATAGACTCGGTGTCGATGACAATGCATTCTAACAACTTTTGGAGGCAATTACGCAAACACACGCAGTCACATACTCATTTCTCTGATACATTACATCACCTAATATGTGAATAAATCTCGGTTTAGAATTAAACCGATTCGGTATTGTTTGGCTCAGTTAGGAGCGTGGTTGACTTCAGTTGCCACGTGTAAGGTGGTAGTTACGAAGGTTTAATTCTCAGTAAAAAAAATGTTTTAAAAGACATTTGAAAACAGATATGTAGTAATAAATCTCTGCTTAAGGAGATGATTTTTTTACCGGTTAATATCTGTTTCTATTGGGAATCAAATAACTGTTTCAATGTGTTTTATGTCACTCTTATTAAATTTACAGGATTTTATTATTCAGGTGGTGCAAAATTTAAATGAAGGATGGGTTATTTAATTTGGGCGGCGGATAAGGGTCCTGTCGGGATGTATTTATTGGATAATCAGCGCCAGTGCCATAGGTCACCCCAAGAGGTTTACTACATTTGAAGACTTAACAGGGGTGTCCGGGATCATGGGGTGGGGTTTGGAGGCAGATGCGTTGGCCCACTTACTGCGTCTTGGGTCGCGCTATTATCCAGGGTCTTTGGGAGTATCTCCCCCTCCCCCCTCTAAAAACACTTCTTCAAGGAGACTCTTGGGAAACCGGCTAAGGGACGATGGTATTTGGGCATTTTGCGGCCAGACCAAACTGCCCCCGATATTATCTTTTTATATATTTTTTACTGACTTGCGAGAGCCCTGAAGGAGTAACCATCTGTTACTTATACCAGGACGGGAAAGCGGTGGATAACCTCCAGTGCTTCTTGGGTCGGATGGGGAGAGACTGGTTCCTAACCCACCCCTCATCTTTTTTTCCTTCGCCGAACTTCCTCTCCTTCTTTTCCATGATAAACCCTTTACACAGAATTCCCAAAGATGAAATAGGCCCTGAGGAATTTTATTTCCCCTCCTATGTGGAGCTAATATAAAAAAGAATTTACCTGCTAGAAAAAGATTACTAGTGCAAATCAGTGTCAGGAGAATAATGTACGTGAAAACGAATGGCAAAAGTACCGGGAAAGCTCGAGGAAGACAAGGCACGATCAAGTGAAACAAATACTTGTGTCGGTTCATATCAACAGTTGGAATAACAGAAGATTTTTTATGTAATGTAATGTATTAAACGACGTGAAATGTAAAGGTGGTGTTTTTTGATATAGAGGAGTCCGTGCGGAAAATAATATCCCTCAGGACCTATGATGGCATCTTTGGGGTTGCTGTGTGGGGGTTTTTATGGGAAATGAAGAGATGAGAGGATGTTCTTGGAAGAAAAATAGTAGGAGAGGTGGGTAGCAATCGCAACGTCAATAATATTAAAGATTCTTCCAACGTTTGTTTCCGTTATCAAATAACATTTGCTACATATTGCAATAAGTTAGAAGATTGATAAAATATATTGACACAATTATTATATGAAATTCGTAACCTCAATAAATAATTAGGCAGATCAGGGCGCAAGTTGTTTACGGCTAGAATTAAAGTCTGACAAACCCGGAATATAATAAGAACCAACTAAGAATTTTTATACTCAAAGGACGAATGGCTGCCACGGAGACGTGCAAGTATATTGCGTGGCAACTCCAAAATCCAACGTAGGAGGCACTACACACAATAAAACCGTTTTAACAATCCGATTGAAATAACTTCTAGGAACATATTCCAATAAAAGGAACATCCAAATAAGACAAAACTTTATGACTAAGCACAATATTAAATTAGTTTTGGGCATGTTAATTTATTGCTCGTTAGGGGGAAAAAATGCCTTAATATTGTAAGTCAACACAACATATCGTCTAATGAAAAAGTAAACCATATGTCCACAATGAGATTCATTCCTAGTGAAGGAATTATGGTTCCTAGATGTACATACTAAGAAATTAATATGAACAAAGCATATTGTAACCAAATGTTACCAGTATCAAATAAGTGTTGTTAACAATATCAAAAACGTGTCAATTGTTGAATTTCATAATCCAATTAGCTGGTTGCCGGTATACGTTGCAATGCCACTAATAAATAAATTGTTTCTCCTTGCGTGTCTTTTCTCATTCGTTCCGTTCCCCTTCGATCTCTCCTTCCCTCCCACTCCATTTTCCCGCCTTCCCTCTCCCCTCTACAGCGAACCACCCTCCCGCAATCCCCTCCCCTCTCCCACGCTCAATGTATTCACTCCCGGAACATTCAGATTTTCAAACAGCTCGCGTGGCACCTATTTCAATTTTTTTTTACCAATTTTCTATTACAAACATTTATTTTTGTATATTTTAAGAACAAAAAATCAAATTCAGTACCTCTTTAAAATAAATATAATTTTTGATTAGATTCAAATTATTCGATTTTGGTTAGTACCAGGTGAGTACTTCAAAAAAATTCTTTAATTTAAAGAGTTTCGAAAATTGAATTTTGATTGATCAATATCATTGTTTTGCAAAATGACATTCTCAAATTGTGACATTTTTAAGGTTTCTCAAGAGTTTTGTAATAATTAAAAAACTTTTCAGATCTATTGCCATGTGGTTGTAATAATCCAGAAAGAAGGCATTTTGAAAGCTTCAAACATTTGCTACGTTTAAAGAAGCAATACGTAGACAAATCATAACTCATATCCCTTAAAAAAACTTAAATTTGCCATTTTCAGAAGAAAAGGTAAAAAATGCAAATTTATATTTTTAACAAAGATATTGATTTATGATATTAAACGAACTAAATATTTCTTTATTCCTTGTTTTGACCAAGCTTAAATAGCCCTTAAATTTAAAGGAACGCAGCAAATGTACGTTTTAAATCATTTTTCAGATTAAAATAAAACGGAACGCCCCTTTTTTAGCTGCAAAAATATTAAAAAAGGAACAAAACTTCACCTTTGTCACAAAATACCACGACATTTGCTGATAAGTTACACCACTAAAAAAAAAACAACCGAAAATACTCTAAATTTCACCGAAAAATAACGCAAAATCGGGTTCCTAGTTATTTTTTTTTACATGAGCTCCACACAGGAGGCCCTGAGGAACATGATTTCCCTCAGGGCCTATGTCATCTTTGGGGATGCTGTGTGGAGGGTTTTTTAAGGAAGGAGAGGAGATTTTTTCGTTATTGTTTTTGGGGTATTATGCCGTGTTTCGCTACCTCCTTCTTTAGCCAGCGTTTCGGACACTGTAACGCTGCTAACGAAAACCTAAAAACATACCCAATGAGAGGAGAGTTCTGGGAAGGAAAAGGGTTTAAGAGGTGGGTAGGAATCTGGGGTTTAATTCGTCCTGGTCATTCGCCTCCAAGACCCAGACATTCCTCACCCCATGAACCCGGGCACCTCTGCTGAATCACCAAACGTAGCGAACCACTTGGGGTGACCTTTGGCAGACGTGTCGGTTATCCAATAAAGGTTCCCGGGGCGGCGGTACCCATTCCCGCCTCCCAATTTATTGGTAAAAACCGTCATTATTAACGGATCAGCCAAATCAACACGCCAATTATTTAGATTTGATTTTTTTAAGCGATGTTTAATACCGTAGTTGCACAAGCAGTTAATATGGAAGATAAGATAAGAAAATAACTTGTTAATGATTTATAACGCATTGCATTTCGCAAAGAACAACTTCAAGGGATATCATTCCAAGCATCCACCACGTCATTCGTCCACACTTCAGATTGCATTGTTTCGGTTCGCTCCCGGAGAAAATTGACGTGAAATTCCCGGCCACAATGTTCCGACTCCGAAACCGATAGTGTGGCGATAGGAATACCTCATTCCACGTAACTGCATACCATATATCAGAGATGAGCAGCCTGCAGCCCGCGAGCCCAATCCGTGTGTACCGCGAGCCTGTTCGTACTTTCAATTGGCTAAAAGAAATATTAAAAATGAAGGATATTCAACGATTTCTGTTGTTTTTTTTTTAAGAGTTTTCAGTTAAGTTAGAAAATTTCAGTTTTTCTTCAAAGTTTTGAATCATCCGCTCAAAATAATTAGAATTTTCTTGCATATTTTCTTATAAAGTTAAAATTTGGTGGTTCGACCGTGTAGAAAAAAAATCACTTTCGAAGATTTAACAAGTGTAGCCCAGGTGCAAAAAGGCAACTTTTTAATACGTACTGTACGAGCCTATATACCTCGGAGATGTGGACCAATTTTAAGAAAGCATCACTAAAAAGAATGGAAGTACAGTACAACAATTCATATCGAACGCTTTTTGGATTGTCCTGGTACTGCAGTGCCACCGAGATGTTTGAAGAAGGGTGCGTTCCCGGATTCCGAGCACTAATGAAAAAACGGATCACCAACTACAGAATGCGACTAGCCTCGAGCGAAAATAGTATTGTGATGGCAGCATTCCACTTCTTGCAGGGTCCCATCTACAAGCGATGGATCCACTTCCTGAGGACAAAAAGTTTTATTTTTATTATTTTTTTTTATTATTATTATTATTTTCTTTTAAATTTCTTTAACCATGTAAATATTTTTTTTTAATGTATCCTTTTTATATCTTGTTATCATTACTTGATTATTATATATGTATAATATGGAACTCGTGGGACTGCACTACCCTCCCCGAGATCTGGAATAAATGATTAAAAAAAAAAAAAAAAAAAAATAGCGCAGAGCTTTTCTTGTTGAGATCAATGTTTAAAGCACTTTAAAGGTAAAAATTTTGTTTCGAGAGATACGTAATTACGAGAGTTAGAGAGAGGGCGCTAATATTTAAAACAATAAAATTAAAGCGAAAATTGTGAAAATGTTTAACAAAACAATACTTGTTTAAAATAAAGCAAAAATCTAGTGGGGAATATCTAAAACAGCATTTAAAAAAACACTGTGAATTTTTCATACATATAACCTCTGCAATAAGTGAAATAAACGTGTTTATAATAATTTTCGAAGCAAACTTTGCGATTTTTTTCTGTTGAGGGAATTTCATATAATTAGCGTTTCGGCGGGGGGAACGTTCATATATATCTTTAAAAATAACAAACATTTTTTAAGAGCTTAAAAACTTCAAATGTTAAAGGGACGTACGTAAGAAATTGGTATAAATTCGGAATGCGGTGGTTTAACTTTCCAAACAATGAAATCAACAGTCAACATCAATCATTGCTCAAAATTGCAAGTAAGTATATTTTTATATTTCAGAATGATAAAAATCGAATGCTTTGATTTGACCTAGGGGAAAAAAAATTCACCTGCGGCGCTTTGAGTTTTGAATTCTTTAATTGATTATTTAAAAAAAATATTGTTTTTGAAAAGACAAATAGATTTGCAACACCACCGACTACAATTGTAACAATGTCTAGCTATATATACCTACCCACCCTACCCCGTGCGGCCCGCGAACAAATTAAAATTGTATAAATTGACCCTCCGGATAAAAAGGTTGGTCATCACTGCCATATACCGTCCTCCATCCATCCACCAGCTCGGCATCACAGCTCATAGCATCACCCGCCCGGCTTTCTCTCTTTGTCGGTCGCCAAAATGCCATGTCTTGCTTGGCGTCAAGCAATATTGATCGAGCCCGGAATAACAAATGCTCAGGGCCAGAGGCAAACTGGCGATCAAACCCAGCCTGGGGGTTCTTAAAATACGACAATAAAAATAATAATAGATGATTTTTGGATGAAGAAAAATCACCTCAAGGGCGCTGTTGATGTCGTCCCCAACTTATTCTATAATGTTCTTACTTCTATCTTCTTACTCATTATGCTTACCTCAGATTTGAACATGGTTTCAACACACACACGCCTCAGTGCTTCCTCCTTCCTACATCAGGCAGGCTCTTTAAGACCCTAGTTCACTCCTTCGTCTCCTAAAAAAGACCATCTACGCAGGCGGAAGAAAATATTTTCTTTTCTTTATTATGATGGACTTAATGTAAAAAGGGATCTTATTTATACTGTATTCAGTCTACTTTCATCCTTCCTCTGCAGATACATGCCTCACCCTAACTGCCTTCAGTGCTCACTCACTGCCATCATGCCATTATCAATCCAGTTTATTGTTTTAAAAACATAACAATATAATTTTCTAACACCAACTCGTATAGAAGTGGAGATGGCAGAAAGGTGTTGCTTCTACACATAAGCACACACTTCATTTACCACCAACATCATTTACTCATCTGCCCTGATGATCGACACTGTAACTGTAAGAAGGAGGTAGCGCAACACGGCATAATACCCCAAAAAATAACAAACATTACAAAATTGTTCATTTAAATGCGTTTTTTAAAACAACTGTTAATAAGAATTACATAAATAGAAACATTGGGTTAACCAAGTTTTCATTAGTAGAAACAGAGCTTGCTCTTAAAAGGCAACTTCATTGATGCTAAATATGTCGATATCCGAATTGATTCTGTTCAACGGCAATATTGGAGACTTCACTATTGACAAACTGATCGTGCAGGGAGATAGAACAGAGTCTATGAAAGTGACGGAGATAACCATCGGGAACCCAAAAATGAATGTCCTCCATGGTAGCCGAGTTTTCAAACCATCAACGAATCAGTCTCCAAAAATGTGCAGCAACGTTTAGGTCCCCTGTGATCCGTAGATGGTTCATTCCGAGCACACACAAAAGAAAGTCGGAAGGATAGAGCCACGGGTAGTAACAAACTTTGGCGATAAAAACGTCGTGTATGAGACATCTGAACTATGTTTAATTGATCTCTCAGCTTGATCAATCAAATTGACAGCTAGTTTTAAGACAATGCAACATTGCAAAGAAAGTTAACTCCGTAGTAGAAAAATCACATGATGTTTACTTAACAGCATGGCAGACCTTTTATCGAAAGAGTTTTGTAGATCCTAATACAAAAATCTTTTTCAGTGGCCAGTATGGCCCTGGGGAATGGACAAAGGAGTCGGATTGAACTGAGATCATCTGGATCTGGAGGGATAAATGATTAATGGCCTCTGGGTCCACAAGATGAATGGACTTCTCTATGTTCGCATGTTTATTTGTGGATCGGATTGTATCGACGTCACTTTTATAGCGTTTTAAATTCTGGAGATTTGAGATTCTGAGTATTGTGTACTACGATTTTGTTGTTATAGTATATTAATAATAATAATAACAGAACATTTCTTCGCAGTATGTTAAGAATGAGTAAGATAAACACAGATATCAATAGCCTGTTTTGAATATGTTCAAATACAAAATATTATTATTTGTACGGTCGCAACTGGGATTCGTTACCTTTATTATTTTTTGTGTCTTTTCTTTTTCATATTTTAGTTGCAATTTATCAGTAATGTCTTTTTTTTCGGTGACATATTACGTCGATGCGTAAAACCATAAAAACTTATTATAACAAGAGTTATTCCAGTAAAAACTGGACCTAATTTTTGTCCAATTTCAGAGTTCTTGGTCTTATAAACACCGTCGGTCGCTACTTGTCCTCAAAACAAAGGGTTGTATAAGAAAATAGAAAACGCACTTGAAGATGTTACGCGTTTGTAAATATTAAAAAATATGTTGTAGATAAAAATAACATTGAAGAGATGTAGATAATTTCTGTAGAAAAATTAATGTTGGCCAAGCCCTGACCCAGGTAGTAAAGCCTCAATTACATTGAGCGAGTTTACAAGCTGCTCGTCGGCAAATTTAAAAGCGGGCAAATCGGCGAGTGAGATTGTCACGATGACACACAAAACTGTCTACTAGCTCAGTAGCGACAGTAGCAGCTAAGACTCTCGCGCGAACCAATTCGGTCGACATTTTGTAAAAAACTTGAGCTCGCAGCTAGCGCCACACGCTAGTCAGAAGTGAGAATTACGGCTCCCGCGCGAACTAATTCTGACATTTACTAAATCAGCTGTTGGTAGGCCGCTTTGATCTTGAGCGAGTAGCGAGTAAAGTTGACCACCTTTCAACTTTTTTCGTAGATTGTCCACAATTTGCTAGTTAGCAAGTAATACGATGACTCTGAGCGAGTTTACTAACAGATAGTGAATTTCCCAGATAGTAGCTTGTAAACTCGCTCAATGTCATCGATAAACAGAATAGATATCCAAACTGTTTTTATTATTTTGTAATGGTCCTTGACAAAGAAAAGGGCCGTTATACAATCCTTAAAAATTTGGGACGTTTTTATTTGTTTCCGGCTTTCTTCTTCGTTTTTTGCACCACTAAACTCTCTCTGAATCTTCGAAAAAAAAATATTAGTCAGGTACATAAATAATTTTTTTTATTGTTTAAAAAAAATTGAGTATTAATTATTACTACCTACGCAAGGTCACTAGGAATTGCAATTTCTTTCGGTCTCACATTCTTTTCCAAGTGTGAACACATTCTTCTGGTTGATCTAATTTTATCGACCACTATCGGCATTACGAAAGTGGGCCCTTACATCCCGAGAATGTGCTTCAATGAGTCCGAAGTCACCTGGGAGTATAAATAACAACCAAACATTCGTTTCCAATCACGAATGAACCTTACGACTTGTTTACTCTTCCGTTAACGTGAAGAAATATCACACGTCTCTGAGCTTTAAATAAACTTTTAATCTTGGGCCGTTTTAACCTCCACTAGTATTTAACCATAAAGATCCACTCAGACGGAAGACAGATTTGTATTTTTAAAAGGAATGGACGAACTCAAACACAATGAGCATAAAGCTTTTGGCTTACTCAAGCGAAAAGAGGGAAATATTGCATTATTATATTTTAACCGTCTATAACAACTTGGCTAGTAAGTGTGTACCCAGTAACAACCCATAGTGTAGGTAGGTTCCAACCAGGGGTGTTATATATATATGGATATTCGCATTAATTCAGACATTTTCATCCGCGTCCGCATCCGCAGATGTGAACCTCTAATAATCCGCATCCCATTCCGCGGATGACGAAATTTTTGCATCCGTTACAACCCTGGTACCCCATGGTTTAGATGCGTTCCTACCAGGGGTGTTAAGGATATTCGCATCCGCATCCGCAAATGCAGAATAGTTGCGTTAATTCAGACATCTTTATTCGCATCCGCAGATGTGAACCTCTAACAATCCGCATCCGCGGATGTAAAAATTTTGCATCCGTAACAACCCTGATCTGGATCAAGATATTCGCATCCGCATTCGCAAATTTGCATTAATTCAGATATTTTGTTCCCCATCCGCAGATGCGAACTTCTAACAATCCGCATCCGCGGATGTCAAAATATTCGCACAGAACTGAGTAAATATTAAATAATGGCGATTTAGCATTAATCTTCGACTTAGGCGGTGGTAAGCTTTCAAAAAGAAGAAGAAGGGGATATATCTAAATACTGTTCCATGATAACTCAAAATCAACTCAACTCAACACCTCCATCAAAAGTCATTAAAAACTATGATAAAAAAGAATAATAGCCCTTAACCTATCCTAACCTAACCTAACCTAACGCAATGTTTTTAGTATTTATTCAATTTTTTAATGTATTTTTCAAAATTTTTAATGAATTTTCAAAGGAGGTGTGAGTTAAGTTAATTTTGAGATGTCCGCTCATCGTAAATATGAATGTTAGAGGAAGCGCGTTAATATTAAAAACGATATTAATTAAGCGAAAATTGTGAAAGTACTTAACAAAACACAACTCGTTTAAAATTTATTTATATTTTATTTATTTATTTATTGTTGTTATACGCCCATATGGGCTTTTACGTAGATTATACAATAATATTTAAGATATCGAGGATTATACATACAAAATAGAGCAAAAATTTTTCGACGATTGCTTACGTTTCATTTAAAGATACACTGTGCATATTTTCATTCCCATAACATGTTAAACAACAGCACAAAATAATTTTCGGAGTAAACAAAAAAAAAATAATTTTCGGAGTAAACTTTGCAATTTTTTTCATAGAATTGCCGATTCGGCTGTACAAATGCGTACATTTTCTTCAAAACAAACATATATTTTTTAGAAACTTAAAAACTTAAAGTGTTCAAGATGGTATGAAACGGTAAAAATTTGGAATGCAGGGGCTTAAAGTCTAAATACAAAAATGCTTGATTAAAAATGCAACAACTGCTAAGAGACAAAAAGACATTGACCGTCGTAATTAAAAGATTACAATAAATTGCCATGCAAAAACGTTAAAATTTTATATCACTTAGGTACCTAAACTAATCAAAATTAATACCATTAATTATTTTTAGTCACTCCAATTTACACGCAATCGAGTTAATTGTCACTCTTCAAAACAATTGAACGACACTTGTTGCAAATTCGTTTTTCATTGGGAAGTTGTCCTCTCAAATGTAAAAACGATTTGTCTTCAACTCACTTGAGCGAATTTTTTTGTCATAATTCCATGTGACGATGAAGAATGTAAATTAATGGTAAAATTAAGAAAATACCCCACGGCCCCACTCAAAAGTTCACTGACCGGAAAAATATTTCATAAAATGCAGTTTTTTAATACAAAAAATCAAAACAAATTCACCCACTCTTGAACAACTGATCCCGAGTTCTAAAAATACAAAACATATTTTTTATAGCAGCACTTGACTTTTAGGTAATGATTGAACTTGTAAATGTTGAATTATTAGTTTTGGACCACTCAGCTGTAATCTAGGTCTATTTTCTATGCTAGGTATAACTAACCATTATCATGTTTCCCCGCAGTGGTAGGCGGAGAGAATAGACTGCCGCATAACTCTCTCTCCGCACACACGCATTGCTTCACTCAAATTCATATAACATCGTCTCAAATGCTGGTTTGCTTGTATCCAATAATACTAAAATGGTTAATGGTATGTATCTCTTTGTTTCCAAAAATTTTTATTTTATTTTCCTCTTCTGTTTCTTTTGTATACTGTTTTTTTTTTTTTTTTAGTATTCAAAAATAACAAATTGTTACTGGTTCAGTAGATAATTATGTCTTACGAGCGCCTTATATTTCTTTTATTTCCCAAATGTTATTTCCTTTCCCTTACTGTTTTTATTTTCTTCCTTTACTGCTTTTATTTTCTTTTCCGTTACTGTTTTTATTGTATACGTATTTACTATATTTCTTTTGCTACCCAAATGTTTAATTTCTTTGCCTTTTTTATTTCAATCGAAATTCGAAAACACTTTACGTTTTATATTCGATGCTTAACATTATAAAACTGTAACATATATTATAATTAGGTAATTGTGATTTTTCAATTTTAATTAACACTACATATATTAATCATCATGTACCTAATGCATTAGAAACCTATCAATTTGACTGTCCTAGAACGGGAGTCCTTCCTAGTTGGACAGTCAAAAGCTTCCTTGTACTGTTTTTGTATTTTTATAAAAAAAAAAAAAAATAAATAAATAAAAAAAATAAAAAAAATAAAAAAATTCTCTTCTATTATTTTGATTTAGAAAATTAAAAAATTAGGTGAAACACAATTTGACCAAACAAAGGATGAGAAACTAAAGTTTTATAGGGAGGTTGTACCTATATTAAAATATCTCAGCGAAATGGTGGGTATTTGTAATCCGATTGAAGTTTTATTTATTTTTATTCTATTGCCAATGACTTTACTTTAGAACCAAAACATTTAAGATGAGTTGCATCAAAATATTTGAAAAATTCATTAAAAAAATAAAAAATAATTTATATTAGCACCGTAAAGGAAAATAATTTCCCTCAGGGCCTGTATCATCTTAGGGGATACTGTGTGGAGGTTATTTTAAGGAAACGAAGAATAGGAGGTTCTGGGAAGGAAATAGATATGAGGGGTTGGTAGGAATCTTGGGGTCAGTGTGTCCATAAGTGACAGACGTAACAATGAAAATATATCCATCCCTTCAATTGAGATGCAAAGCGACGGGTCGAGGGATTCTGGCTGGAGGGGTCAAAAGACTTCTTAAACCAGTCTCACTCGATCCGGCCCGCCACGCTGCAGGTAGGCAGACACATGGGCCGCTAAGACTTTGACAAACCTCACCCCGTGAACCCGGGTACGTCTGCTAAGTTACCAAAAGAAACGAACTACTTGGGGTGACCTACGACAGAGAGTTGGTTAGCCAATAAATGGTTCACGGGGCGGCAGTACCCATACCCGCCTCAAAAAAAGAAAATGGAGTTAATGTTCACATTCTTTGATTATTTCAGTTTTATGAAGCAACTGGTCTATAATGATATCATTACAGAATAGAACTTACATAAAACATAAAAATAAACTTAAAATATTTGATGAATTAAAATTTTTAAACAATCCATCCTAAGTTTGTTTTGAGAATAATAAATGAACTCAAGCCAGATTTCTTCTCACATTGATACCTTTATTTAAATTATGATCATTTTGTTTGGTTTGTTTGCTAGTGAAGCTATTCAAAACATTTGATGGGGTCATCATTACTTCTGGAGAACTAAAATTAGCTAAGTCAATCCACACCCAACCATTCCATACCAACCAACACACAGCGAGAGAGATTTATAGGTCACTGTGAATGGCGCCTCCCATATTCCTATACCAACTTCTCTTCTTTTTTCTTGGTACGTAGGTACGTCTAATGTGGCCATTTAAATGATCTTGGCGAAATCCGGGAGACCTTGCTACAGACCTATACTCTGAATCACTCTGTAATGTTTTGCCATAGAATAAAGAATACTACAAGCAGTGCCTTGTGAGCGTGTTTCGTGATCCAATTGTAGGCCCATTTTGGGCCGGTATATTCAGGCAAAACTGTGTTTCTCCATGAATACTAAATTCAAATGGGATGGCAACAATTTAAAAAAACAGACCGCATGCTAAATGGGATATAACCACATTTATTTCCATTCAAATTTGTGTGGAAGGCATTTCGAGTGATATATTCTTTAATAACTTATTCATGTGTTAGGTATGTTATTTTTTAAACTTATGTTTATTTACCTATTATCGTCTTAGCTGCGTTATTATTTCTAATTGAATAACTACAATTAAATAATTACACACAATAAATAACCACATAAGTTAGCGAAACTGTTGATATACAGTCAGTGAACTTCTTCACGCTTCTGTTTTTCTAACTCAAGAAGCAATGCTGTAATAAGGAACTCCAGTCCTATTTTTTTTAAATGAAATGACCTTCTAACTTCAATAACTGCATATTTATTTTTATTTTTATAGTTAGTTTTAAAAGTTAAAATAAATGTCAAATTTTTAATTTTTCAAGATCGTGTAAGTGATGGTGTGACGTCATCATGGCCAAAATTTTTAGTTATTTTCAACAGATGTTGTCATTTTGTATGGAAGAAGCTATGAAACTATTCAATAAGTAAAACGTTATTTAGGTGGAATTATTTATTTTTTCTATTATATTTATTATATTTTTAAATATTATTAAGGAGGAGTGGTATAAAAATTGTTTGAAATTATTATTTTTTTAGCTTTACAAATCGAAATCAATATTATGGAAACCGGAGCATCAATTTGAAAAAAAAAAACGTGTAGCATTCCAGGAGATATGGATTATCTATTAATATTTTTGGGATTTCTCCGACTCCTTTCACCCCCTTCCACTGTCTTCTGTTTTTCTCCTATTCTCCAGTTACTTTTTTCTCTTCTTCAGTATACGCAAATTCACTTAATGCGTCATTTTAATTAAATTAAAACAAACCACTTTGTAAAACACTTTTTTCTCTGTTTATTCGCTCAACGCGTCCAAATTATTTACGTCTCCCCTTTTTTTTTTTTTACATTAACTCCACACAGGAGGCCCTGAGGAAAAAATAATTTCCCTCAGGGCCTATGTCATCTTTGAGGATGCTGTGTGGAGGGTGTTTTTGAGGAGAGGAAGGAGTGAACATGGGTCTTGAAGAGACCCATATTGTAGGAGGGAGGAAACACAGAGGCTGGCAAATCGTTCCACAGCCGAGCTGTTGAACTCAAGAACGAGTCGTAGAAACGACCCGTTCTCATGTGACTAATGTCAACCGTGTACAAATGTTGAGCGCGCGTTTGGCGTGTTTCCCGACTATGCACCGGTGCCGAGGGGATCAATGACGCTAGTTCCTCGGAGCATCTTCCATTGTAATATCGGTAGAACAAGAACAGCATTCCCACCTGGCGCCTGTGCTCTAAAGATTGCAATCCGTTAGTTAAATTAGGAGAATCTATCAAACGGACCGCCCGTTTCTGCACAGAGTCAAGGGTTTTTTTCAGGTATTTTGTGGCTCCAGACCAGAGGTGGCTGCCAAATTCAACCGTGGGGCGCACTTGCGATTTGTACAGGGCTAGCAGTTGTGTACTATTAAAGTATCTGCGTGCCCTGTACAGTATGCCCAGTTTCTGAGAGGCTAACTTAACTCTGGCCTCGATGGAGCCCCCGTACCTGAGCTGGTCACTTAGAGTTACACCAAGCATATCAATGGAAGGCCTGTTCGGGAGAATGCTTCCGTTGAAGGAGACTAGATTATCATTTCGATCCCTTTTAGACGTGATCAGACATGATTGGGTCTTTGAAACATTGTTAAAAACCCTTGTTAATTTGTTGGGATTTTCGATTTTTAGCATTCATACTGAATGATTTTTTTATTTATTTGTCGATTTTACCACCAGAGTAAGCGGAAGATTTTTATTTATTTTATATATTCAATGATATTATTATTCAATTTATAAAAATAGCGTATTTTTAAACAGTTTCTGTTATGTTATTATTATTACGGGTGACGGCTGTTTCGCCTTCTGAAGGCATTATCAAACTTCGGTTATACCACTTACAGACGATGTATTTATATTATATCTAGATAGGTACTTACGATGAAAAATTTTTTACTGCCTTTATTTTTATTACTTATGCCCCTACAATTGCTGAGCAAAATGACGACTGAAATTATTAATTATTACCCTTTTAAAGTTTCTCCAATTACTGCTTCAGAAGAAGAAACAGCTGTCACGCGTAATAATAATTACATAAACTTATTTCAAAACAAACTGTTTTTTATAAATAGAATAATAATTTTATTCGAATATACAAAAGAAATTAAAATTTAAATGGAGTTTTACAAATTAAACTTGATAATAACAATAAATAACCGGAAGATGTTCCTTGCGTTGTAATTGAGGTTACGTCGACACCTACACACTACCACAAGACCAAGACGCGATGCCACCTCAGCCATTGACCGATCATATTTTTTTTCCGATTCTACCTTTTTCTCATAACATTCGTTCCAATTTCTCTCACATGATTATGATATTATTTGGGGGCACGTGCCGAGGGCCGAGAGTAGGGCCAAAGGCCAAGGGACACCACATTACACATTACACGCCGTGATTCCTATTATTAGGTATAATAACATTATGATCGCGGCCCGCCCATTCGTCTTCTTTGTGGCTGGATTTCGAATCAGTCACGCATTGTGCAATATGACTCTCTTTCTACGTCTGCTCCCAGCTCTGGGCTCGGTGGTTCGGTGGTCCCACTTGCAAGTAATCGGGAAAGGAATGTATTATTCCGCTACAATACACACAGATGGATGATGTCTTCCTTCTATGGAGCTTCCAAAGCGCTTTGTAAGCTGCTTTCTGTAATCGTGTGTGGTTTTGTACAAAAATGTGATATTTTATTAAAGCCCGTAAAGTGAGCCATTTTCAAAACTTTTTAAAGTTTGCAAAATTTTTGTATTTAAAAAATTACATAGTTATTTCGAATAACACAATATGAAATCGTAATTCTTCACCTTTTGAAATCAGTTTTTATTTTTCTAATACGTTTACAAATGTTTCATTTATTTATATTTTGTTGCAAAGCGGAATATTTTTACTTATTTACAAAACACGCTCGAATTTTGAACGGTTAATCTTTACGATGACTACAATCGCTTCTAAAATAATAATTTCATGTTCTGTTCTGAAACCTCACTACAAAGGCTATGTTAAAAAAAATTATAACAAAATTGCTATGGATTTAGAAAGCAAATTGAAAAACACTTCCTTACGTCTGTAAGTCTGCAGTTAGATTAAGGACGGGTTGTTTCAAAAAATTTGATGAGTTCATAAAATATTTGAAGTTAATTTTCAGTTTCTGTGTAAGTTCTTTTTGAGTTCTGTTTTTTTATCATCATAGGCCAGCTGCTTTACAAAACTGAAATCATAACAGAACTTGAATAGAACTTACACAGAACGTGAAAATTAACGTCAAATATTTGACGAATTCGTCAAATTTTTTTAAACAACCCATCCTAAGAAATATAGAAAATGTAAGATTTAAATAATCATGATAAAAATTGGCAAAAATGAAAACAAGGAAAAATTTTCGAATGAAATGAGCAAAGATAAAATTTTTCAGCTGGCAAAAACAAACAATGACAGGCATTGACTTTGAACTCTGATGAACAAACGTACATAAACAATTTTATGGTTAAAGAAAGATCTGTGCGCCCTCTACTTGTGGTGAAATAAAATAGTCTCAGCGAGATTCATATAGACGTCATCGACGTCCTCTTTGAAAGAATAGAAATTAACTTTTTTTTTAATATAATTTCAAAATTTTATGCGAAAACCCCTTACTCAGAGTAAAAAGGTCACAAACAATTTCATTAGCCCCATACCAAAACTTAAAATTAAATCCATCACCTGTTAAGAATTTGGTATTGCACGAAAAACGAAAAAACAAAAAACTGAAGTTATTCAGAAAGTAGAACTCAAAATTTTGTTTTACAAAAAATTATATATCAGACCTTTTGGAGGAATTATTTAATTCCAGAAATGGAAAAAAATACCTGGTAGAAAGCGTGTGCCTACTACGCAGCCTGACTAAGTTTTAAAGTCAACCGCTCTGAATATTTCACGACGTTCTGGATGTGTTTAAACAAAATTACTCTAAGTGTAATTACGCTAAGTTCAATTTCGGAGGCGCATATGGATACCACCACCCCGGGAACCATTTATTGAATAAGCTATGCCATTTATTAAACCTATGCCATTTATTTATCGAATAAACTCTGCCGTAGGTCACCGCAAGTGAATGAATGGGTGCCCGGGTTCTTGGGGTTAGGTTTGTCTTGGTCTTCTTCTAAGATCGAGAGAGACTGGTTGAGAGAGGACTTTTGATCTCTCCAGCCGGATGCTCTCGATTCATCCCCTTGCACTGACATTTGAAGGATGAATTAACACGTCTGTCACTCCTGGACACACTGGCTCCTAGATTCCCACCCACCCCTAATATTTATTCCTTTCCAAAGCTTCCCGTCTTTCATTTCCTAAAAATACCCTTCAAACAGCGACCCCTAAGATGACACAGACCCGAGGAAGTATTTCCTTAGGGTTTTCTGTGTGTAAAAAAATGTTAAAAAAATGCACGACACAATTTCCATCTTCCAAAACAATTTCAGAATCGCTGAACTCGATCATATTTTTTGTATTACTTTGATAGTATGTATTGCATAATCTGGGACTTATGTAGAAGAATTTACTTTACCAAAAAGATAAAGACGTGTGAGGAAATGGTCGTGCAGAGCAACACACAACAGTGAATGGTGACGGAGTGATAGAAAAGGAAACACTTTGAGCGTAAAGTGTAAAAATACCCATAAAACACTCTCAAACGATAACGCCGACGGTCGAACTGATATATGCACCATTTAATTCAGTAGTAAACATTCATACAAGAAACGTTACACTGTTATTCACATGCGATAAGTTCTTCGACTGCAGTTTATTTATCAATATTTAAGTGCAGTATGTTAAATTACTGTATGTTAAATTATTATATGTTTATTCAATTGAGGCATCTCAAAAAATAGCTAAATTGGCACATAATTGCATTGATTTTTTAGAAGAACTGTAAGAACTATGTTTAGGTTTTCATTTTTCATACTTCACTTCTGGAACTGACATTTCTTTACCAGCTCCACACAGGAAACACTATAAATTAAATAATCTTCCCCAGGGCCTTGTCATTTTGGGGACGTTGTTGGGAAAATATTTTTATGGAAAGGAAGTTCTGGGAAGGAAAAAGTAGTGGTAGAAATGTGGGGGTCACTGTAATTAGTAGTGACGGACGTATTAATCTATCCCTCCTACCATGGTGCGACGCGATGGGTCGAAAGAGTCCTCCTGGAGAGGTAGAAAGGTTTCCCTCAACCGACCTCTCTCAATACGGCTCCCCATGCATTAGGTGGGCGGTGCCTCCGCCGCCAAGACCTAGACAAACCCCACCCCATGAACCCAGGACTGCTAAATCACCAATGAGTTCAGCGACAATCACGAAATGGGAATACGATCACCATTCAATCAGCCAAACAGCGATGTCTATTTTCAGCGATTTGCTTATTTCAAATTAATCAATAGAAACGAGAATGGTGATATACTTTAAAGAAAGGAAATCTTTAACTTTCAATACTCCATTGTTTCTAAAAACATCCATATATTTAACGATCACGAAGTATAAATTAATTTTAATTGATAGAAATAAATCAAAAATCGTACATTTACCTTTTAAATAAATAATAAGTAACATTCTTCACCAATGGTGATGTAATAGGTTTCTAGTTTTTTTTTCATCTTATAAACCAGTTTTTATGCACATCTTCTCTTATCTCTGAAACGGACGCCCCACAAAGAAATTGTTCCACTTAGTTGCCTTATCTTTTATCTACGAACAGATGTCGAAAAATGGTCCACTTTGTAGACGCCTTGCTGAGAAAATGACGAAGAAAGAATATAAGAAATTTAGAAATCTATCAATATGAGAAATAAGAGAAAAACGTTTTAGTTAAGTGTCTTAAAAAAATAATAATCCTCGATATAAAAATACTTTAAAGTATTGTTAGTAAGCATTTAAAAACTTGTTACACATTTTATATTAGTACTAAAGTAACTGATAGGTCTAATGATCTCAAACATACATATGAGTTCTATAATTTCAAAATCCGCTGTATCGGAATTCAACCAATCACAATCAGTTATTTTGCCAAGATGGCGGGTTTAGACACTCGCGCGTCAGGTCAGTTGAGTTTCAAAAGCCTCTATATCGTGAGTAAATCACGAAGCGAGTATCAAAATCCGCTACATCTATTTTATTTACCGAAATTACTTCAATTAAGCTAGACACACGTAAAAAATTAATACTTTTCGAAATTATATTACTCCATTTCATTATTCAAAAAATTGAAAAGCAATTATCTATTTACACTAGAGACGTGACAGTTTTTTGCGGTTTTCTCCAAATCAACGAAAGTTGATATAGCGGATGTAGAAATTGAACGACTCATAATACAATTGAGAGTTGTTCGAGATGTTATTTATATTCTCTATCTGTCTCAGAATATTAATAATATTAATATTATTATTAAAGGTAATTTAAATTTAATTGCCGGCAACCCGGGCGTTTATCCAGATAAAATAATGCTTTTTAAGATTATTTTATCTGGATAAACGCCCGGGTTGCCGGCAATTAAATTTAAATTACCTTGGTATATACACTACAGTATAGGAATGTCTTTTTAATGATGGACGGTGAGTAATATACTCAATTCTGTCCTTGTTCTTGGTTGAATTTGGCTAAAAATTATATTTACGAAACCTCAGAAAAGAAATTTGGTCGACATCAACAACAATTGACGACAGAAAAATTGTCATCGCAAAGACATTTGACAAGCAATCTCGAAGATTATTTCCCAATCTTGTACGTACTGTAATTGTATGGAAGTTATTGAGTTGACCAACAAAATGCGTTTTTAAATATTTTGCAAACGGGTGTGCAATGTGTGTGAACAACAGATTGTGCAGACTGAAAGAACCTTTGGAATAGTCCTGGTAGAAGGTCACCACTGACAATGTTTTAACTTTCCCTCGAAAGGCCAATGTCCATTTCCAAGTTGTGGAAATCTAGATTTTGCAATCCTATTCCTTCCGGGTCACAACTTTCCCAACAGGTATTGGTACAACGAATCAAAGAAGAATTCCATTAGAGCCGGTTCGAGTATCCAAGCTTTGAAGTCTGACTACGTAGTATTTTCGTAAATGTTCAGGTCAGCCTAAGGAAGTGATTTAGATATTATCACCAGGTATTTAGTAGGTGTCTCCAACGCAGGTGGCGTCGAACAATAGAACCGCTTAATTAATCATTCATAAGTTACAGCCTTTTGAAAAAGTAAATTATGCAGATATACTGCGCATCCGTTTCGTAAGTTTATTAATTTATTCCGACCACAAAAACTTTCGTGGAGGTGACTAAATATCGATTTCTTTGCATACAATTAATGTTAATTGTCAAGACTTTTTTAAACTACCAATTATTAATAGAAGATGAAAAACTAAATTTATTATTTTTTTATTATTATTTGTAAACTTCTGAATGAACTCGGAGTTGAAAAACGTGGCCTAAAAGGAGCAATACGACTTTTTTGCGCATATAAACGAATTATCAAAACACGCGTTTAGCCACTGAATTAATTTAATTTTATGTTTATTGTATTAAAATATCAATAACACGTGAACTGATAAGAAACATTTTTTTTAGTAGATTTGAACTTCAAACAATTTACCGACATTATTTACTAAAAATAAGCATGACGCTTATGGCGGAGTGTTATAATCAGACAAAGGAAATTATTTCCATTTTCACATGTAATCACGACGGTGTATGGCGGAGTGTTATAATCAGAGAAAGGAAATTATTTCCATTTTCACATGTAATCACATGTGACTGACTTAAACCTTAGTATATCTTCGTTATTTGTTTTTGGGGTGCTATGACGTGTTGCGCTACCTCTTTCTATAGCTACAGACAGTGGATTCGAGGAACAGGTGTTTTGGAACGGGTTCCTACGCCATTACCTGTCTCGGTTACTGTGTACCGGTGACTAGCGATCACTAGATGACAGTGGATTCGAGAAATAGGCCATTTATAGAACCAGTTCCTACATCATAGCCCGTCTCAGTTACTTTGTACCGGTGACTAGCAATCACTAGACGACAGTGGATTCGGTGAACAGGCTTTTTTGGAACCAGTTCCTGTTGGAGCGTGCCTGATTCCGGAGGCAACTGAAATCTACAACCATTCTGAAGTATATTATTGTAAGACCAGCTCGTAGTGGAGTGGAGCTGGCAACACGGAATCGATTCCAAGTACATAAGCACACATTTCACCACTATTACACATCTGACCTGATGATGGACACAGTAACGCTGTCCGTAACGTTGGCCATAGAAGGAGGTAACACGGCATAACACTCCAAAAACAAATAACGAAAATACTTTTGGCCGTGAAAATTTAAAAACACACCTTAGTATATCCATTATTTTTATTGTTGTTGTTTCTGGACAGAAAGAGAAAGACTCATCCATTCACCTCTCACCCTAGAAGGTAGGTGGAAGCTTGAGTGGCACATTGGAGGACCCACCACTTGCGCGCCCTGGTATAGGTAACAGATGGTTACCCCTTCAAGGCTCTTGCAAGGACTCTTTCAAGGAATTTTTTTAAAAATAAAAACGACTGTACATTTAATAAACGAAACTAGACCTCTAGAGCTTGAGTAGCAATCGGCCAAGGTGAAAAATGACCATCTCGTACAAGACCCCACTGAGAGACAGCCTGGGTTCTCATTGCCTCGCAAACTCTGGTTCGCCATCAATAGGATAAGGTGCTCCCATAGCCGTTGTTCCCATATGATGTAAAAAGTAGGAGATGTATGAATGCGGTGAAGTGCAGACCACCGAATATGTGGTCAACGAATGCCCACTCCATTCATTCCCCGGCGGGATTGATGAGGTCCACAGCGAAACGCCTGAGACCCTAGACTGGCTCACAGACCTAGATGTCCCCCCTGACCCCCCGCCATACGAAAGAAGAAGATTGTTGTTGTTTTACAAACTTTTGTGTTAGGTTTACACATTGTTGTTATTTATTTGGATTTTTCTAAAATCAACTCTGTCTGTTATGTGAATTAATAAAATAAAATAAAAGTATCGAAGGGAAGCAGAGGTGTATTTTTGTTTGCTGTTTTTCTTGACAACCCTAAACAAACTATTTCACAACAAAAAATAAAAGTTTTTATTGCTTTCTCGGTTTCTTTTGACGACGTGTAATTCGAGTTTGACAATAAAATGCACTTGGCGGAAAGAGCACAATTTAACAATTCAACAATGCAAGTAATTTATTGGTGTGACACGATTCCGTAAGGATTCAAAGGGTGAATTTTTATTAAGCAACTTTTTGCAAATAAATCCAATTGGATTTTATTATCACTTCCTTCGACGATCTCTGTGGCAGAGCGGTACGATGATTGGCTCTAAAACTGGAGAATGCGATTTGAAAATTCTGTCAGGTGTAAATAAAAAAAATGTTGTAAATTTAAAAAAAAATTCAAAATCATGAATTATTGAGCACTTTTATTATTATTGTGACGATCTACGATTACGGGACCGTGACGGCAAAAAAGGCAGTAAACATGCGTTCCTTATCAGCTCTGTCAAAAGATGAGACACACAATCATGATGATAAGCAGATTAGTTACATAGCAATTGACCCAATTCAAAAAATACAAAAAGCAATAATAAAACTCATCCTGCAAGTACCATTCTACACAGATTCTAGCAAAATCTACAAAACATTAGACGTCATGTCAATAAGACAACTCTACGCCAAATCTGCTCTCCTACACCTCCTCCATAACAAACTTCATATTCCAATTCAACCAAAAACCATAATAAAAACCAAGTCCTCAACAAATAAAACACTGAACATTCCGAAAACATACACCACACTCGGACAAAGACACTTTCTATATTACGCAACCAAACTTTTTAATTGTATGCCCATTACTCTGAAACAATTACTAACTGCAAATGCATTTACAAACATTCACAAAAAAATATTACGGCCTGGATAAAAAATCAAGATATTCGCTTTATTCAAAAAATCATAAATCCTAACCAAACACCAAACTACAAAAAGTAAAAGAAAACAATTAAAGTCTTTCATGAATTTTCCTACAACACACACACTTACATTAATAAATATGTGTAGGTGTATGTAACTTTAAATGTATGTATGTCTATAAATATAAACATGTGCAGATATGTGTATATATGGATTTGTATTTTAAACATATTTTTTAACTCTAAATAATCAGTGTATGCGATAATAAAATGTATAAAAAAATAATAATAATTAAATAACTAATTTTCTACAACAACTTTTTGGAACGTGCTGTAAATGTGCTATACATTATTTTAAATAAAATTGAAAAATTAATAAAATAAAATTTATATGCGCACGCCGGGAATAGCACCTGCGTTCTCCGGATTACTAGTCGAGTATCTTGCCAAAATCTTGAACAACAAAAACAACCCATCTTCTAAAAAATTCACAAAATATTAAAAAAAATTTCAGTTGGGAAATAATAAAAATTCGTGAACTGCAAGGAAATATATAAAGGAGGAGAGCATTTTCAATTTCCTTTCGTTTCTTTGAAGAATGAGGAACGAAAAAAAATAATAACAAGTCGTTAAAAGTATCAAAGTAGACCTTAACAGGAAGGAAAAGGTAAAAGTTGTAATATTTCTATCACAAAAGTAATTTAAAGAAGAGTTAAAGTTATGTGTCATTAAATTGACGCCAATAGCTTGTTTTTTCTTACTTTCATTTCGTGTGGATAACAAAATGTTGATCTAACTCGTTTATAAAGTTTGTTGTGTTGTGAACGCCATCAGGCGAAATATGTCACTTCTTGTTATTATTGCAAGAAAAGTTTAAAAAAACAGAATAGTTTCTTTAGAAAGAATGCGTCAAGAAAACAGATACAAGAAGTTTTTACCTACAAATAAATGTTTTCTTACATAATATTGTTTACGACATTTTTTTTGTGGAAAAATTCACCTTTTTGATATATTCAAATAATCGAAATGAAATGGAGAAATCGTTGTAAAATACTTACCTAAAGTGTCCTATAAAATTGCTAAGTAGACCAAATTAAATGTTTTTTTTTCTTCAAAATTCGCAAATTCACTTTGTGGCATCGTTATTTAATTTAATGAAAACAAATAACTTTGTGTAAACCACTATTTAATTAACAATATCAACATGTTTCAAAAACTATATTTTCTTTGTCAGGATAATAAGTTAATAAAAAATTACAAAAGGCAAACAAGTATAGACTAATTAGAACATAAAGAAAATATTAGAAAGGAGAGGTGATTATAAATAACCAAACGTTTTTTAAAAATAGCCATCTATTAAATTTATTTTCTTATTAAAACTTATATTTATAATATATATTTTTTTTGTTATTTAGACTTCCTGTTTTGTTTTAAAAGATTTTTATTACGTTAATGTAATTTTTTACCCATCCTAAAATAATTTTTATATTTTATTTTAAATAATTGTTTTTTATGATATTTTAAGTAATTAATCACCTCTCCTTTCTAATATTTTGTCTGTGTTCTAATTAGTCTATACTTGTTTGTTTTTTGTTATTTTTTATTGACTTGTTATCCTGACGAAAAAAACATAGTTTTCGAAACATGGTGATATTGTTAATTAAATAGTGGTTTACACAAAGTTATTTGTTTTCATTAAATCAAATTAAATGTTATTAAAACTTCGTAATCCAACAAAGAGTACCTCCCTGGAAGAACGATCTAAACGAAAAATACGGAGAGGCAAAAAACAGTTTCACACCTTCGTAAAAGAATGTATATAATTTTAATATACCTACCTTTATGCATTAAAACTTTTTAAAAGTTCGGGATATAATATAGGCAAGAACAATAAAAAAAATAAAAAAATTAGGGTTTGTGAAAAAATGATGTGCTGCATGATGGAATAGAGGTATATAAATTATGTTTAATTTACGTACGTGTGACATAAGAGCAATGATTTCCCTCACAAAATTTTATGTCACAGATATGATATTGAAAGTAAAAAGATTTTTATGTCCCCGACAACTTCACAAGAGCGCGCAGACAGTACTTATGATGTTCCGAGATGCAGAACTAACTTACCATTAGAAATGCCGCGCGGAAAAATGATTCTGTTACTAAATTGTCCCCTGATATATATATTTTTCAACTAAATATTCAAAAATTCAAAAACGCTATTTTTACTTAATAAAATAAAATGTATGTTTTTTATTGGTTATGTATGACTGAAAATGTGCATTTAAAATAAAATAAATAAATAACACTTTTTTATTAAATAATTCCTGATATTTATTTAAAAATTTCAGATGAAATGTACATACTAGGTGTGTGTAACATATAAAAATTTTCCACTAACAAATTTGTGAGCGTTTTCATTAGATGTTTACATATTCTTCCCAATGGTTTCTCTTAACCTTACGCGCATTATCGGTCCATTTTTAATATTGTTTAGGGCTTTAATTGAGATGACAGTTTGACCTTAAGGCGGTCCATCGTATTGGGTAATACAGTGACCGGACAACTCGGAATGAAACCAACTCAGAACCATCTCGGATTAGTCATTTACAGTGATAATAAATATATATAATGTTAGGTTAGCGTTATCGGCTAAATTGAAATTATTTTTTTCATAGTTTTTAATGACTTCTCAAGGAGGTGTTGAGATGACTTTATTCTCAGCTGGCATGGAACCGGGTAATATAGATCAATTATACCCATAGAAAAAGAATATACCAGTGTTTCCGAAACAAAAAAAATGATGAAATTAAATGTCCAATACTTTGTTTCAGAAACAAAAAAAAATTAAATGTCAAATACCTCCCTAATGCTATATTGATCAAATTGTAACAAAAAAACCGCTCTTTGAACTTATGAACTAAGTACACGTATCCTTCTTCCGGGGATGTTTTAATTATTGCTGGTATGCCAGTAGGTATCACTTAAGGATCAAACCCCGGACTGGACCCACTCACGAACTAACTGGACATATTTAAGCAAATGACTCAAAACTAACATTTTTAGAAAGTCATCTCTTGAAATCCCTTCTTCCGGGGATGTTTTAATTATTGCTGGTATGCCAGTAGGTATCACTTAAGGATCAAACCCCGGACTGGACCCACTCACGAACTAACTGGACATATTTAAGCAAATGACTCAAAACTAATATTTTTAGAAAGTCATCTCTTGAAATCCCTTCTTCCAGGGATGTTTTAATTATTGCTGGTATGCCAGTAGGTATCACTTAAGGATCAAACCCCGGACTGGACCCACTCATGAACTAACTGGACGTATTTAAGCAAATGACTCAAAACTAATATTTTTAGAAAGTCATCTCTTGAAAAAGTTAAAAGAGTTGAACCCTTATTTTAGAGGTTTGCGCTCTTCATAAAAAAATACCTTTAAAGCATTGCTAACTACTGTTAATATTATTAAAGATACTTGATGATGACATCCAAGCCAAACTAAATGCCATATATAAAGAATTCCTACAATATGATAGGTGTACATTTTAACCTACTTTGTTGTTAAGAGAAGTGTCACCTGCATATATTATAATAATATAACGTAGGCGGAGCGCTTCCCTCATAGCCACCAACAATGTAAAACATCATCTTAAATAATTACAATACTTAAATTTTCAACATTCAAATTGAATTCTTGAGCATCGTAATGGAGACGATGGGATTAGATAACGCGATAGAGACGTTTGAGAAGACGCATGTTTGTGGAAGAAGATGTATGATTGTAGATATAGATTTAGATTAGAAACTTGATAGTTTATGTGGTACGTCGATTTAAATATCAGTATTCCCAGGTTGTTTTAAAACCATCCGTTATTTCGTTCAACCCCTAAATTTATTTTAATAGCTCGTCAAATGTTAGTAAGGCCTTACTTATTTAAAAAAATTCCCCCATTTAATCATTTTTTTTAATTACTTGTTTTGTTGTGGAGCCCATTTAACTAAACGTTTTTTTATTCACCATTAACTTTCATAAATTACCATTTTTTGTTTTTATGTGCATTATTTAGTTAGAGGGGTCTGAAATCTTTTTTGGTATTTTTAAACTTTTTAATATTAAATCGAATTACTCTATATATTTTAAAAACGTATTTATTATAAGCTAGCTAGTTCCACTAATAAAGAAATTGTTTCTCCCTGCGTGTCATTTCATATTCATCCGTGACTTACCCTTCCATGTCTCCTTCCCGTCACGCGTTTCCCCTCCATCTTCCCCACCTTCCCACTCCCCTCTCCCGCGAATCCCCTTCTCGCGATCCCCTCCCCTCACAGCGTTCAATATATTCAGTCCCGGTATATTCAGATTTTATAGGATACCAGGTAAAACAGCTCGCGTGGCACCTATTGCAATTTTTTTTTTCAAATTTTCTATTGCAAACATACATTTTTTATATCATAAGAACAATCAATAAAATTTGGTACCTAACGTAGATACCTATATAAAATAAATATTGTTTTTGATTAGCTTCAAAGTATTCGATTTTGGTTAGTACCATAGGTAAGTACTTCAAACAAATTCATTAATTTTAAGAGTTTTCGAAAAATGAATTTTGATTGAATAATCATTCTTTTACAAAATGTCATTCTCAAATTGTGACATTTTTGACAGCTTCGTAAGAGTTTTTTTAATGATTAAAAAACTTTTCAGATTTATTGTCATGTGGTTGTATTAATAATCTATATAATATTGAAATTAAAAAAAAAATCGAAATAAAATTTAGTAGGCACAGATCAATTTTTTTTGGCGACCTGGACCCCTTTTGGGAATCACTGATCTATACTAACCTTATCTGTTGAAAGATATTGAAAATGCATGCACATTGCACTGCACAAACAAAGATCTCCTTAAAATGATTTACCTGCATGTTTTATAAATAAAATGCGAGTGTCAATGCTTGCCATCCGTAATATATTTACGTTAGAAGTTAGTATATAGAATTACTTAAAATAATAATATTTTCAGATGTAGTAAGTTATACTTCTATATCTGGCGTTGTAATAGGTAACAGAGACTTGTTTCCAAATTTCATATCCATTTGAAAATGATTTGTTGAATGATACGACACGAGATCCATTTGGAGGAAATTCCACGCGCCTCTCGGTGCCCATTAGCGCAGTAATTTATAGATCCAATGTAGGCTTTAATTAATTAAGCTTAATTAATGTGATCGTATCTTCCCCCACAGTATGTATTATGTGCGCGGAGTGTAATAATGTTTCAAAAAATTATCAAGGGGTGAATCAGCTGTGAACTCAAACTCGAAATCTTAATTACATTTAAATTCTCGTCTGCACCGCGATGCCTAATTACGATTGAAGTTAGGCTTATTCCTAAAACACGGTACATACATTTATATATATATGTAAACGCACACACACACACATTACGTACATACACATATACATACAAATCTAAACTAATCAACAAATCTAAGCTTCGTACATACACATATACATACAAATCTAAAAAGATTTATTGGAAATTGTTAAAAGATAACCTTTCTAACACATCATGATTCATAGTTTCGTAAAACCAAAACAGTCTTATATATGTATACACACATACATACACGTACATACACATATACATACAAATCTAAAAAGATTTATAGGAAATTGTTAAAAGATAACCTTTCTAACACATCATGATTCATAGTTTCGTAAAACCAAAACAGTCTTATATATGGATACACACATACATACACGTACATACACATATACATACAAATCTAAAAAGATTTATAGGAAATTGTTAAAAGATAACCTTTCTAACACATCATGATTCATAGTTTCGTAAAACCAAAACAGTCTTATATATGTATACACACATACATACACGTACATACACATACATACAAATCTAAAAAGATTGATAGGAAATTGTTAAAAGATAACCTTTCTAACACATCATGATTCATAGTTTCGTAAAACCAAAACAGTCTTATATATATACACACATACATACACGTACATACACATATACATACAAATCTAAAAAGATTTATAGGAAATTGTTAAAAGATAACCTTTCTAACACATCACGATTCATAGTTTCGTAAAACCAAAACAGTCTTATATATGTATACACACATACATACACGTACATACACATATACATAGAAATCTAAAAAGATTTATAGGAAATTGTTAAAACATAACCTTTCTAACACATCATGATTCATAGTTTCGTAAAACCAAAACAGTCTTATATATGTATACACACATACATACACGTACATACACATACATACAAATCTAAAAAGATTGATAGGAAATTGTTAAAAGATAACCTTTCTAACACATCATGATTCATAGTTTCGTAAAACCAAAACAGTCTTATATATATACACACATACATACACGTACATACACATATACATACAAATCTAAAAAGATTTATAGGAAATTGTTAAAAGATAACCTTTCTAACACATCACGATTCATAGTTTCGTAAAACCAAAACAGTCTTATATATGTATACACACATACATACACGTACATACACATATACATAGAAATCTAAAAAGATTTATAGGAAATTGTTAAAACATAACCTTTCTAACACATCATGATTCATAGTTTCGTAAAACCAAAACAGTCTTATATATGTATACACACATACATACACGTACATACACATACATACAAATCTAAAAAGATTGATAGGAAATTGTTAAAAGATAACCTTTCTAACACATCATGATTCATAGTTTCGTAAAACCAAAACAGTCTTATATATATACACACATACATACACGTACATACACATATACATACAAATCTAAAAAGATTTATAGGAAATTGTTAAAAGATAACCTTTCTAACACATCACGATTCATAGTTTCGTAAAACCAAAACAGTCTTATATATGTATACACACATACATACACGTTCATACACATATACATATAAATCTAAAAAGATTTATTGGAAATTGTTAAAAGATAACCTTTCTAACACATTAATAGTTTCGTAAAACCAAAACAGTCCCTCTTTGAGCCTTACCTACATGCATATAAAAAAACTCCTAAGCATTTAAGTACATACTAAGTACCAAACAATAATAACGAAATCATTATAAATAATAACAAACTGATACAACTCAGGATTATTACACATCAGAAAGTATATTGAATTTGCTCTTTAAGCTTATTTCTAAAAAAATATGTTTTATTTTTTAATATAATATTTATAAAGATGCCACGCCGAAACGGTGATTCTATGAAATTCCCTGGATAGAAAAAAATCGCAAAGTACGCTCCGAAAATTATTAAAAATACGTTTTTTCAGTTATTTTACAAGTTATGTACGAAAAAAAATCAGTATTTCTTTAAATGCTATCTAAGACAATTGCAACGAGATTTTTGCTCTATTTAAACGAGTCGTGTTTTGTTACGATTTAATATTTTCACGGCCAAAATTATTTTTGTTATTTGTTTTTGGGGTGTTATGCCGTGTTGCGCTACGTCCTTCTTTAGCCAACGTTAAAAAAAAAGAGTCGGTTTTATTAAACAGTTTCAAAATTTTCGCTTAATAATTATCGTTATTAATATTAGCGTGCTCCCTCTAACATTCGTTTTTACATGTCTCCCCTTCTTCTTCTTTTTGAGAGCTTATTACCGGGCCTTAAGGCGGCGCTTCTCGGCTGAAAAAGAAGAAGATGAAGAGATATGTAATTACGAATTTTGGACAGAGCGCGCTAAGTGATTTAAGGGTCTACTATTCGTATTTCGACCGATTTCTTACATATCTCCCTTAAACATTTGAAGTTTTTAAGCTCTTAAAAAAATATATGTTATTTTTGAAGATAATATCTAGATACGTTCCACGCCGAAACGCAAATTACATTAAATTCCCTCGATAGAAAAAAATCGCAAAGTATGCTCCGAAAATTATTTAAAACAAGTTTATTTCTATTAGTTAACAAGTTATATTTGTGAAAAAATTCAAAATGTTTCTTTAGATGATACTTAAGTTACGTTCCACGAGATTTTTGCTCTATTTTAAACGAGTCATGTTTTATTGAGCTTTTTCGCAAAGAGCATTCTTTCTGATTTTTTTTCTATCGAGAGGAATTTCATATAATTTGCGTTTCGGCGTGGAACGTTTCTAGATATTATCTTCAAAAATAACATATATTTTTTTAAGAGCTTAAAAACTTCAAATGTTTAAGGGAGATATGTAAGAAATCGGTCGAATTCGGATAGCGGCGGCTTAAAGGAAGCAACGTTATTAAAATAAAAAAATGCCGACAGAGTAAGTTTCACTCCCCACACGATGCAACCTCTGTGAACAGAAATGTACATAAACTTAGTGCGAGAAGCAACCACATGATATGGAGCATGGTGCCTCGTGTTGTATTTATTGGGTTCGAGATAATATTAATCGTATTCACCATTCACTTTATGCCTGACATCAATATCTTCCTCGATTTGTGTAAATTGATAGCTTGTAACTTGTTAACACGTAGGATAAAAAACGGGACACTAGAACTGCAATGCTACGAAGATTGCTCTTGATAAAGTTTGGCAAGACCAAAAGATCTCCCAATAATGATCGTATCCTTTTCCGAAAAACTCTCAGGGCCCCTAGCACAGTCGATCGATAAGGATTGATGGGATAATTTTCTTTAACTTCTCAGGACTCGCAAGTGCGCCTCACGGTTGAATTTGGCAGCCACCTCTGGTCTGGAGCTCCAAAATACTTGAAAAATATCCTCGACTCTGTGCAGAAACGGGCGGTCCGTTTGATAGATTCTCCCACCCTAACGAATGGATTGCAATCTTCAGGCGTCGGGTAGGAAAGCTATCCATGTTCTACCGGTATTTCAATGGAAGATGCTCTGAGGAACTAGCGTCATTGATTCCTTCGACACCGGTGCATAGTCACCGGAGACACGCCAAACATATGTACACGGTTGACATTTGTCACATGAGAACGGGTCGTTTTTCGACTCGTTCTTGAGTTCAACAGCTCGGCTATGGAACGATTTGCCGGCTTCTGTGTTTCCTCCCTCCTAAAACATGGGTCTCTTCAAGACCAATGTTCATTCCCTCCTCTCCTCAAAATGACCCTCCACACAGCATTCCAGATGATACAATGTAAAAAAAAGGACAACTGCATATCGCTAACGTGTAAACTACAGACGAGGTCGAATATATGAAGAACATTTAATAATGTGAACTGTTACTTATTAGTTGGCGATTTGTATTTACGCTAAGGAACGATGAGAAGTTACCTAAAGTTATCCTTTCAATCCTTATCAATCGACTGTGCAGGGGGCCTGGAATTCTAATGTAATCTTTTGTAGAATCTCTCCCCATGGTTGAATTTGGTTCCCTGACAGTTGCACCCCCCCCCCCCCCCAGCATACTTATGCAAAATATAACTAAGTGTCCTCGACGCACAGTAAATAATTTGAGGTACCTAGCGTAACTTTATTAAAAAACCCAAAGTTTCTTTCTGGATTTCATTTTATTTTAATTGGGTACCTAAATATCAAAACTTTTTAGAATTTAAAAGAAAAACATTTAAGCTGCTTGCGACGTATGGCACCATTGCAAATACTGACTGCCTCGAAACGCGAACGAGTAATTTTATGTCTGTCGAGTTTGTGGGTCGATGTATGTACGTCATCATAATAATTCAATTAAAACTACTGTGTTTTTCTGAGTCTTTATGATGAAATCTAGGAAATCAGGTGATTATCATAATTATTTATGTCTTAGTGTGATAAAAAATATTGAAGTAACAATTTTTCAAAACGTATTTTTTCTTTCAGTTAAGAGATTCATCGAGATTTTAAAAAATATATCCGAATGTATCAGGTAAAATTTTTTGTTTTCTGTGTTTAATGGATATTAATGTGTTAAATTAACTTTAGTTTTGTGATGTATTCAGGGTTTACTTTGACAACTTAATTTTTTCAGCCCCAATGCGATTTTTGATATACAGATCGATATATACAAATTTCATAACGCCAGAGCTTACCATTATGTACAGAAATACTCTTCTGCTAAAATACGAAGTTCTGTAAAAATTTTAAGTCAATTTATCGAATAATTTCCGAGATTTGCGAACGCAAATATACGGAACCTTAATTTTTATATATATAGATAGCTGTAAGTATTGAAAACGACTGTACTAGGTTGAATCGCGCAATATTTTTTTTTAACAATTTTTTCATTTAATGATAATTTGTATTGTTCCAAAAACATAATAAAATAATAAAGTTAAGCTAGGTACTCAAAATTACTAGCTGTGCGACGTGTGCAGAAAAAATGTACCGCCGAATAACAAAATTACATTTTCTAGTATAAGTATATTCAAATGCATCAGGAATAAAACGACTTGTCCGTATAATTTATACACCAGCGTTTAAGTATCTACAGAGAATCGATACTGTTTATAAATTCGTTAAATATTCATACCAACTTATTACTAAAGATATTTTTTAAGTTGATTTTACGTTTAATAATGCGCAAAAAATCATAATGTTATCGTAAATTTCATTTCAGTGGGCAATTGTCGGCGGATAAACCTTTAGGTAATTGTAGAATTCAAACTCGGGCTCCCTAGAAGTCAAATTTAGACTGTTATATTTTGTGTATTCGTAGTAAGAGATTGATTTTAGTTAAAAGTTGTAAGTAGCTAAATTACAATTACTCAATTCGTTTCAAATTCAAACATTGATATAAAGTAGTAGATATCCATTATCTAAATCTAAACGGATCAACATAGTGTCAGTAATCGATTTATTTATTGTAGTTAAATTGAAAATATAATATCGGCGTTTGATTTCCTGGTTCGCCCAGTGACAAGACTAAAGAATGGGCGTAGCAAAAAATGCCATAACTCTTCTCTAGCAATAAAAGGCAGTTAAAAGATATAAATAGGCGTGAAAAGATGCAATTTGGATAATAAATATTTATAAATAGATTAAAAAGCTGTTAAATAACTCATTAGCGGTAACTTTAAATGATTGCGCGGTAACACTTTGTTCAAAAGTAATTTGATGTACGACGATGTACGGTGCGACTTTAATTTCAAAGCAATTAATTATATTAATTATAGTTATATGTATGCATGGACCTAAATCGTTAATTGAGAAGAAATTATAATAACAAATTGAACAATAATGTAACGAAATGTCATGGACATACAATTTTGATAACGCCTTGACCGAACTAAAATTCATTTTACCTTCAATGGTCCATTAACGCTTGCAAATTACACAAAGTTAAAAAATCTCGTATATAGCTAGAGTTAAGTTAGCCTCTCAAAAACTAGGCGTAGGTACTGTATAGGGCCCGCAGATACATTAATGGTACATAAATGCTACCCTGTATAAATCACAAGTGTGCCCCATGGTTGAATTCCCCAGCCACTTCTGGTCTGTAGCTCCAAAATACCTGAAAAATACCCTTGACTCTGTGCAGAAACGGGCGGTCCGTTTGATAGATTCTTCCATCTTGACAGACGGATTGGAATCTTTAGAGCACAGGCGTCGGGTGGGAATGCTATCTTTGTTCTACCTGTATTTCAATGGAAGATGCTCCGATGAACTAGCGTTATTGATCCGTTTGGCACCGGTGCATAATCGGGAAACACGCCAAAGGCGTGCACAACATATGTACACGGTTGACATTTGCCACATGAGAACGGATCGCTTCCTCGACTCGTTCTTGTGTTCGACAGCTCGGCTGTTGAACGACTTGCCGGCCTCTGTGTTTCCTTCTTCCTACAACATAGGTCTCTTCAAGAACAATGTGCATTCCTTCCTCTTCTCTTAAAGACCCTCCACACAGCATCTCAGATGACATTTTTTTCCTTAAGGAGTTAATGTAAAAAAAAATAATGAAAACAGATAATCTTCGATTTAATTCCAATATAAAAATATTAAAAACCAACAACGAAATATTTCGATTGTATTTTAAATGCAGATGGCGTAGGCACCTAAGTACATTTTATATTCCCCCAACGTTGCAAGGCACGTGCCTTTAAGTGCGTTTTCTTTAAATTATTTATTTTTATTGAGATGTAATAAACAAGTCTTCTATTTATTTATTATTTCTTAATATGAACACAAGAGACCCAATTCCAAACGCATGGAGCCAGCGAGACTATGAAATCCCCAATTTTGGGTATTTTGTGAGGCTGAAGTGGGGAGGGGAAGGAGATGGAAAAGAGGAATGTAAGGAAGTATCTGGATTTTCAGATCTAGTTATCAAATACGGTATGCCATTTTAAGCAACGTTTCAATTCTGAATGAAGGTGTTTCACCAGGGATATACTGAGATCATCTATATGTTCTGCATTAAAAAATATCTCATTAATAAATCAGTGCTACATAAGCATTCAAGTATCTTCTTATAATTAAATATCTTCTATCCTTGCTGGAAAACCAATTCAGTAGTCACCATACATTGAACTTGTGTTCAGTTAGTGCAATGAAGTTGGCCTTTCCGCAGTCGAGAGATTTGTTAATCATCGGCGCACCATGTGGTGTCGATTATTCAAATTATACGATGTGAACTGACATCTAGCATCGCGGAAACGATAATAATATGCAGTATTTTGTAAAGTTATTTTATTACAATCGGTGCGTAAACAAAATCCTTTTCACGCACGAACGCAGTGAAAGATATTCAGAAAAGAGTCAAGAACTTCAGGGCCTCGTACTTCACCTTTTAACAGCTAAATCATCGGTCTCTTTAGTTCAAGACACTCAACCCAGCATTAAAATGGTTAGGAAATTAGATCTTTTAGTTAAATATTTGAATAAATCTTCGAGTAAAAATCTGCATGAAAGATAATTTGCAGTACAATGCAGTTTTTCGTTGAAAAAGGAGTTACCACTGAATACACCTACATCAAAAACATGTTCACGTATTGCTTCTAGGACTTTTAATTGTATTTGAAAGTATTGAAATAATAATTATAAAAGGAATTTTGGATCTTACCTAATAAGAAAGGTGGCCATCTCCATGTTGGCCATGCTGAACGACCTGCCACACCCAGTCACCGGATCCTCACTTCACCATTTGGTCTTCAGACCCAATGAACACAATTCCCACAACCTCAACTATATCACCATCACTTACACCATTCACTGTACACTGTGTGCAACTAACAATCACAAGGCATGGGCAAGTTGGAGAGCTTTATTACAACACCATCTGAAACAATCAAAAAGAAATCTAATTAAATTTTGAGTTAAAATTAAAAAACAAAATAGCGGACAAAACACAAGTTAAAATCAAAATATTTACTCTGGGTTATTTTTTTAGCTGTAGAGCCATATTATTTGCAAGGTCAACCATAAAAGAAGGGACGATCACATTATTTCAGAATACTTTTCAGCCACCGCATCCAAGAACACCATCATCAATTTGTTTTCACCCCTTTTCCATTTTAATTTCATTAATTATTAGGTAAGTTTTTAGATTTTCAAGGCCAAAAGTATTTTCGTTATTTGTGTTTGGGGTGTTCTGCCGTGTTTTAATTATTAGTCTGCCATTATTGTCTGTTTTATTACTACTTGGTCGCCCAAAGGTCGAAATTCGACCATAATAAAATTGTATTTTTTTTATCGATTTAATGTATTTTTTATACATAATTTTAAAAATATATCAGCATTCTGCACTTCTTCTCTATATAAAATATAAGTGTGCGAAATTTCATACTCCTCTTTTCCTAAAAAAGGGTACAAAGTTTTTGCTTCACGTACTAATATACTGAAGACACAAGGAATGTATTGCATTGCACTACCCACGCACACCTTCTGGGATAAATGTGATGATTTATTTTTTTTAAATTATTATCTATTAACAGAAGTAATGTAATGTACACAGATTAATTTTTTTTAATAAACCAACCCACCTGGTTGTGCCTGTTTCGGGAATTTAAACTTATTTAGTTACCTTAATGAAATGAGAAGAAAAAATAAAATGAGAAATTTAAATAGATAAAAACAAATGAAAGAAATAAATTAAAAGAAAATAATTGAGAGAAACAGAAAAAAAAGGCAAGAAAGGAATAAAAATAAAAGAGAAAAAAAGAAAAAAATACAGGCGTGGGGTGCGTTGTTATATTATCGTAGGAGTTATCTGTCCGCAGTATACAATGCCGTTGTTGCCTATCCAGATCCAGGTGTGACTTGTGTGTTTTAGATATACATTTTTTGTAGGGTGAATGTCTTTTTCAATTAAATTAAAAATATTTGGATGCAAATTATGGTAATAGCTTTGTCCATGGGTGGTATTTGTCTTCGGAATCATGTGTTCATGTTCGTCTTTTTGGTAATGTAAAGATATCATTTTGATATATGAGTCTACATTTTATTGTACCTTTCTATTAATAAAACACCTTCATTACATTATTACTAAACAACATTAGCATTAGAAACTTTTGGCTTGACTGTAGTTGACATATTAAACATATTTATCTTTGTTTCTATGTATAAGCGGTTTGTTTCTTACAAATAAAATAAAATACAAATTTTACAGACCCACTGTAATATAACTGTCGATATTTCTAATTTCCAAACAAAGAGTTCAACTGCTATTAATAGTACTATACTGAAGATTGGAGTAAGTCTACGTAGGTAGGTAACTGGTTCAAAATAAATGGGACATTCCACGAAGCATGTAAGGCGACGTTTGGTTGGCGTCTTTTTGTCAAGTCTGTTGACATTTAAGCAGATTCTGTTCACGCGCTATCTATTGTAATGGTAATCCCTAGTTTCATCTCAATTTGGATCGTGAAACAGGTGGTGTCCAATAATACCACCAAATTAGATTGTATTTTTCCGTTTCAGTCAAGTTGGTACCTGTTGGCAGTTCGACACAATATATAACATGTATCATGTAAAATAAGTTGGTAGGTATTACACAATATTTTGGCAAATGCAAACCAGCAGAGTAAAATTCAACAGATGGTGTATTACAAATTGGAATCAATCCAAATTTGAATATTATCGAAATCCAATAAATGACTCGCAAGAAACTTTGTTCGCAACCACCAAATAGCGCTTAAACATTGTTTTTTGTCACTTTTTTCTACCTCTTTGCAAAAAAGACAGAAAAAAAACCATTCGCGTTTAAGACGTTCCTTTCACCCTTCACCTTGAATAATCTGTTGACTAAAAAAAACCTTAAAACTCTTCTATCAAATAAGACCAAGCATTGTAATAAGTATTCACTAAATTACTATCATGCCATTTTAGAAGGCAGAACAAAAGGCTGTTCAACTCTGTGCGATTGAAACTATCTCTCTATTTCCTTTGAATGTTGTAATCAATCGATATAGTATTATGAACGATCTTCAATTTTTTCGGACCTCATAAATCGTAATTCAATCACACCAAATGGTTTTACAAAGATGCTCATCCAGAATCGCATTTCTTAGCACACTATATACTCTTTCAATATTCGTCTGTCTGTTTCATTCCTTATGTCAGAGCCAAGAGCTAGTGGACTGCAATCTGCAATGTGTTATGCGTTTCTCAATGTTCTCCAGCCACCAGTCTCTCGACCTGTTCAAACTGGTCAAAAAGCTCGCTGGCGTCTTTTTCTCGTCAAAGTAATTTTAAAAGTATCACAGTAGTTGCCACAGTTCCCATTGTCTACAAAGAGGCGTCGACAAATTACAGACATGAAATTTCTCTTATGCTGTACCTAGGTAAACTCATTCAATTAGTAGAAAACCATTTCCACGTACCTTTTTACGATCTCAAAAGGACAACAGTCAAAGCGGCTTGTCCTAAATATAAGTTACGTAGTCGTTGCATTAAAATTATTTGCCAATGATCGTAAATAAATCATCATCGAATCATCATTGGTGTGACATACGAGCGTAAATTAAAAATTCTTTGTCAATATTTCCACGCGGAATCACAGCTGTAGGCGCCCTTCTTGATGAATAATTCAGGGCAACATCACTAAACTTATTGACTTTTGATTTCGAATTGATTTATCACATCAATGGCCTCCGCAATAATCGATTTCAATAGGGCTATGGCGACGTGGCGGCAATAACTCATTATTTACATCTTTGGGTTGTTAATTTATTTGCGACGAATGTAATAATTGTTATGTAAGATTGGAGGGACCGTCATTACTGACCATTTTGGATAATTTAACTGTTAAGTTTATCGATGGATGGACAAGTGCGAAGAAAAATAGTTCTAATAAAACAAACATTGGTCTCCGAGAAAATCTCTATAAGCAAGAATCCACATATTGATAGTTCTAATCTGAAAGATCCGTACACATGTCCACTGCTTATCATAACCTAAAATTTAATCCTATTGTTTAGGTGATTTCCCATATTGCGTACAATGAAAATTTGATTAAAGTAAAACAATAATAACTTGTTTTGATTATTTACTCTTTTGATAAACTCGCCCAGAAATCATTAAAGGTTGATCTTCTACCTGGAAAGGTCTGCTACATAAATTAAGAACTGTTGGAAAAAAATGTATACAAATAATAATTTCTTGTGAATAATATCAGTAGCGTTGCAATGTGTACACTATATTAAATGAAATTCTATTCAGGTTCAGCGGAACATTGGTGCTTCCCGGAACACAGTTTGGGAAACCCTGAAATAGGTTATAAAAATGGTTTTAAATACGAAAATCACTGTTAACTCAAATCAGTTAAACTGTTAGTTTTTTATGTAAAAAAGCGAGATTTCAAATAATTAACTTGTTTTGATGACAACCCAAATCGATAAGCACAGAAAAAAATCTATTAATTCATCCAGAATATTATTTCGTATACACTTTGAGTCAACAAATCTCGTAGTCGCTGCGCACCCAAGCAGCTTCCAGACTCCTTAGGTTTGAACCCTCGCACGGTTTTCCACTGAAATGCCACTAGCATGGTTTTATGTGAACTACTTGAAAGTTCTATAGTCGCTGAATTCATAACGCACAGATGAATGGGATTAATTTCGGACTAGCTTTAGGGACTAGCTTTAAGCGGGAATGGGTACCGCTGCCTCGGAAACCTTTATTGGATTACCAACACCTCTGCCATATTTTTGTTATTTATTTTTGGGGTGTTATGCCGTGTTGCGCTACCTCCTTCTTTAGCCAACGTTTTTTTCGTTTTTTTTCCATTATCAGGGCAGATGGGTACACTGATGATGGACACTGTAACGCTGTCCGAAACGTCGGCTAAAGAAGGAGGTATCGCAACACGGCATAACACACCAAAAATAAATAACAAAAATACTTTTGGCCGCGAAAACCTAAAATCAAACCTCTGCCATAGGTCACCCCAAGTGGTTCGCTAAGTTTGGTGATTAAGCAAGGGTAACCGGGTTCATGGAGTGAGGTTTGTCTAGGTCTTGGAGGTGGATGACCAGGACACATCGAACCCCAGATTCCTTAAACCCTTTTCCTTCCCAGAACTCTCTTCTCCTCCTTTTCCTTAATAAAAACCCCCCACACAGCATCCCCAAGGATGACATAGGCCCTGAGGGAAATTATTTTCCTCAGGGCCTCCTGTGTGGAGCTCATGTAAAAAAAGGGTTGGGTTAATACGGACGTGTGGATGTTACACGGATTTAAGTGTTGTAAAATGATTATGTTCCAAGTTTGTCTTATTTTTACCTTCAACGAAAGTCGGAGTTTAAATGCTGAACAATGAGGAACACCCTCAACAGGTACAGTCTACAATGAGTGCGTAGTTCTTTCATCGAGCCGACCAGCGACGGCGACCACAAACGAGGCAGATTTCTTCCGACATATCATCTTACATACGGCGGCTATCCATCATCGCTTGCAATGGAAATAAATACTAAGTTGGCACGCCGAAATAACAGCCATTTATTAGTGGTCGTTGAACCACGTGATGCGGGTGTTGTGCGTAACAATACAAGCAATGATCCCCTTCCCTTTCCTCTTCTTCTTCTCCTGGTATTATGAAACTTGATAACCACTAACTGTTAAAACACCCGGAGCGCAAGCTGTGTATCGAGTGTCAAGCTTTTCATGGCCGTATTGCCCGTAAATGTTTCTTTCAATACACTAGTTATTACTATGTCCAAGTTTCAATACTCTTTTTTGTTACTGACCATTTAAAAAAAAACATAGAAAATACAGGGTATATGGTGCCAATGTTCCGTCTTGGTGGGAAGAAGGTTCAGTACCTTAGAGTCATCCAATGAAATCAGGAGACATCGCCAAACATCCACCGGCAACCAACAATTGGTACACTTCAAAGGAATTCAAGAGGCTGAGGTACTGTCGATGTAAGATAGAAGAGAATTGATAATTGAATAAAACAAAAATAATTGCGTTAACCTTGAAATGCCAGGCAGAAAAGCAGTGCATGTTTGATGACGTCATAGGTCGCCGTTCGAAAGTTTTAACTTTTTCAGAACAATGTACCAATTATTCTGCTTTGGAGTTTTTAAAATATTTCTCATAATTTTTTTCAGACATGTCCGGACAATTACGTACGTAAAAACAGGTCACTTAAATGATTTGGAAATATAAAACGAATTCAGAATTCAAACGTTGCTTGAAATGGCTTCAGCCGTGTTTGGTGATCAGATCTGAAGAGCCAGGTAGTTCCCCACCTTCCTCTTCCCATCTCCTTCCCCTCCGCACTACCTTCAGCATCACAACGTACCCCAGTTGGGGATACCAGAGTCTCACTGACTCCAGACGGGAGCAGTTGGGACACGTGTGCGGTATTCATATAAAAAAGGCGAGTTTCAGCTCGATTGGATGTCGGCAACTTATAAAATAAGAGAGTAGGTACTATTGGTTGACTACATGAAAAAGAAAAAACGATTGCTGCTGCGTTAATATGCCAAGCAATTAATACCTGACGATGGACACTGTAACACTGTAGCGTTGGCTAAAGAAGGAGGTAGCGCAATATGGCATAACACCCCAAAAATAAATAATATCTTGGGTGTTTTCTCGATCGGGCGATCTAAAATATGTCAAGATGTCATCACTTACTACGCAGAAAAGAACTCTTCTATTTCTACCTTTACCACTATCCCATCAATAATAATGGCAGTACAACTGAACCGTGTTTACTATATGGGGGCCAGAACCGGGAAGATATTATTTAATTTAGATCTAGGCATCAAGTTTATGGCCCAAAATTATAAGTAAAAATATCTCACACAGAAGCCGCTTTACTGCTTTTAGATCGGATATTAAAAGAGATATCTATTTAACCTCTGGAAAGTCATCGCATCATCCTACGCAGTATTTTTTGATTGCGAGTCATAAAACTGGTCCTCCGTAGTGAGTTTGTTAGTTTTTACAACCAGTTCATCAGATCTGTCGAAACTACATAGTTGTACAAACTACCAACATAGCAACAAGGCAATGAATGCACTGTGAGCTGTCGTGTTGTCAATGGGAGAATTATTAATTAATATTCATGTACAACTGTAATTAATATTTATAAAAACAACGGCAATGGCAAAGAACAAGAACATGCAAAAAGAGTAGTGGTATTTTTTATGGACTTTTTCCTACATACTCGTGAAGAGACCATCTTTGCATATAATTATATGTTGTTATGATACAGCAAACAAACATATTTTTATTGGAATGACTCTTCGAATAATAAATCACATCTAAGTCCAATTTAGAATATTTTGTACTCTGTTGAGGCAAATTCAAGTAAAGTTGAGCAGGTTTGATATTAACAATTGATTATCAGCGACATTGTATTAATGAAATGACATTTGAAGATAATATGATCAAAGAGAGCCCAAAAGCAATGGGCAAGAATATTGGCAAAATATTTGACCAAAAAACTCATTTATATAAAATTTCAACGTTAAGGGGATCCAGTAGTCCAGGAAAAAATCGAAATCGGAATTCACGCCCTTTGTGGGAGGAGAAAAAGCTTTTGGAATGGTTGAAAAAGGTATTTGAGAATTTTTTTTACAGGTTGATTTCGTAAAGGCCTAAAAAAAACATTAACTCCTTTTTTACAAATTGATTATTGTAATAACAAGGAAATTTAAAATTGATTTCACGGAACCGAGCGACGTTGAGTCCCACGTCTGTTTCCTGCTCCGGCCAGGGGAGTACTGAAATGAAGTGGGTGGGGCAAGCCAGTAGCCCTTCGGCGAATGACATAAGGGTCACTTTGAAAATCCTAATTCGTCGGCTGCCGGCCGTATTGTAAAATAACAACGCAAAAATTAATATTTTATTTTATTTTGTGAATATCGGGCGTAAATATCAATTTATTTTGCGATCATCATAAAATAAACTAAATTTGCTACAATAAAAAATAAAATTATATCCGAAAAGATGTTCGTAAGTACGAGAGTTTGCAATTGAAAGTGTTTTTTTATAGACCTATTACTTTATTTTTTTCTAGGCTTATTAAAAGACTTATAAAAACAATTACCGATATTTTTAAGGGCCAAGATATGTTCTACACGCAGTATTTAATTGAAGCATCTATAATATTTCTAAGCGATCAAATTTTCAAAACAAAAACACATGATTTTGTGTTTTTTTGCATTATTTACTATGGCTTCATCTTAATAGGACTTTTACGATAAAATATCCTTGTCTCCACTAAATTTATTGTACGTATTGATTTTTTTTCGTTTCACTCTATACAAGGTGGGTGAGTACCACTTTTTTCTTCGAAGCTTTATCAATAATTGCCTCTAAGCAGCTCGTAAAATATTTTCACTTAGAACTTAGGCAATATTAGATACCAATTCGTCTCCCCTTTCTCTGCACTTTGAGTCTACGCAATGGCCGAGAGCCAAGAAGCAATTATTATAAGAATTGAAATGAAAGCCAAATTCAATTACAAGAAATATAATGGATATTCTCGATTTGTGCAAAAGCGTAACGAAACTTTCTTATTAGGCAAATTTGAAAATGCAAACTTAAATTTCTGTGAGTTGTTTCCTAGATGTATTTAATAATTTGGTTGTGAAGTTTTAATACAACTTTCAATTAAATCATCTTCCTTCCAAGCTAAACCAATTTACTGTCTGTCTCTTTGTTGGTAAGTTTGTGGAAATTTCAATTTCTTTAGAAATACTAATTATATTGGTATGAAACATTTTGGTTTTGGCGACGTCTTTGGGTAGTGGAAAACATGCCGTTTTGTTAAAGTAAATTACGCTGCATTTAAAAATATTCATCAATACCGAGAAACTAAGAAGTTTTGTGTATCTATTACTTATCATAACCATTTAACACGTCTGTTATGAAAACAGTGGTTTAGTTTCTGATTCAATAGAAGCAACAATTTACAAAATTTATGTGCACGAGTAACATGACACATGTTGTCGAAGTTAATTTGAGATGGCGTTCTGATTTCGAATCTCTTATTCAAAGATATGTTAAGATCAACACCAAATACAAACAGTAATAAACATATGCAAACAATTCAGTCTCGTGGATAACCTTCCCCGAAAAGCAATTCTTGGGAAAGTAGGGACTGAGCCAACAAACTGAAGTAATCGTTTTCATTTACATTGTTGTATGAAACATGGTGCCTACCCTACTGTTTATTTTTTCTAGTACATTTACGTAAAGTACTCTTTTTGTTTTAAATTATTGTTAAAAAAACGAGTGTGCTTTAGACCATACGACTGAAGTAAAACTTCCATGAGAGGAAGAGAGGAAGAAAATGTGCGCGCGCACTGCTCTCTCTTGCTCCTACAGTGTGATACAGACAATAGGCCTGCACTGTGTCTTAGATATGCGAAACGTAACTGGCTATGAGAGAAAGAGAGAAAGAAAATATGTGCTCGCACCTCTCTCTCTTGCTCTTACAGTAATATACGAAACGTAACTCTCTGTTTTTCTATCTTTACTAACTTATATCTCCCTCTCAACTTCCCGACACTTTTCGTAACGCTCTCGTCACGCATTCACCAGCTTGCTCCCCAAGTCAAGCGTGCCTAAAGAAGTTTTACTTCAAAAATCTATTTTTAAACCACAAGTTTATTTACTATAATGCGTTAATTTTAAAACTTAAAAAATGGTTTGACTGAGGTTTGAACCTTCCTAAACAGTGATCGGAATCAACCACGCTACAAACCGAACCAAAATGTTTAATATGTAAAATTATGGTTGAATAATGTAGATATTGAAACGCTTTTTCTATAAATTTATACATCCTTCTACAACTCACTTTCTGTAACTTTCTAATCTTTAGTACAATGTGTTTTCCGTTTATTTTTTTTTTTTTTAAATAACAAAAAAAAAAAATTAAAAATCAGTACGTTTTTTCCATATTTTTATTTTATTTTTATAATAGCTGAAAAAAAAACCTTTTTCACTTATTCTACCAATGTAATACTAACTTTATATTTTATATGTTTTTTAAGTCTATTTTATACTTTGGGTACTTGGAAATATAGTATTTTGTTTTAATATTACCCACACTCAGGCAGTGCCTTAGTGGGTTTTCATTTCTTGTTCATACTATTTGTTATTATATATTATGTTATTATATGTATACTATGTGCTATTATACATTATATGTACAAAGAAATGAGAATAAATAAAGTAAAAAAAAAAAAAAATCTGGAGTTGGTAAGAACGACATTCATTTCGTACATTAAGTACTTTAATTTCTTATATTTCGGCGTGAGTACGCGTGATTGTCACCAAAAGTTGAAAGAATGATAAAATGCATTGTCATCGATAACGAGTCTATTACTGTTCATCTGAGTTTCAGCTCGATAAGATGTCGGGAGCGGGTTAATTTCCAATTCCAAGATTCCTCTTAATTCACACATTCATTCAATAAAGAAAACAAAAGTGAAATTCAATTAGATGAATGTAAAAAACATTTTTTTCAAATTTCGTAACTACAAAGGTGTAAACAGGTGGCTTCCACCTAATATCGACAATAATTAATTGTCGACGACAACGCGTTTATCTTTCGAGTTTCAGCTCGATCAGATGTCGAGAATTTATTATAATTAGTAGATTTATGTGCAAGCCCCATCAAAACCTTGTTCCTGTCTTGACTTCATATAATCATTACTGTTTTGAGTGCCCATTTTTATAACTCTCTGGGTGCCAATTTGAACGCTGATTTTTACCTTAAAACTCAAGTAAACAGAACTGTAAGCACGGGATTCTTTCAAGCAAAAGCAGTGCGGAAAACCTGCCATCAATTGTCAAAGTAAATTGTAAATAAAGTCAATTCTTATGCTGATTCACTTCTAGATTATTGCAACGATATAGAATATATGCAGTCTCCACAAATATAAAATCAGCAAACTACATTCAGTTTTCTGCGGCGAGACTTATCACCGGTGTAACCAAATATTCCAGCATTTCAGAGCATCTCAAAAATCTTCACTGTCTCAAATATCCTCAAAGGAAGAATCGAGTACAAGCTCTGCTGGATGGTATTTTCCGGCTTAATTACAAGAAATGTGTTTTCCAGAAAAAACCTTTTCTCGAAGGTCATTAGCTATGGAAGGTTGAAGGAACCAAAGCCCATACCAGATATCAAGTTTGGTGAGCGTGCTTTCGGAGTGTCAGGACTTAATGCCTAGAATGGACTGCCGTTTGAATTGAGTATGATCACAGACAAGAATGAATTTAGAGCTAAACTTAAAGTTTACCTTTTGATACAGTTGCATCCATAAAGGCAGAAACCCTCCACCTTCACAGCTCGCGACATTTTTTTACTAACCGTGACTATTTTTCTGTGCACTTACCACCAATATAATACATCAATTCATCAATTAAAAATCTGTGAAGAATATGCAAATGACCACAACATGATGTACAATCCCAAGAAGACAGAACCAATCGCATTCCACCATGGAAAAACTCTCGAGAAGCTCCCCGTACAACTCAATGAGGAAAACATAAGCATATCAACGAATGTAAAATACTTGGGTCACACCATCACTGAAGACCTCTCGGATGAAGGTGATATTGAACGACAGAGGAGAAGTATCAGTGTATTGTCCAATATGATTGCCCGAAGATTTTTCCAATGCAGTAACCATGTAAAAAAACATTGTTCAATGCATTTTGCACTAATCTATGTACATGCGAAATATGGTGTAACTACCGAACCACCTCGATGGAACGACTCCGGATCCAATATGCATGTAGAATTATATTTGGATTCAGAAGATATAGCAGTGCATCAATAATGTTCACTGAACTAGGACTGCACGGATTCGCCGGTCTAATGAGACATCGGGTCACTAGAGCCAGGATGCGGCTAATGGCTTCCGACAATGCAGTGGTGACCGCAGCGTTCCAGCACCAAACCCCACTCCTGAGTGAGCGCTGGGCCCGAGCTTGAAGAATAGAATTGATAGAATTGAATATTTATTTATTTTTAATTTTTATTTTGTTTTTTTCCTGTTATAGAATAGGAAAAAGGTTCTAAAAAAAATCTGTTGTATTAAAATATGTTATAAAATATATTATATAAATATGTACAATCATATGAGACGTGTGGGATTGCACTATCCTCCCCAGATCCTGGAATAAAGCTTTATTATTATTAATAAAACCCTCAAAAAATTGAACTGTAATGAAAATTGAAAAAGACAAAATTAATCCCTGAAGCCCGAGTGAAACATAACACAAACCGCACGATTCATAAGATTGTTTTCTTACATTGTTATCATAGTCTATAGTCTAATCATTTCACCTGTCTCTGGTTGCAGGTTGGAAGCATTCATTGTCTCTTGTGTTGGACTATTATGTCCACTCAAACACCACAGAACTGCTGTTACTCTGTACAGGTGTGAGGAATACAGGAATAAATTAGATGTTTCGCCTGTACGCGATATGCAAATAGATTTTTCTGTTATGTTAAACCAAATGAACAAACAGTTAAATGTTCTTGTACTGTACAGTCATGATCACTAACTATTGAATACCAACGGGCATGTATAAATGACAATATGTACACAGTTACGGATAGGTAAATATTTACAAAAATGACTGCTATGAAACTGCAGGTAACAAATTTTTTTCAGATTGTGACAAGTCAATGCAATGCAAGTGCTGTGCAATGCATAATGTTATTATTTTACACTAAGACAATTAAAAAATAAAATCGAGTGCAGTGCACACGCGGTAGAAGTGATACCAAACTATAACCAAAAAATCTCCACCAATAAGGGCCTTGAAAAGCACATAATTAAAGTGGCCAATGCGGAAAGGTTTCATTCTATCGCAGGCTAAATCCCATACACGTATGTGTTTGTCTCTTTTTAGTGTCGTTTACGTTTCGTCGAGTTTCAAATCACAAAGTTGTTAAAGAAGTATCACTTCAGTATGTGTCGTTGTTAACATCATGTAACGAAAATATAATAACCAATCAATTGAATACCTACATAAGCAAATTGTCCCACAAAAAAATGGTTGCCATAATATGTCAAATTTACCTAATTGTCTTGAAACATTTATTTTTAAATTTCAAATGGTCCCGCCTTCTTTTTTTTATTTATTTGTCGAAATAAAGTTTGGTTACAAAAGTTTTTCGATGCCTCTCGCCAAGAAAATTGGGTATTTTTTCTGTGTAACAAAGGGTGAAATTGAAATCACTACGTTACATTTTGATATTCAGCATAATAGATATCTTTTAAAAAAAATTAAAACAGAATTAAATACTACTTAACAAATTGCAATAAATAACGGTTATACTTCACAATTAATGGATAATATGTTAAACAAAAAATATAAGAAAAAGTTTTTTACATTTTTTGTCAAGGAAAATAATTGGAGAAAAATTGTATTTTTAAACAATAACACTTCAAATTTAATAATTAAAAACATGTCAGATAATATCCAACAAACTTTTTATGCCAACAACAAATTAAAAAAAATATTTATTAAATAACAAGGACAACTGTGTTTTTTTGAACAAATTTGAGGTTTATAAATTAATTTGTAATGATTTTAACTTTTTTTATATTGGGAAGACTTCTAGACATTTTAACATTAGATTTAAGGAACATCTAAGATGTTCAAATAATAATTATTATTCAGAATTTGCCAACCACATTTTAGAAACAAGTCATTCTTTTGATATGATTAAAGGTTTAAAAATTTTACACACTAACCCAACGGGTATTCAATTAGATAATTTAGAAATTAGAAAAAGTGTTAATAGTAAATTAAATATTATAAATAACCAAACGTTTTTTAAAAAAACCATCTTTTAAATTTATAATCGTATTAATAATTTATTTTATTATTTAGACTTAATGTTTTGTTTTAAAAGATTTTTTATTATGTAAATGTAATTTTATACCCATCCTTAAATAATTTTTATATTTTATTTTATATAATTGTTTTTTTTTATGATATTTTAAGTGGTTCCATGCCAACTGGGAATAATGTCAACTCAACACCTCCTTGAAAAGTCATTAAATTCTATGAAAAAAATAATTTTAAATTAGCCGATAACCCTAACCTAACATAACCTATTTAAATAATTTTTTAAATATATTTTTTTATCACTCTAAATGACTTATCTGAGATGGTTCTGAGTTGGTTTCATTCCGAGTTGGCCGGTCACCATTTTAAGTAATTAACCACCTCTAATATTTTGTCTGTTCTTATTTGTCTATACTTGTTTGTATTTTGTTATTTTTTTATTAACTTATTATCCCGACGAAGAAAACAGTTTTTGAAACATGTTGATATTGTTAATTAAATAGTGGTGTACACAAATTTATTTGTTTTCATTACATTAATAATGACGCCACAAAGTGAATTTGCGAAGTTTGAAGAAAAAAAAGACATCTTTATAAAACTTTAAACTTTGAAATAAACGCTAAAATGTGTAGATTAATTGGCTATATATCAGTTTTTATGTCACCTTATTCATATTTGCAGGTATGATGCTTTAAATGTGGGAAAATTAAATATTGAACGCAAAGAAATCATGACCGCTCGATGCGTTTATTTCATAATTGACGCGATCGCTCGAGTGGTTAAATGAAATAAATGTGTTTTTTTAATATTTTTTTTTTACATTAAGCCTACGTATTTGTTTGGCAGTAAACTTGGTGTTCGGCAAACATATAAGTTGACTGTACAGTACGTGCTGGGACATTGCGTCAAGGAACACACAAGCGCTGAAAATGCATGGATAATAATTTAGAAGTTTCACGTTTATTGTTTACCTACGAACAATACAGTTGTAAGTTTGGTTGCAGTAGTGTTGCATCACGTTGTGCGGTAACACGACGAGACGATGGACCACATTTGTAAAATTTACATAGGCAGTGACGTGAGTAATTTTGTGAAAGACTAGATTTAACTAGTTACTTGTGTCTATTACCAGAAGTTAAAAAGATATTAAGATGAATATTTAGATTCATCTTTACGACGAATCGGTTTATTATGAACATATGTTACGGATAAATTGAAGCTTTTACTAGCTTTTCTATGTATTGGAATTACAATAAAATTATTATTTACATAACAAAAAATATAAGCGTAAACCACAAAAAAAAAATGTTTTTTCAAGACTTAACCATGAAGTTTTATGAGAAACATTTTTTTTAAATACCCTTTTATGGCTAAGACTATTTTTGAGGATTTATTTTATTTTATTTTTATTTATTTTATTACATTGGATACAAAAATAGCAAAAATAACATAATAATAATATTTCAAGATAACTGTAAATATTAAAAATGTGTACAAGTGTTATTATTATGTCTTGTAGGTTGATATTAGTTTTTAGCTAGGCAGATTGCTTGTTCTAAGGAACCAAATGCTGATGAAAAAGCCAGACATGTATTTTGTAATAAAATGTTGTTTTTATTTATTTATTTTGTCTAATTTAAATATGAACTAAGTTTTCATTTATTATGCCATTTTTAAGTAGCCATGTAAAACTTTAAGTGACATTATTTAATAGTTTAGTCATTCTACCCAAGCCAATCAACCATTTAGTTATTAATGAACCACTGCAGGACATTTTGCATGTCTTATTTAATTCTGGGGGATATTATTATTTAATTTCGTATGTTCTAACTTTTTTCATTCTTATAAAATTATTCTCAAAATAAATAAAAACCACTTTTTCGCTTATTTGCCTCGTGCAAATACGACGCGCGATTTTAAATTTTGTATGGCATGAGAATCGAAATATTTCTAGCGTTATATTCCTCTTAACATTTTATAATTTAGAAAAGACAAGACATTCAATTAGACAAGCGTACAAAGAAACCATGAAAACTTCGACGGTAAATACAAGCTTTGGACAAAAACACTAATTATCATGCTATAAAAGCATTCAACAGTCTTACACTTGAAAATAAAATTGAGGAAAACGAGAATAAATTCAGACACAAAATAACAAAATGGATTAATGAACAAAAAAGACAATATTACCGAAATTTCATAACATGAAAGAATAAAACATTTGAAAAGAATAACACGCAACACACAAAAACAATACAAAACACACATCACTCACAAACACATAATATAGGCTGATTTTTTTATTTAATTTAATATTTTACTTTAATTTTCACTTTAATATTACTTTTATCTTTAGTTTAAAGTTATCATAATTTTATGTTTTTATGGTTACCAACATTATATTTTTTTTCGTACCAAAATTTAATATGTATTAAAAAAAACAACTTGTTTTATAAAATGGGGGCCTCAGCACGGGTAAGTCACCCAGTGAGGCTAACATTACTAAATATTTGAAATATGAGATTGACAAATATGACGGTTTGACAGAAGTTGGCAATAGCGAAATTGGAAAACGCGCACGTCCCGGTTAGACGAGAGGTCTGGGTTCGAGTCCCAGTTGCGACTATTGTTTTTTTCTGTTTTTCTGTGTCTTGTTTTCTTTCATATTTTAATTTAGATTATAAGTGTTATCTTCTTCTTCAATGATACTAACATTACAAGTTTATACTTAGAAATGTAAAATATTGCATCAAATAAATAAATAAATAATATTATGCAAGAATCAAAGGAAAAATTTATTTTCTAATTGATCAAGTTCGGCTTCACCAACTTTTTATTTGAATTTTTATTTTTTTTACCGCACGAGGCCCAACTTCCTGGAGCCAGTGGGATTATTAATTGGAGTACGTTGTAAGATTGAAGGCAGTGGGAGAGAAATGAGATAGGGGAGATGAAGGTTTGAAAGTCTGGCTATTGGTCCGATCATCAAACATGACTTAAGCAGTTTCGAGTGACGTTCTGTTTTCTTTTACCTGAACGATGTGAGGGGTAGGGGAGGATCTGAACGGCTCGACCACGCAGAATAATAACTTGATTCAATTTGGCTACCGAAATCGATTATAAAACAACTGTTGTATTCAATCAGGGTAACATAAAAACATAATGGGAAAATACATAAATCTGAGTGATTTCACAGCAAACCATACAAGAAACAATGAAGCACTTACACGAAATTCATAAGCGTGAAAGTGATGCACGAACCTGGCACTTTCTTGTAAAAGTCGCCGACTTGCCGTGGGCCACGTAAAAGCTGATAATTTTGCAAGAATAAAATCATAAATGGAATATACTTTAAATATCGTCCCGGTGAAAGTTTGTCATTCAAAATTGAAACGGCTTTACCGAAGATTTGAAAAACTGGATTCAAGCTTTCCTGTCCTTGCAGCACTTAACCATTCTCTTGTGTAAAGAGAGATTGTTCTAAACAATTGTGTTTAGTTTTATCGCTTATTTTTCAAAATTCTTTCTCAGTTGTATTTAAATATTAATCTCATTACATTCAGTGTTTAAAGAAATTGTATTATTGCTACTAGCGAGTTCCCGGCATGCGTTGCTATGCCACTTTATAAAAACATTGTTTTTCCCTGTGTGTCCTTTCCCATTCATCCAGTTCCCCTTCTGCCTTCCCTTTTCCTCTCCCGCGTCCCCTTGCCCTCTCGCATTCCCACTCCGCCTTCCCTCTCTCCACTCCCCTCGCCCTCTTCCCCCGTCCCACGAACCTACCTCTCAAGTTCCCCTCCCCCCTCCCAAATTCCCCCCAACCTCACAGATTTGTCTCTTCCCTCCCGGTGCCCGGGTTCATGGGGTGAGGTTTGTCTAGGTCTTGGAGGCGGATGACCAGGACACACTGAACCCCAGATTCCTACCCACCCCTTAAACCCTTTTCCTTCCCAGAACTCTCCTCCCCTTCCTTTCCTTTAGAAAAACCCTCCACACAGCATCCCCAAAGATGAAATAGACCCTGTGGGAAATTATTTTTCTTCAGGGCCTCCTTTGTGGAGCTCATGTAAAAAAAAAATATATGGAAATTAAACGATTCGTATTTAATTAAGATTTACGGTAAATAATTTTTTTTAGCACAAGTTACGGTAAATGTACTCTTTTTGCATGGTTTTTTACTCATGTTCATTCATAAGCGGCACTTTTCAAAGAAAACTTTCATTTTCTTCAAACGAAAGCTCATTTCGCATCCAACTGCACTCGCCTTGATAATTTGCGGTTGAACTGCATTAAGCTAGGCGGTGTTAGTTTTTTTCTCAGTATCGAGCATCGATCAATTTGCAATCCTTTCGTGCAAATAATGTATCCAATAAATTTGAGGCACACATAAAAAAGGCCAAATCATTGACATCACGTTCACGCATCGCCAATATCAATGAAAAATAATTGTTACATACGGAGAATATTGGTCAGGTAATTATTAATAGTGTGCAGTATTGGTATTACAGACGCTTAAATACAGCAACTTAGTAAAAAGTATTGAAGTAAATATACTTTACTATTGAATGATTGTTTTTGGTTAGTCGATACTTTTTTTTGATCAGAGCTTTTACTGTTCGTGAACTTGAAAGTCGTTCAAAAAAGTTGTACTGCCATGCGGTAAGTATTTAATGAAGGGAATAATGAAATTAGTATCAATAATGATAATGGTATGCATTTTGCATGTTTCTAGGTCAACTGCAGCCAAGTATAATAGACCACCACGAAGGCATTTAATGACAGCATTGAGGTAAATATGGAATGCGTTTTTAGTTGCCTTTTACAAAACAATTAATTTGTACCAACTTATGGTTACATTTTCTCAGTTTCATTTAATATTTTTTTTTATTAATCGTGCGACTAGATTTCTTATTTAATCGTTCTTCACATTCGGAAGATAATTTAGAATCTACTACTAGAATTTATTAATCTACTAGCGAGTTCCCGACATGCGTTGCTATGCCACTTAAGAGGAATATAAACACTAGAAATATTTCGATTCCCATGCCATACAAAATTTAAAATCATATTTGCACGAAGCAAGTAAGCGAAAAGGTGGTTTTTATTTATTTTGTGCATAATTTTATAAGAATGAAAAAAGTTAGAACATGCAAAACCTCAAAAATAGTATAAGCCAATTAAGGGGTATTTTTTAAAAATTGTTTCTTATGTTTAAATGTTTTTTTTCTTAAAATGTTTTTTCATGACTTAACTATGAATAGTCTTCAGAAACATATGCCATGTTGCGCTACTTCCTTCTTTAGGTAAGGCGGTACACAACCCTAATAATTTTTGTTTGCTCAAAACTAGCATTTTAATCATTTCCGGCGAATTCGTAACTAAAATTACTTTTTTATTCCAACACACCCCTGGGGATGTAAGTTCTTTATATTTAAAATTAATAAAAACAATTCCTTACCATAAATTTATTTTACGTACAACTATTTTAAAACTTTATAACAAGTTTTTCAACTACAAAGTTAGCGGTGAGCACCAGATTTTATTTTTCTAGACGATGAATTAATAACTTTGGGAGGGATTCATAAAGAAACATCTTTAATATTTGTAACACGTTCTTGATTATTAATTAAAATGAACGCGGCGGAAAGGTAAAATCTCCAGGCCCGCTACGGCGAATTCGACCGTACGTTCGTCTAATACGCCGTGCCGCGGGCGTATATTTGTTTACACAATTTCTTCACTTATGTCGTTAAGATTCCCACATTATTTGTCTTCATCTTCTTTTCTTTGATAGAGCAAATTCGACATTAGGTCCGTCCAATACACGGCTCCTTTACTTACGTCATTAAGATTCTGAATATATTTAGGGTATATTGTCGTCTTAACGTTTTCGAGAGCGTTACAATGTCCATCGTCCGGGCAGATATGTAATGTAGATGATGATGGAGAGAGTAATACTGTCCGAAACCTTGGCTGACGGAAGAGTTAACATTGAGCCCCAAAAATAAATCACGTTAATTCTTTTGGAAGTCAAAATCCGAAATCGTATCATCGAGATTTATTTGGAGATCAAGTTTTTAATGCTATTAAAAAAAATTGTAAAAAATTCAACTACAAAAAATCAGCACTCGACATTTTTTTTTATCAAAAAGAATTTAATTTAGTTCACTTTAATCCAGTATACACAATGCGCCCCAGATATCTCCAGCCGACTGTTAGTATCCAGACAATATCTCTTCTTGTGAGGCCGCTCTTGAGTAAAGACCTTCCACAGTATTATAGATACAGGGGGACTAATTACGAAATATTCAAGATCGTTATTATTGATAACTAGGAATTGAACACTTATTATAATTAAACAATTAAAACAAGTTTTCTTGCATTCTGCATATAATATACTATATTCGTACAATAAACTATGTGAACAAATTTAAGATGTTGAACATTGATGTAGGTATTCGAACCCATCGGAAGCTCAGAATTTAATACTTTCAACGGAGTTCTAAATAAATCATTAAATTTGTTAGATTATTTGAATTGGTTAATTTTTACATAAAGGACTTAATAGATGACGCAGAAACCTCGATAATATACATGACAAAAATGCAATAAATGAATAAAATAAATTGTGGGAAGCAGCTTATAAAAATGGAAAATTTTAAAATTCAAACAGAATATCAGAACAGTAAATCACAATCACTCAGCTTTTTCAAGTGGAATTGTTAAGTCGACATCGCCTCGACACACATAAGTAAACACTCTCACCAATATCATTTACTCATCTGCCCTGATGATGGACACTGTAACGCTGTCCGAAACGTTGGCTAAAGAAGGAGGTAGCGAAACACGGCATAACACCCCAAAAACAATAACAAAAATACTTTTTGGCCGTGAAAACCTAAAAACATACGGTTTTATTAATATTTATTGTTAATATATTTTTTATAAACCAATCGTTTAGTACATTAAGATCCGTTTGAGATTGTTCTAATAGATTTTCTAAGTTTTTGCCGAAGTAAAAAATTGCCGTGTCATCTGCGTGTAAGAAGATTTCACCATGTTGTTTTAGCTGACAGATGTCATTTATGTATATTTGGAATAAAAGTGGCCCCAGTATTGATCCTTCTGGAACTCCGTAGTTTATACTCTCGAGTCGACTGTTTTTATCTCATATGTTAACACATTGTTTTCTGTTGGACAGACAGGATTCTATTAGTTTGATAGCTGGACCGGTTTCACCTGTTTTTTTCTATTTTTTTAATCAGTATTTCATGACTTACGGTGTCAAAGGCTTTTTGAAGGTCTACGAGAATGGGGTATTTCCACAATTTTTTTTTATTATTGAAAAAAATTAAGCAAAAAATTACGATGATAACGGAATTTTTATTTTATTTTTATGACGACGACTTAACTTTCTATAACGTTTTAAAATACGCCTTTTGAAAATGCCCCCAAAACGATGTTTTTGCTCCCGTTCACTCTGTGACGTCACAGGCGCCTCTCATCATGCGATCGCCGCCCGTAGGTGACTGTAGTGAGTTCGTAAGTTGTACTTGGTGTGATTTATTGACTTCCAGTTTGCTCGAATTATATCTTTATATTTATCCTATATTTTCCCACTTGCAAAACATGTATAGTTTGGTACACATGTTTACAAATACTACAAGAAAAACCCAAAATAAGATGTTTAAACGACCCTTTCTAAGGCGACAAAAAATGTCGACCGTGTGCAAATGTTGGGCGTGCGTTTAATGTGTGCGCCGAAGGGTTCAATGACGCTAGGTCCTCGGAGCATCTTCTATTGAAATACCGGTAGAACAAGGACACCATTCCCATCTGAAACCTGCGCGCTAAACATTGCAATCCGTTTGTTTGAGAGGGAAATCTATCGAACGGACCGCCCGTTTGTGCTTTCTGAATTTTCAAGTATTTTGGGACTCTAGACCAAAGGTGGCTGCCAAATTCAACAGGTGGACTTGCAATTTGTACAGGGTCAGCAGTTGTGTACTATCTGCAGTATATATTGGCCCTTAGTACAGTAAGAAGAAGAAGGAGGCTTCGATGGAGCCCCCGTGCCTTTTTTTTCAGATTTAAATTTTAAACTACAAAAAAAAAACCTTTCGTTTTTGACTATTTAAATTCATAATTTAAAAGTGGAAACACCTTTATATACAGTCGTAAGATGGATATCTACAACTAATGACTGCCTCCGTGGTCGAGGGGTAAGGCTCTCGACTAGCAATCCCGGCGTTAATATGTATATAATACACAATATAAATTTTATAATAAACGTTTAAAAAATATTTTTTTTATTTATTTTAAATCAAGACATACACATTCCTGAGTTACGAATGAACTGACATTGTGTGAAAATCTCCTACTACCACCACATAGGAAACAGGATAATGTTGATTGTGTCGTGATAAAGAACCCAAACGCGATGCCAAATCAGCTACTGACCGGTCTTTGAATAAGTTTTTTTGCATTTCACAATTTATTCGTTTAAAATAATATGTACTATATTTGCGGCACATGAGAGTCCAGAGTGGACGATACTTTCAGTAAGACTGTCCGACCTTTCTGTAAGACCACCTTTCAGAATTGAAACGTTGCTTCAAAGGCTTTAGCCGTGGTTAGTGACCAGATCTGCATAGCCAGGTACTTCACCACCTTCCTCTACCGCATCTTCTTTCCTCCCCACTACCTTCAACCTCACAAAATATCCCAAATGGGATGCCATAGTCTCACTGGCTCCAGATGTTTGGGAGCAGTTGGGACTTTTGTGCGGTATTCACTTAAAATAAGGAAATTTACTTGTAAAATGGCCAAAGTTTTAAACGTCATTTTATGACAGGGAAGTTATGTAACGAACTGACATTTGCTGTTTTGTTCCAATTTAATTTTAAAAGGCCCGGAATTAACTCTATTTTGTCAAAATATTGAAACCATTATATAACGTATATAATATGAGGGTTTGTGTAAATAAAATGTTTTCATTACCATATCGTCTTAGAATCCCGAAATTTAGGGCTTAGAAAATTAATGTTACTCATTGTAGCGTCTATTTTAGGCAAGTTGTCGGATTACGCCGTTAAAAATACTACTGTCAGTCATTACAACTCGACAATATTATATAAAACTGTAGAAACAACACAATCATCTTAAATATGAAATAAAACCGTCCATAACCCCGAACAAGTCGAGAATGTTTAGATGTTTGATAGTAACACGGTGATAAACCTCGGAACGGCGACTCTAGTGACGTCATGTTGCGTACAAGCAGTCATGGGCCGTTTTCGTTTCGTTCCGTTTACGCGTATTTTGAAATCAATAATTATGAATGAAAATATTAAAATTAAACATTTTTAATGCGTTAATCATGTTCAGAAAAATAATCTTTAAATCTTCCACATGTTTTTAGCGGTATTCCTGGTTTGTGGAAATACCCCATTGCTATGACATAGTTTTTATTATCTATGCTAGTTCTAAGTTTATTTATAAGATCATTAGTTGCAGAGAGAGTATTAGATTTTTATCTGAAACCGTATTGTTTGGCATATAGAAATGATTTTTTTTCAGAAAGTTGTCAAGCCTATCGTATACCTATTACTCTTTCTATTATATTTTTGATAGAATCGGTAGGACAGAAATGGGCCTATAGTTAAATGTTTGAGTTTTCAAGCTCCCTTTATACCGGAAATTGACCTTCTTTCAGGCTCAGGTTAATCAGTTTAGTTACTGTAGGAGTTAGTAGTGGGGCAAGTTTTTGTACTGTTGTACATTTTAGTTGATCATGTCCAGCAATCGCGTTTGATTTTAGGGATTTTATAATAGCTAATATTTCGGGTTCAGTTGTGGGTTGTAAGTATATTGATTCCGCACTTTCATACTTTAATGTAGTTTTATCATCCAGTTTATGGGTGTATTTGTTGATTATATTATCAGCCAAAGAAGCGCCAATATTACAAAAGAAGTTATTAAAGTATTCGCATATCTTGATGTCTTCTGTGATGATTTCATTACCGTTCTTTAATTTTGTACATGGTTTACTTTGCGTGTTTGTTTGGTTCTTGATGATGCTGTTTATTACGTTCCAAGTCTTTTTGGTATTATTTTCACATTTTTTAAATAGGTTGCTGTAGTATTGTTTTTTTAAGTTTCGTGTTTTTATAGTTATGTCGTTACGTATTTTAGTAAATTCTGTTTTTAGTAATAGGTTACAGGGTTGTTTTTTAATTTTTAGGTGCAGTTTATTTCTTTTTTTAATCATTTTTAATAAGTCCTTTGTTATCCAATCAGGAAGACAGGTTTTATTTGTTTTTATTGTTATTGAACTGTTGCAATTAATTTTGTTTATCAGATAGTTTACAAAGTTATTGTAGTTCAGTTCCGAGCCCTCATTATTGTTTATAGAAAAGAGGTTTTGTCGATATCCTCCTCTAGTTTATCATAAATAAATTATTATCCTTAAAAACACCCACTACACATCATCCCCAAAGACGAAATAGGCCCTGAGGGAAATTATTTTTCTCTGTGTGGCGGTAATGTAAAAAAAATATACATATATATTTTTGTACTCGAACAGTTTCGACTTTCCGCCACTGTCCTACGCATCAAATGGCACCACCTTGTCGGGCCATCTCTTCACTTTAGTCTTGGTCTCTTCTTCAATGGCTCCAGGCGGCTTGGAGAAGTTCGGTCTCTTGTGCGGTATTGACGTTAAAAAAAACAAAATCTTGGGCCGGCGATGACTTCTTGAGTGCCGCCAAATGTTGATAGAATGCATTGTCATCGACAACGAGCCTATCTACCTAGTTTCAGCTCGATTGGATGTAAGGGGGTGGGTTTATTTCCACTTCCGAGATTTGCGTTCATTTAGTCATTCAAGAAAACATAATCGAAATTCAAATAGATATATTAAAAAATAAACAAAAATGTATTTAAGGTGATTGTCAAAAGAATTCATATTCTACTCTTTCATAGATGGCGCGCTTATAATTATTTTACGGAAAAACGCTTTTTACAAGTTGTGCTTTAAATTATTAAGAATAATTAATTGTTTGCGCCCGTAGATACGCAATATGAATATGAATAGTCAATAAAAAAAACTCAAATCTTTCAAGAATGGCTGACAAATACAATATTGCATCGGTGATTCAATCCAATATTGTATTTATCAGCCTTTCCTGAGAGATTTGAGTTTTTTTTATTGACAAAACTATTTATTTATATTCATATTGCTTATTTACGGGCGCAAACAATTAATTATTCTTAATATTCAAAAGCATAACTTATAAAAAGCGCCTTTTTGGGAAAAAATTACCTCTAGGGTGCTATAAACCATAATAGGAATTTTAAACAAAAGTTTATGGATGTTGGATAATAAAATTGCTCGACTACGGTATAAGAGTGAGATGTGCACACACTGCACACCAAGAACTTGCGTACTCATTCCCTCTTGATACCCACAACTTCACCAGCTTAGATATTAGCTTGCTATATTTAAATGTTACTATTATTGAGCGTTCAATAAAATTGCAAACTGAATTGCGCATTTTAAATCCTACCACTATCGACACCTAAATAATAATAGTGATAAAATTTTAGCACGTAGTAAGTCTCTATTATCTCTTGATTAGATATTAATATGAGCACTTCTCCGCCATCCTGTATGTAGTCGGTAATATAGTGAAACGACCCTCGCTAATTGGCACAGTCTGCTGCCGAGGAACAAGAAGCCGAGCTGCATCGGCAGTGCTCACTCCTCCGTTTACCGACACGCAATGTACAATGCACTACACACTGCACTGCACACTGCACGCTGCACACTGCACCGGCCACCGATGCAGACCGTACTAGATTACCACTGATCTAAAAATGACTTATTGAGGGAATAAAAAAAAGGTTAGGTTTGAGTGCAGAGACCAATAAACCTTCTTTTGACCTTTGAAAACGAATGGAAAATGTCTTCATTTTGAATTCATACAAAAATATACCTGTAGTTAATAATATACCTAACCAATTTTGTTTAAAAAATAAATCACTTATCTTACAACAATTCCACGACCTATGATTCTCCAACAGTAACTCGTTGCATCAGTTCTTAATTGTCCTAACGACCATTAGAAAATTTTACAGGGGGAGAAGTTTTTCTTTTATTATTTCAATGAAACATTATGATAGGTGTTTAAGATAAAGTTATTTTCGTAAAGTTAAAGGTCTCGATAGTTAAAATAATTCATAGTTAAGTGATTAACTATCATTTTTTATACTTTAATTTTCATTTCAAAGTGAAGATTGAACAAAAACTAAAATGGTCGTTTGGACAATTAAGAACTAAGTCGACGAACTGTTGATGATTCGGATAGTTGATCCCTCAAAAATAATAGCAAAGCAGATAATAAGAAAATTAAAGCCACTTGTAAGCGGTTCCGAGTGGTTTCATCCCTCGATAAAATATCCCCGACAAAATATCCTGCGGACAAAACATCCCCCAACAAAATAACTACGAAAACCTAGCCCAACCTAAGATAACCTAACAAAAAATGGAACAAAAATAATGCAGACATCCTATAAAGCCAAATAACATCATCAGGGCAAATAGAAATTAAACTTTAATTTAATTTCTTTAGTTTAATTTCTATATGCCCTGATGATGCTTATGTTAAGCGAAACCGGTCGGTAGTGGAAAAATGAATCATGGTTATAAACAAAATTATTGGGTTATTTCAACTAATAAATTTTCCCTTCACTCACCCCTCTCCCTTCCCTCTACCTTTCCTTGCAAATTTGATCTACAACTAATTTTTAACTTCGTGCATTTACTCCTAATGATTTCAACATTGTTCACCAAACAAGCAGATTATATGTATAAAAATTAAGCGTAAATTAAGTTGGCTTTTCAGTAAAATAAACATTGCCATCACAAAGTAAAAACCGTTCAGAAGAACTTTTCTTTAGAGCGTTTGAATGTGAGCACAGGTATAGGCTCTACTATTAGAACTCACCCAAACTTTTTTTAACAGTTTCTATGTTTGACTCTGTTTAAAGTTTTCTTGTGAAAAAGTATTTATTTATTGCGTTGACCGAATTTGGTTAAGATGAACATTTTTGATGATTTAAAAATAACAGGTAAATGAATTCGCCCGATAAAAGATGTAGTTACCAATTAGCGCAAGACCCTTCTGTGAGAATTATTCCAAAGGCACAGCATCTCGCAGCAGATGGAGATGCTACTGGCTGGTTCAGGCTGGACACCGTACAGTGATTACATGGCTAATTGTCGGGCAGATCACTGCTCTACTCACTGCCCAGAAGAAGGGACGAAATACGGCATCGAAGCGTTTAAATTGAAGACCTCATTGCAGGGAGTATTAACATCCAAGTTGGCGTAACTTAAAAGGGACTTTTCGGTTTGTTTTTATTTTAAAATATTGTAATTTTTATTTGTGTATTTTTGAAATAAATAAAGTTTTCTGGCAGATTTTTTTAAGCATTTAAATTAGCAATGACTAGAGAATGCAACATTTCTGAATTATTATGCGCTATTCCAACATACGAATAACAATTCGTCGAGGTATAACGCTTACACTCTGTTTACAATACATTTCCGAAGTGCGACAAAACGTTCCACCTTGTTACATTAAAAAAGCATTATTTTGCGCAAATTTTGGAAAAATGCGGGTAAATTATTCAATCATCATATAAACTATAAACTATAAACGGTATCCGGAAACTCGTAGTACAGGCGGGATACCGGTGAAATGAATATAGAAACCCCAAAAAATTATGATTTGAATATTTCAATGTTTTTCCCTTGTTTCGGCAGTTGAAGAATTAAAAACACTTTTAAAGCCGGGTCTAAGCGTGACGCTTATTAGACGACATTAAACAGCCGGTATTAACATCTTAGCGACTCTCTTTTTTTCAAATTAGACCTAAAAAATTCCAACGTCGGACTCAATTTACTCGAAAACGATAGCTCAAGTCAAAAAAATATATATACAACACAATCGAATTCAAATTTGATAACGATGTTGATTCATTAGTGTTTTCATTTATTCTTCGAGTTTCCGGACACCGTGTATTATTGTTACGAAAAATTAGTCACTATTTATTTAAAGGATGTTTTCACCACGTTTACGGTTATAACGGTTTACGATTTATTTATTTATTAAGTCCGGGTTTACTATTGGGCACTCGAACCTATGAATAGTTGTTATGAACTTGGGAACATTAAATAAATTTATCCAAGCTTCAACTTTTGATAGAAATACAAATTGTAAAAAAGGTTTTTACTGAAGTGACCATTCGAACACCCAGCCCGCTGTACACTTGAGGAGAAACTAGACGGTAATCTATTGAAAAAGCACTCGACATCGGCCTCCGCTTTTTCCAACGCAACCTTGGCAAAGAAAACTTTTAAAGTCTATTCTTGAATTTGAAATGCCTACTATAATCAAAAATGCTTACTATAATCAATACCGCAAATGTACTCATTAATCCGTGCTCGGAAGAGTCTGAGAAGAGTGAAAGTATTCTCAGTACCGTCCTGGTAAAAGAGTAAATTTATCCGCGTTTAGTGACCAGATCTGAATAGTTAAGCAATTACCATCCCCATTTTCTTTCCTCATCTCTGTAACCTCGCAGCGTACCGAAAATTAAGATAACAATATTGCACTGACTCTGAGAAGTGTGATTTATACAAATTAATTTGATTATAATACAAACTTTTATTTACAAAGCTATTAATTTTAAAACAAAGTTAAGTAGGTACTTAATCATATTAAATTGGACAGGAAGCTGTAAATTTTCTTTCTTTACTTTCTTTTCTTTTTACGCACAATATTTCATCTGTTCCTACCGCCAGGAGTCAGTCAGACTAAGGCATTCCCAATTTGTTTATGTTGTTAGACATAACGTCGCCTCAGTTTTTATTTGTCCATTGTAGTTTTTGTTCAATCTCCACTTTAAAATTAAAAAATAAGTATAAAAAATTATTGTTATTCATTTAACTAAGAACTATTTAATCTAATAAGACCTTTATCTTTACGCACACAGCTTTATCATAAACTTATCATAATGTTTCCATTGAAATAATGAAAGAAAACCTTCTCCTTCTGTAAAATTTTCTAATGGTCTGTTGGACAAATACGAACTAAGGCGACGATAACGTAGTGGGGAAGGAAAAAGAGACGATGAAGAGGAAGATGGGGAAGTTTATGGTATACTATTCAAAGCTGGTCATCAAACACGGCTTATTAATTAACAACAAGAACCAATAGCCTTCCAGACGTTTATTTTTTGTAAGAAATATTATCAACTAATGAAATCCGTTACGAATATACATTTTTAAATATTTACCGCAAATTGAATTTAAGTGACGAAACAAAAGAATTTTTTGTCATCTGAGTGGTCATTCAACAATCAAATGTGCATTTATTACAATAACTAATTGATAAATCACAGTTGACAGCGGGCCTACCGCCATTGCAACCTTCGCTACAAGAGTTGCCAGAATGCGTATTGAGTGCGTACGGTCGAAGAGCTAATGTCACGCAACATTGGAAACACTTAATGAGGAATGACCGACCTCTAATGAGGGACAGTCGACCACCAAATGGATTTATTCCATTGTGAACAATCGTTGTTTTGAGTCTGGCCTATTGACTTTCAGTTCACAATAACAAATAATTGACGTCAGCAAATTAGAGTTAGAGCTTTTCTCTGTACGGAAAAAACTTGAAGCTTCTACATACGAATAACACACAAATAAAAAAGTTTTATACGAAGAACAGTTGCGCTGACTTTTGCGTACAAATGGATTTTGGGCCATTTTTGGATTTTGGGCTAAAATATCCGATTACTGAATTATTTTATTTAAATCTGTAACATTGTGTCTTAATTTAAAAAAAATAGACGCCTTTGATTTGTCAAGGTTTTTGTGGGATTGTGGGCAATTTTGAATGCCTAAAAACTTCATAATTAAGTAATTTATTTACAATCGTGTTGATTGAATGAACAAAGCCAAACATTGTGTAAATTATGTTTTTAAGTGAAAACTTCTTTAGCACCGTTGTGATTTGAAACTCGATGAAACGAAAAAGCGACAATAAAAGGAGATAAACGCATTCATCTACAGGATTTAGCCTGAGCCGAGAGAATGAGATAAAATAATCGGTTTTCTCTTTATGCATGCTTCACAGCCCCCCCACACTTCGGTCGCCTGGTTCAAGGATTTCGTGATTATTCAAGCTTACTAACGGTATTCATACGAAAGTTAAATTTCTGATGGTGTTTGTAATTTGTCAATAAAAAATTATTTCAGAAAAATGAAAATATTTGTTTTTGAAATATTAAAGAACACATCCAATTTTAATCATGATGCATTGCAAGCTTTATTTGTCGCTCCTATTCTGGGGTTTTTATTTTGACCAAACTATGCATTCCACCGATTTAACTCTGAATAAATTGCATCCTGTATAAATGTTGTTTTAATTCTCGTTCAACGTAAAGGTTACTATTCATTCTCTGGACTTGGATAATTTATGATTTTTATTCCGAACGAGGTCATAATTAAGATTTAGACTGGCGGCAATCTCACAAACTATTTCCATGTAACCATTTATCACTGGTCTATTACGTATTTTCACTGGCATCGAGAAGCCAAATCAGAATAAAAAAACATTAAATCATACTTAAAGACGAATGAAGATGCAAATGGACCGATACGGCAGCCGCCGAAAAGAAATTGAATACAATTTAATTTACGGCTTATAAAATAAGACGAATTTACTGCGAGGGTTAAGTAGTTTTTTGGCATACAGATCATTTCAGTGTTTGTAGATTGGCGCTTTTGAAAAGATTTTTACCAATTATTCCAGGAATGATTATTGTTTACCGAGACAAAATTTATTTCACAAAGCATTGCTTATCTTGTAAATCTTGACTTTTTTGAACAAGGTTTAATGATGTCGGTTCGTGTGTATTGTATTTTTCGTTATTACATGTTGAATTGTACCTTTCATGTTTTTTTCATTTGTTTCTTTTATCACTGTTAAATGTTATTTTTATCACTGTTAGCTATGTTCTGTGAAACAAGCAATCGGTCGTAATAAGATTTTGATAATTAAAAACTTGCTTTAGAGAAAACTATTCATGTTTATGTAAATAACAATGGTGACGGGGCAACTCAAAATGAAATCAACTCAGAACCTCTTTAGAAGGACTATTTAATTTTTTTTTCTTTGCTTGGTAGGTAACCTAACGTAATATATTGAGAATAAAAAGATATTTTCGTATAAATATTATGTATATTATAAAATTATTCGACTTGTTTTGTGAACGAATGTTTTGAAATGTTGCGTCTCGGGAATTATTTAATTATTTCAGAAGTTCGAAAATTAGCCAGGTTCCAAACGTGACCATCGTTGACCAGATTTGTTGACATTTTATTAATAATACCCGCGCGCTGCAAATACACCTCCTGTTATAAGTTTTTAACACTAAATATCTCCACTGCTCTAAACCGAAATTTATCTTGCGGAAAGCAGGGTCTTGATGACTTTTCAAAGAGGTGTTGAGACTTGATTCTGAGTTGGCATGTAACCATAATAATATCGACAAAGTTACTACACATTGCTCCGTTACTACTTTCGTATTTGTTTTTTACTCTCATTATACTTACACCTATTATCTTCTTTGTATAACTTTTCGTAATACCTACTCATATCTTTAATATTCAGTTTATAAACTATAAAATATGCATAAAGTTATTATTACTACTGAACCACTTACCTACTGTAATGTACACAGTGTACACAAAATATTTAAAAAAAAATTATTCATTAACTTTCACCAATTTTTCCCAGCAAGTGGAATGTTATCAATGCAAGTATCACGATATGAGAGATTTTTTTTATCAATACCACTTAAAATGGTAAAATCAGAATTGAAGATGTTATATTTTCTAAAACACTCATTTTGGCAAGCTACATTTTGTAAGGAGATACCATACTCAGAGTTATATTAGCAAGTTTCTTCAAATACTTATTTATCTATTTCTTCAAAATAGGCATATTTACTTTGGGGTGTCATCATTAATTTTATGAAAAACAAATACCTTTGTATAACACCACTATTTTATTAACTATATCAACATGTTTCGAAAACTATGTTTTCTTCGTCAGGATAATAAGTCAATAATAAATAACAAAAGACAAACAAGTATAGACTAATTAGAACATAAACAAAATATTAGAAAGGAGAGGTGATTAATTACCTAAAATATATCATAAAAAACAATTATATAAAATAAAATATAAAAATTATTTTAGAATGGGTAAAAAATTACATTAACATAATAAAAAATCTTTTAAAAGGAAAACAAGAAGTCTAAATAACAAAATAAATTATTATAAGTATAAGTATTAATACGAAAATAAATTTAAAAGATGGCTATTTTTAAAAAACGTTTGGTTATTTATAATATTTAATTTACTATTAACACTTTTTCTAATTTCTAAAATTTCTAAATTATCTAATTGTATACCCGTTGTGTTAGTGTGTAAAATTTTTAAACCTTTATTAATATCAAAAGAATGACCTGTTTCCAAAATGTGGTTTGCAAATTCTGAATAATTATTATTATTTAAACATCTTAGATGTTCCTTAACTCTAATGTTAAAATTTCTAGAAGTCTTCCCAATATAAAAAAGTTACAATCATTACAAATTAATTTATAAACCCCAGATTTGTTCAAAAACACACCTTTGTCCTTGTTATTTAATATATAATTTTTTAATTTGTTATTGGCGTAAAAAGCTGGTTGGATATTATCTGGCATGTTTTTAATTATCAAATTTGAAGTGTTATTATTTAAAAATGTTATGTTATTAATATCTATGTTCTAATTAGTCTATACTTGTTTGTCTTTTGTTATTTATTATTGACTTATTATCCTGACGAAGAAAACATAGTTTTCGAAACATGTTGATATTGTTAATAAAATAGTGGTGTTATACAAAGGTATTTGTTTTTCATAAAAAAAAAAAATAAAAAAAAAAAAAAATAAATAAAAAAAAAATTTAAAAAAAAAATAAAAAAAACTTATTTATCTATTCACCTGCAAGCGAGAGGAAATGGTCGCCAATCTTGTATAAATAAATTAATCAATGCATGTATCAATTTCTATCAGTCGGTCCCCTTAAGTGATAGAGATAACTTTGTGTACACCACTATTTAATTAACAATATCAAAATGTTTCGAAAACTATGTTTTCTTCGTCAGGATAATAAGTTAACCTATTTTATATCCTGACGAAGAAAACATAGTTTTCGAAACATGTTATATATTTACTTATTTATTTTTTTATGAAAAAAATAACTCTGTGTACACCACTATTTAATTAACAATATCAACATGTTACGAAAACTATGTTTTCTTCGTCAGGGTATAAAATAAGTTAACTTATTATTAAGATATAAAATAAGTTAACTTATTATTAGGATATAAAATAAGTTAACTTATTATCCTGACGAAGAAAACATAGTTTTCGAAACATGTTGATATTGTTAATTAAATAGTGGTGTACACAAAGTTATTTTTTTCATTAAAAAAAAAAAATAAAAAAAATTAAATAATATGCATGCCTGTTATCAACTCCAGGAACTTCAGCGCTAAACCAATAATTTAGGAAACCTCCGTAGTCCCACTAGCTGTGAACAGTTTTTAAAAATAATTTTCCAATGTCATAAGTGTTACGGAAGAAAATAATCCGACACTTCTGAATTCAGTTTCTCTCAATTTGCGGTTTTCTTTAATTAAATCAAAAACGACATTGATCAAGTTAGAAACGAGAAAACTACATGTTGTCAAGAAAAGGTAGTTGAAACCAGTTGTCTTCCATTGTCACGCGTCAGACTCAATCCAGGTGACGGAGGCTGTAACGTGTTTGATAAGAACGAAAGTTACAACAAGAAAAGTGCGCCGAGGCGAGGCAGCAAGTAGATTATTATTTGATAGTCCAAGACTGGATTCCACGCAACGTTGAAATATCGCAAAAACAACAAGTAGTAAGTAGGTAACTAGGTACACGCCATTGCAGTGTTACTTCTACAGACCACAGAAACTGAGGATGGGGTCTTTAAAACTCCGACACATTTGATGATACCAAGTCTATCGCCATAGCAAGCAACGACCTTGACACTAGAAAACTACTAAAGGTGCTACTCAACACTTTTAGAGACCGGATCCATCATTTTGACGGTTGACAATGTACTCCAAACAACCTGAAATTTTCATGATAATTGAAGAAAAAAATCCTGAAAAGTTTTTTGAACCGAAGCAATAGAGAATTCCAGTCCAATTTTTTAATTTTTTTTATGAATAATGACCTTCTAACTTAAATAACTGCATATTTATTTTTATTTTTATAGTTAGTTTTAATAGTTAAAATAAATGTCAAAGTTTTAATTTTTCAAGATCCCCCGAAAACCACCGAATCTAGTGTGACGTCATCATGACTAACCGAAGTATGAATCTTGTAGGGAAATGGAATCAGCTGTTCGACTCCCGCCATTTTGAATTTCAGCATTGGAGCGTTTTCATAGACATTACTGGGCAATACGATCGTTTTTTGTACAGTTATTGAATATATAAGTTTTTGAATATTTTAAATAATACAGATGAACTAATAGAGATACTTTATTTTTGATACTGAATTATTTAGGCCTAAATAATGTTTCAATAAAAACAAAAACTATGATATGTCCAATTCTCTATAAACCAATAACACGGAATGCCGAACGGCTTGCGTCTTCATTTCTATTGATTTCTATACAACTTTGACCCAGGTGACGCGGCGCGGTGACGTCACGCCGCCAAAATCCAGCAATAGGGTATTTTAATGACACGTTTTAAAATGGACTTTTTAATATTTTTTTAAAAACTCTACGTTAATATTATTTAATAAAACTTTCATATGCAGAATCAGCGTTTATTGGTCTATATGAACATATTTTTTTAAAGCCATAATATTTTTCACTGGAGTTCCTTATTCAAATTACTTTGATAAAATTGATCCAGTGCAATCGTTGCTTATTTTTGCCAGTAATACACGTGTTCGGATGACAAAATTGCCACTCTCATGAACTCCAAAGAAATAATAATAAAACTCTGACGGTGTGTTCAGACAAAGCTTTGTAAACCAGACAAAAATTAAAAATTTATCTTAACTTTTTATTTGGGCACAAATGAAAAAAACATCTAGTTTTTCAAGAATCCGCGCCAAAAGTTTCGTGGTATAGGCGTGAAGTACGGCGTAAATTGGTATTAAAATTCTGATTTAGGTTCACTCTGTTCCCGCAAACTTACAAACATTTCAGCCAAACATGCGTTTATAAATACAAAAATATTGCATCAAGCTTTGATCGAATAGAGATATAACTGCGTTTTGTGTCCGTAAATCTTCGTCGATTACTCACTTGCATGAGATATCGGTGCAAGAGTTAGGAAGTAAAAAGAATTAAGAGAGATGGGAGGAGGAGAGAAGAGCTGTGGCATTGAATCATTGTAATGCTCGCAGCCTAGTTTTGTGCACACGGAGATATAAAAAGTGTTTAATTAGTGTTTAATCTCTTCAGAGTAACATTTCTGTGTGTGTATACCGTATTATCTAGGATCATGTTCAAGATGAGTGTTGAGGACGGAAAGCAAAGATGAACTTAAAAAAAACAATGGACTAACAACAACACAATAACGCCAAAGAAAAACATGGAAAGAAAACGCCAACATTGAGCAAATTTGTGTGAAACCAGCATTAACAACATTGAATTGCGATTACCATCTAGATTGCATTTAGTTCGATTTGAATCTTGCAATCATATATAAAGATGGCAGCCAATAAAAATATGCGTTAAGAAAAAATGAAGATAATATGGGTGGTTCTAAGTCAAAGTATGGTACGGTTAAAGGTGACCGAATTGGATATCGACACCATAGCTCAGTGGATAAGGGCACCCACCCGGAAAGTAGGGAGGTCCTGGGTTCGTGTCCCAGAGGTGTAAATATCTTTTTCTGATTTTTCTGTTTCCAGATTTTCGATTGAGTTTCGCTCATAATTTCTTCATTTAATTAAAAAAAACAACATTGAACTTGATAGCGAAAACGTATTTTCTTACAAGGATTCAATGAAGAATCCAAGTTATGTTCTTTGACGTACTGAACGCTAGTGATACTTGGTTACTCCAGCGCATTGACTGAACAACTTTTTCTGCTTCCTCTGATTGAACAACTTCCTCCAAAGTATCTTAAAAAACCTTGAAGGCAGATAGTTGAAAGCCTTTTGGTGCCTAACTCTTCCAGAATGGACACAAATTGTGCCTCTGGTTGTCCATTGTATCACGAGAAATTTTCTCTAGCGTCACATTTCGAGGGCGTCTACTCGCTTTCTTTCGCTGGCTCAAAATGTCCGTGTTTCCACAAGTATGGGGAATATCGCGTCTCACCCGAGGCTGAAGGCTGTATTTATCTTTGTTTTTCAATAATATTAGAAATTTTTTAAAAAACATTTTTTTATTATTATTTTTTTTTTTACATTAACTCCACACAGGAGGCCCTGAGGAAAATAATTTCCCTCAGGGCCTGTGTCATCTTTGAAGATGCTGTGTGGAGGGTGTTTTTGAGGAGAGGAAGGAGTGAACATGGGTCTTGAAGAGACCCATGTTGTAGAAGGCAGGAAACACAGAGGCCGGCAAATCGTTCCACAGCCGAGCTGTTGAACTCAAAGACGAGTCGTAGAAACGACCCGTTCTCATTTGACTAATGTCAACCGTGTACAAATGTTGGGCGCGTGTTTGGCGTGTTTCCCGACTATGCACCGGTGCCGAAGGGATCAATGACGCTAGTTCCTTGGAGCATCTTCCATTGAAATACCGGTAGAACAAGGACAGCATTCCCACCTGACGCCTATGCTCTAAAGATTGCAATCCGTTTGTTAGGTTAGGAGAGTCTATCAATCGGACCGCCCGTTTCTGCACAGAGTCGAGGGTTTTTTTTTTAAGGTATTTTGGGGCTCCAGACCAGAGGTGGCTGCCAAATTCAACCGTGGGGCGAACTTTATTTTAAAAAAAGCTGTATTTATTTAGCCTTTAGCTTCTCCCGTATTCTCTGAAGTTTTTCGTTCATTGGGTATTCTAGAAGAAGTAGGTTCAGTGAGAGATAAGCTTGCCCTCCCACGCCCAATATTTCACAGCATTATACGATTTTAATTGGGGTTTTATCATATCGGCTCCACTTCCCGATGGGAGGCCCTTCCACCTACTCCAACCACCGTCACGTAATACGTCTACGTAGCTCTATTCCCCACAACGGAAACGTATAGCCTATTACCTACTTGTGAATGTTGCGGTGAAACCATTAGGTGCATATACTAAATTATGCTAATTAATTTTTTTCTTCATTTAATAGAATGGACTTTTGATACCGGAAAGTACCTTAGTGGTTTAAAATTACAATTTTTTGTGAAAACATCACGAAACGCTTAAGTCTTCTGATAATAATAATTAAACAACTGCAAGGAATTTTTGATATTTATTTTTTATTTTTCTTTTATATATTATGCTGTGTTTTTCTACCTTCTTCTTCAGTCTACCTCCATCATCAGGACAGATATGTAAACACGAAGATATCAAAAGATTTATAAAACGAAACGTTGGTTAAAGAAAGCGCATTACGACATTATACCTAAAAATTTGTTGAAGGAATACAAAAAAAATTCTTACATTTTCTAAATTTTAAAATGGGGATTCCAGCAATTATGTTGAACTGTAACACACTGTTAAATGATATGAATACGCTCAAATTGTCAGACAGAAGAATTTTCACTGACTTGGTATTTTTATATAAAATTCTAAATTATTTAGTTGATAGTCCGGTATTACTTGATACGATATCACAACGTAATACCAGACGTCAGGATTTATTTCAGTGCTGAAATTCTGGGACTAACTACCATAATATGTATTCCTTTTTGCCCAGAATACTAATGGAGGGAAATAATTATACATCTTCAATTTATCTTTAAACAAATATAAAATATTGTTACTGAGGCTATTCAATTATGTATAAAAAATACTGTATATTTCTTACTGTTCATGTGTGAAAGCCACGAAAACGGGCCTTAATAAATAAGCAAATAAAAATATAAAAATAAATCATGAAAATATACAAACAGAAAGGAAGTTTGAATTATGTTTGCGCCAATCAGTGTTCTTTTTGTTTAAATTTAGTACTGAAAAACTGCTTATTCCTTTACCCAGTTCCTACCACAAAGTTCCTACCTTTCCACCAAGTACCTACCCATCCCACGCCAAGACAAAACAAAATAAAACGTTCGATTTCCGCATTCCTTTGTTTTTATTGACTTGTTGAAAACGCACCCGATTCGAGAGTTCGGTAAAATTTGGGCATCTTACTTGATTGAAAGTAACGCCATAAGTTCAATTTGGGAACTTATTATTACACCCGCCGCGGCTGCAGAAGTAACCGTGTTTACTACTATAAGTGAACTATTATAAAGACAAAAGGAGAATTGTTAAAAGGACCACAGAACCAGCGGAAAATGTCTAGTGAACTCGGTTAGTTTTGGCTATACCTATCCTTTCCTTTTCCTTTGAGTAGTTTTTCAGTAATTGTTGTTCTAGATTCGCACCGCACCCGCCTGCGAACGAATTGATTTGCGCAACCAAATTATGCACAACAGTTTGTTAGTTACAATATATTGTGTAATTCAATCATTGTAAAAATATTATAAAATACAATGTTAATTAGTTTTATAGATCATATTGATCATTGTAAGTAAGGACAACAAATAACGTATATAATAATATGTGAGCAGCAAAAAAGCTTGCCATTATTAAATTTATACTCTGCTTCATTGATATTAAATATGTCAATATCCGAAGTAATTCCATCTAACAAGAAAGCTCTCCTCACCAACATGCTTATTGGTAAGTTAATCCTGCATGCCAGGAGACCTGCATTCTGGCAATGGTAAAATTTTTAGATTGCAAAAAATATTTGACAAATTTGTTTAACACCGTTTCATGTGGCCGCTATAGACCCTTTCGATGCACTTAAAGGGCAACCTAGAAATATAATATCATTTGGTATCGTTTAATAATACTCTAATTTTAATTTTGGAGGCGGGAATGGGTATCACCCCCAACAACTAATTGGATAACCAACACCTCTGTCGTAGGTCACCCAAGGGGTTCACTGTGTTTGGTGACTTTGCGGGGGTGCCCCGGTTCATGGGGTGAGGATTGTCTAAATTTGGCGGCGGATTCGTCTGTCCGCCTACTGTAATTAGACCGGATTTGAAGAGACTAGTTGTGAGAGACCCTTTTACCTTTCCAACAGGACTCTATCGACCCATCACTTAGCGCCGCAGTGGGAGGGGTTTATTCAAACGTACGACACTCCATCTTCCTACCCATCTTCTATTGACTCCATCTTCCTACCCATCGTACCTTTTTTCTTCCTGGATCTTCCTTTCCTTCATTTTCTTTAAAAACCATCCACATGTCATCCCCAAAGGCTCTGAGAGAATTTTTTTTTTTACATAAGCTCCACAAAGGAGGCCCTGAAGAAAAATAATTTCCCACAGGGCCTATTTCATCTTTGGGGATGCGGTGTGGAGGGTTTTTTTAAGGAAAGGAAGGGGAAGAGAGTTCTGGGAAGGAAAGGGGTTTAAGGGGTGGGTAGGAATCTGGGGTTCAGTGTGTCCTGGTCATCCACCTCCAAGACCTAGATACACCTCACCCCATGAACCCGGGCACGGGCACAGTGATAACCAAAATTATTTTCCTCAGAGGCTCCCGAGTGGAGAAAAAAAATTTTAAAGTGGAATCTCATCGTAATTATGGGATAAAAATCACAACACTTTATACGAACAGGTGTAGCCAACTACAGACATATTTAGACAGAGGATTGAAGGGAAAATAGTCATCATTAAAAATCGTTCACAAAAAATAAAATTGGAAAATTCACTAACAGCAGGCGCTTTTAAAAAAAAGGTGCAAAAATGTATTTAAAATTAATTTTGAAAAAATTAAATGATTGGTTAAAAATAGTAAAATAATTGAAAATCAAATAAACACGGTTTTATTTAGCGTGTATAAAGCTCACAAATTATGATATCTCTTCACCAATAATTGAAAATGTTAACGGCTAAAGTATTGCGGTTTTATCGTACCATTATGTTTATTTAACAAAGTACAGGCATATTGACAGGGGGCTTATTAAATGGTAAAAATTAATAATCGTGCAGAGACAGAAAAGCTCATTCGAAATGCAGTTCGCGCTGTGTGGTCCGAGACGCCGCGAGGCGAGACTCGTCACCAAGAGGATTTACCATCTGTTCAACTGCACAAACTCACATACATAAAAACAAGCAGATTAATTTTGTATTTAATTTAAATACATGAAAAGTATAATATTAAAGAGGGTGAATAAAATTGTAAATTTTTTTTTTTTTTTACATGAGCTCCACACAGGAGGCCCTGAGGAAAATAATAATTTCCCTGAGGGCCTATGTCATCTTTGGGGATGCTGTGTGGAGGGTTTTTTTTAAGGAAAGGGAGGAGAGGAGAGTTCTGGGAAGGAAATCTATAGAAAAAATCGCAAAGTATGCTCCAAAAATTATTTAAAACAAGGCTGCTTCTATTATTTTACAAGTTATATTTGTGAAAAAATTCACAATGTTTCTTTAAATGATACTTAAGATACGTTCCACGAGATTTTTGCTCTATTTTAAACGAGTCATGTTTTATTAAGGTTTTTCGCAATTTTCGCTTCACTTTTATCGTTTGAAATATTAGCGCGCTCTCTCCAACATTCATATCTCTAATCATATTCGTGTCGTAATTACATGTCTCTCCATCTTCTTCTTTTCGTGCTCGAATACGGGGCCTTAAACGTCGCGCCTCACGTTATAAAGTGTAAACTCTCATTAGATTTGTTGAAAAACACCACAATTTGGGCAGAATCCCTTAGTAAAGCCGGAGTGAGTCAGATAAGATAAAAAGTTACGCTAACAATAAAATCATATCAGTTTCTTGCGTAAAATTTGTTTTGTTCAAAAAAAGACCATGAGAAGAATGATAAAAGTTTGACACTTTATTTACGCAATTTGATTAGAACCACGTGGTCAGGTTTCCGGTGAGTGGGTAAAATTACGAAAAAATTCCGTATGAAATGAAATATTCTTGTTGACGTATCTATGTATATGTTAATGTATCTATATGTATCAATGTATGTTATGTTAATGGGTTTATATATTTATATATGTTTATATGCTGTGCGTTGCTAAACCATTCATCCGATTACGATAAAACTTAAGGATTTGACGTGTGCATGCCTGCGATGGTTTCTTTATACAATAGTGAGTTCTGGCGTCACGAAATTATGCATTGCTAACCGTTCATCACGATGAAACTTTGAGGATTTGATGTGAGCATGCCTGCGATGGTTTCTATATACAACTATTTAGTGAGTGAGTGAGTGAGTGAGTGACCTAATACCATGCGAGCGAAGCCGCGGGTAAAAGCTAGTTTAAAATAAAAATATAAATACCTGCCAACCTAACAGTAGTGTTTTTTTTACATTAGTTCGACACCATTGTCTATTGCTGGAGAGGTAAAAAGATCTCCCTCAGTCAGTGTATCCAAATGCGGCCCGCCACACCCACCCCCTACTAGGTGGGTAGACGCATCTGCTGCCTAGATACCTAAACAATCCTCACCGCTTGAACCCGGGCACACTAGCTAAGTCACTAATCGTAGCAACATGGGTGAAACTTGGGTGACGCTTGGGTGACGCTTGGGTGACAATGGCAGAGGAATTGGTTATCCAATAAATTATCCTGGAGCGGTGGTACCCATACCCGCCTTTTAAAGTGGGTACAATAGATCTTTACAATAGGTACATGTTTTTCCGAAAAATTAATGATTTAGGTAGTCACTGGTGGCTATAATTTTGGGTTGTAAATAAAATGTATGATATCCATGTTTTTTTTATGTTTTCGTTCGCTAATCTCGGAAAGTAATCGATGGATTGACTCAAATTTTTTACATAACATTGCAACCGGTGAGCTCTGGCTTTATGAAATTTGTTTAAAAAAAATTAATAGGTGGCGCCCAAGTTGTTGAAAAAGTGGGTGTATTTTATAAGGTGGATGAGGAACGCGGGAGGGGAAGAGGAAGCGGAAGGGGAACAGGAACGAATTGGAAAGGACACTCAGGGAGAAACAATATCTTTATTTAAGTGGCATTGCAACGCACGTCGGGAACCGGATTGTTTCTAATAAAAATGGTAATATTTGAAAAACACCATATAAAAAAAACGGTGACCGGCCAACTCGGAATGAAACCAACTCAGAACCATCTCAGATAAGTAATTTAGAGTGATAAAAAATATATTTTAAAAATTCGTTAAATAGGTTATGTTAGGTTAGGGTTACCGGCTAATTTAAAAATATTTTTTTCATAGATTTTAATGACTTTTCAAGGAGGTGTTGAGTTGACATTATTCCCAGTTGGCATGGAACCAAAAAAAACATATGCGTTGACCCACAGTAACCTCTAAAACAGTAAAAAAATTAAATCTTTCTCGAATAGTAGAACATTTTAAGAAACTGTCCCATAGAATTTAAAAAAAAAGTTAAGTAAGAAGCTTAGACATTTTTACTAGGCGTAAGTTGCGTTAAAAAGGCCTTAAAGGGAATTAGACTACACTTATTGTGAGATTTGAACTTCATTTATCTGTGCCTTAAAAACAACCTTAAAATATCATAAAAAAGGTTCTTCCTGGAATTACAATAAAAATATACAAAATATTTATGTAGCGTCGATTCGGCTCGTAAAACCTGTCAACAAACAAACATTAAATGAGTTTAAGTAGATAGGCGGATCTAAGCCATGATTTAAATGCATAAATACAAACTTAAGTTCAATTTTTAAGCTGCATAGTAATTCTATTTTGGTCCATTTGATACAGACATCATAAATGAATTTAAGCTGTTTTGACAGTACGCAATGTTCCGATGACTTAAAACACATTAGATGTGCCCTTCCCTAAAAAGAGACCGACTGAAATAACAGTCCTTCCGTTCCAGTTTTAGTTATCTGTTTAGAGAAAACGAGAAATCACTAGATCCCAATGCATAATCTTTTTAAATTTGTCTAATAGGACTTATTTTAATTTATATTTTACTAGCTTTTCCCCGCAGCTTCGCTAGCATGGTATTACGGGAAATTACTGTAGCGCTTGCACTTGTCAATTATCCCCCCTTTCTCCACCCCCACCCCCTCCCGCATTCCATAAATTCATTCCCTTTCATTCAGTTTTCAAACATTTCGCCTGCCACCTAAATTTCATAATGCTTATTATTCTAGAATTATAATTTTACTATCCTTATACTTTTATTATTCTTGAATTATAATTTTAATGTAGTAACTCCCATCTGATTTTTATTCCAAAACATAAGTTTGTTCAAAAAAAAGGTATTTTCTAATATTTGAATTTTCTGGAGCAGTAGCCGACCAGTAGATAGGGGGCTGAGTACCTACCAGCATAGAGACCACAAATATATCAACGACGTTTGTTAGCGACAGAAAACGTTTAATTATATAATATATTCATATTTATAATTTCATAACGCCAGAGCTTACCATCATTATACAGCCTATAGTCTTTGCATATAATTTAGCTTTCTATTGGTGAAAGAATTTTTAAAGTCTTATTATTGGTTAATGCGTGAAAGTGTAGCATACAAACTCGAGCAGTTTCGCATTTGTAATATTATTAGTATTAGTATTAGTATGGATAAAAAAAAACATTGTGTCAAGCAAAAATAATAAAGAAAAAAAATTACTAAAAATTTCTTTTTAGTGGTTTGTCAATGTGAACTTTTTTAATTACGTGTATTTTAAAAATACGTATAAATATATATTTTTTAAGAAAGTCAATCATTCTCTGAGAATGAATAATGAATCACTCATATGGCAAAGCCTAGCATGACGAGGGTGCTGTTAAATGATTTGGATTTGGTGACTGTTCTCTATTACTGAAGAGTCACCTGCCTAAATGCTGATATGATAACTAAATTGACTGTAATTGGAATATTTCTGTTGCACAATTGTTGTATAAAAATAATATGAAGTAAAATAAAACAAAATAAAAAAATACTAGTATTTTTGTAAACAATGGACCTACCGACCAAAAAACAATGTTTCTAATTTTCTCTTATTTAATAAATCAAAACTAAATATTGTACTTAATTATAAACCATAATTTGGTCTGGTTAAATTCTTCGGGTACGTGCGGTTATACCCTGCATAGATATGTAATTAGCTGCGTAGAATTATAAAAAATTCATATAATTTAAATCATACAAAATTTTTAATTATTTTTATTGGTTTTCCGTGAATTGGCAGGACTCAATACGACGACGATTTGCTAATTTTTATGAGCCTTACCAAATAACTGTACAGCTGTTGATAAAAATAAATGTGTTGCATCTAGGAAGAGTTTTCTAATATTTAGAAAAAATTGTGTTCAGTTCACGATATAAGTGAAAATTAGAGTAGGCAATAGTGGGGAGGCTACAAAACACGGCACAAAGAGGAAACCGATTGTGTATCTCATTCTCTCGCAGGCTCAATCCTATGTATGTGTTTGTCCCTTTTTAGTGTCGCTTTTCCGTTTCATCGAGTTTCAAATACAGAACAAAACGCATAATGAAGACGATAATCTTAATGCGATAATCTTGACTTCATACCACAAATAAGTAAAATTTACAAAATTTTAAGAAACCCCCGACACAAAAAAAGGCTGATTACCTTGAAACGCCTGAAGAGATTTTTATAAATTGTAGCTAAGAACCATCTCTATTACGTCAGCTTTCAAACAAAAAAAAAACTGCATCACAATCGGTCCATTCGTTAAGGAGCATGATGCCACCGACAGACAGACACACACAGACACGTCAAACTTAACAACACCGCTCCTTGCATCTGGGGTTAAAAAATCGAAGTAGTCATTATTGGACCCGCGAGGACAACCTCGTATACCTCATCTCAATGAAACCAACCCTATATTCCAACATTCTACATTGTATCATTCAGGACTTGTTGAAATGAAATGTGACAATACCTCTCGAATATAATACCATTGATGTGGGATTAGGCGGAACAAAAGGACCGCAGATTGATCCCGTTTCCTAAATTCTTGAAGGTAAAAGGAATTCCTTGTTTACCCGTGGGTTTTATGTGGGTACCTACCCCTTTATGCTTTGAATAATCATTCTGTATTAAGTAGAGGAAACGTCTAAATAAGTTCGTGGAAAGGAACTTACGTTTCTGATGATGTTTGAATTAAGCGATTATAATGAATAAGTACCTACCTAATACTCATACATTAAAATGATGGAATAGGTGTATTAAATTATTCTGCTAACGAGTTCCCGGCGTGGGTTGCTTTGCCACTTAATAAAAAAATTGTTCACTCTGCGTGTCCTTTCCCATTCACTACTGTTCCCTTTCCTCTTCCGCGTCCCCTTCCCCTCTCGCGTTCCCACTCCCGCGAGTGAGTCCCGCGAACTCCCCTCCCAAGTTCCCCTCCCCCTTCCGCGTTCCTCTCCCCCTCCTGCATTCCATACATTCATTCTCGGTACATTCAGTTTTCAAACAGCTCTCGTGCCACCTATTGCAATTTTTTTTATACAAATTTTATAATGCCAGAGCTGACCAATATATATAGAAACCATCGCTGGCAGGCTCACATCAAATCCCTAAAGTTTCATCGCAATCGGATGAACTCTCAGCAACGCATAATTTCATGATGCCAGTGCTCACTATTGTATAGTATAGTCAGCGATCCAATAGTTCAGGAAAAAATCTTTAATTCCCAGTTTCATCATTAAAAAAATATTTCCTTTATAGCTCTGGTTCAATGAACTCTGGAAATCGAATTTGCTTTTAATTTTAGTGTCGTTTTCAAAATTGAAGCTAATTGTGCGAATAATTCAGAAAAGCAAGAAAGGAGGTAGGTACCAACCTATATTATAATATTTTAACAAAAAAATATTTTAATTGTCATTTTCAAAATTGGAACCGATATGTCAAGAATTAGCGATAAGGAGAGCGATACGTACCACTTTCCTAAAATTACTACATTTTCGCTAATATGTTTTCTTAATCATTCCACAGCAATTATTATCCTTGTCCTAATGTGTTCTTTACGTAAACGTTAAGTTTGAAAAATCCTACAATATCATAAGATAACGTGATTTTTAACGAGGCTGCGTTAGTTTAAAAAAAACTAATAAAAAAACTACTGTTCCAATAAACAACAACCAAATTTCTAATTGCCTTTTCATAATTTTCGCGAATAAATTATTCTAAATTATATATAAACGATCTAAGTCAATCTGTAAATTTTTTTCTTAAGTGAACCATTTAGTTAAATCTAATTTAATTTAACAAAAGATGATAAATTTAGTTAAAACACTAATTTATTTGCACTCCAATCTGAAAGAAAAGTTCATTTCCCATAATTAAAAAATAAGCGAATTTATGAAATTGGAGATTATCAATGGTTCAAATGGTTCCCAGGATGGCGGTCCCAATCTATTATTAATTTTATTATAACGAAGAGTACGTAGCGGTTTTTTCGGTAGTTAACTCAGTAGCTACCTATTTCCGTGATAAAAAAAGACTAATTTAAATTGTACAGTATTGACCTTGTACTAATAGATTACATATTAAAATTATAACGATGGATGCTCAAGTCAACGCTTTGATTGCCCAGTAATATAAGTATTCGCCTCCGCAGTAAATATTTCGACCAATTCGTACAAGTAATCGAAAACGTGTTACACCTACGCGATTGTTCCCACTTGTTGGTAGAGTGTACTTGGATGTTGTTACTATTATTATTTTGTTGCTGTGTGTTGTATAAACTTTAAACGATGGGAAAAATTTCTCTGTAATTATGTGCACATGTTCAAATAAAGATGCGATGCACAAATCAAAACATGTCGCCGTAGGGGAAGGCTAAAGCAAGGCCCAACTACATTAATTTTAATTTTTTTTAATTCCGCTTCTTCAGTTCCCATTATCACCAGGAAAGAAGGCGTATGGATGATTAAACTCTTGTAAATACGTTATTACTAAAATATTAAACAATTTAAATAATCGTACATTATCAGTGCTTTAGAAAAATATATCAGAATGATTATTGCCGTGAACTGGAGTTGAACGCACGGTTATAATATCGTTGTACGGAGCACTTACTGTGCCTTTTATCAACTACTAGCTTTTACCCGCGGCTTCGCTCGCATGGTATTTGAGGGAAATTACTGTAGCGATAAGCAATACATAATGTCCTTTCCCGTGCGTCCCCGTTCCCTTACACCTTCCCCGCCTTCCCCCTCTCTCGTCTCTTACCACCCGCGAACCCCACCTTCAGAGGAAGTAATGTAATTCTTATATTTTGGCGGCAGAGAGCTGCCGCCAAAATATACGAATTACACACATTTTCATTTATACAAATTGCGTAACGCCAGAGCTTACCATTAAATACAGTCTATGTTACTCGCTGATAATGTAGCTTTCAATTGGTGAAAGAAATTTTAAAATCGGTGTAGTGGTTTAGGCGTGGAAGACAACAAGGCGTAACAAACAACACACTCACTTTCGCGTTTATAATATTAGTAAAGATTAGAGTTACTATTACTAAATATTAGAGAAATCATCATATTTACTGTGTTCTACAATTAGTATTTTTTGTATTCAAATAAAAGCAACTTGTATTTTAGAAAAAAATCGAAGGTAAGTTTTTGTCTTTTTATTTTGTTTGTTGATGTGCTTTTGGACACAAGAGTCCTGTACAGATTTTCCAAATAACTGGGGCGCAATAAATTATAATTTTTTATACAATTGTCATATAGCGAGTGCTCACCAATATATACAAAAACCTTTGTGAGCATGCGAATAACAACTTGCCAAAATTTCATCGCAATCCGATGAATGGTAAGAAAATAATAAGTGACAAACAAAGAAAAATTCATTTTTATATATACAGATTATTTGTAAATTTCTAGGCAATTGAGGTAAGAAGCATTCATTATAAGCAAATTAACGGGATAAGGCTCTCGACTGATTCGGACACGTTCAAAATCCATCGGGTTCAAATCCCGGCGCGTGCAAGTAAAATTAATTAAATATTTTTTTTATTTTTTATTTCACGGTTAATCTTCAAGATTGGTATTGCCCTGGTGAAAGAACATCATTCAGAATTGAAAGGCTGCGTGAAGTGTTTGATGACCGGATATAGCAAGGTACTTCCCCTCAGTCCTTTTCCCGACCTCCTGCCCCTGCCCACTACTTTCAACCTCACTTCGTACTCAATTGGAGATGCCACCGTCTCACTGTCTCCAGGCAGTTGGTAGCAGTTGGGACTCTTGTGCGGTGGGTATTCACATAAAATCGGACATTTAAAAAACACAGAAAAATTCGGTTTGTCCAGTTGCTTTATATTTAACTGAATTCGTTGCGTATTTAGTAGCTGATTGAATAACTGCGTTAGGTTACCGCCAAGGCATATTGGGTTCAATTAATCTGCTTGTTCCTCCACCTCTACCATTAAGCAAAACAATGCGTTTATAACGGTGGCAGGAATTTTTCGAATGTTGTCAGATTATTCGTAACCAAGGAATGATTGTCTTACTTTTAAAAAGTGTTCAGATATCAAATAAGAATCTATTTTAGACATTCGCTCTCAGTGGTCAAACTGGATGACCGCTAAGTTTATATTTGGCTTACAATCTCGGGTGTCGTCAAACCTCCTAGTGAATGTTATAATTAAGTGTGTAATAATGTTTGCTATAGACCTCTTCTATGGCTCTAAGCATTGAACAACTGCTGTGCAAAATGTGTTGTCAAAATTCTTCATCAATAGATTTAGGAATCCTTTACATTATCTGCAAAATATTAAGTTTGTTACACTTAGGACGGATCGTTTCACAGAATTTAAACAATTCATTCAGGCTGAAAATTCAAATCAAGTTCTGTAAAAAAGTTCAATTGAAATTCTGTTAATATTCCATCATGTGCCGGTTGTTTCACGGTACATAGATAATAGCAAAACTTGGATAGGACTATCACAAAACTTGACTAGTAACTTTGAAATTTGACGAGTTGTTCAAATTCTTTGAAACATCCCGTTATTGAGTATGTTTTAATGTACATTTCTGATTTTGCGTTTCTCATGCATACATAAACCAAGAATATTTATTATGTAAGGCGTCTTTTTTCCATTTCCTTTATTTCCCTCTGGAATCCATTGTATATTCATATTTTTGTTCCACTTTCTGCTACCTTTTGTTGCTTTTTACGTAAGGCAGTGAACCCACAAAGCTTCAAGTATTATTTATCATCTTGACTTCTATAAACATGCTTTCGCGGATTATGTTAACATACAATTTCTAACTAACCGCAAACCACACTAAATTTGCGCCGCCCGCAGAATGTAATGTTTTAGGAATACATCCAATAATTAATATCTAAACAATGAAAACTGTAACCGTAATAAACATGATATGTTATTAAAAAAATACTGCAAAATTGTCAAAGATAACATCCTAAGACATTAAAACATTTACAACAGGAAAAATACGTGGCAATTTTCATAAGGCCATAACATCCGAATAGCTTTGAAAATGTTTGCTTTAGTGGTGAAATGATGGGATCTTAGATCATCAAACATTAAACAGATTCTATTGTAAATTTCTGTTACAATGGCAAACCACTCACTTATAGAGACATCGAATAGTACAGAAAGTCAACGGTAATTATTCATAGAAGTGCCAAATGTCTAGTAATATTTGATGAAGATGTGTGAAGTGACAGATGAAAAGATGAAGCGCTTAACGCGGCTCTAGCTAATAAAGGCATCAAGATTCTAGATGCTGCACTCGACAGTACCATACGGTAGTCGTACTCTAAGTTGGGATTACTCAACAAGAAGCAGATTATCAGGCGTAATTGACAGTTGATTCACATTCCATAGATAAGGTGGCAGCGGAACATTAGACCTAGTGATGTGCATAATTAAAATATGTTTCCTAAACATTTTTTTGATCGAATGATAAATCGAATATAACTCTCAGAGTCTATTTGAATATCTTCAAAACGACAATGATTGTATATTTTCTAACCGAGTGAATCTTACAAATTGCAAATGATTTAATAATAAGGTTTATTATCAATCCATTCAAATATTATTCTGCTATTAATTAAGACAAATCGATCAATCATTTTAAGAATCAAAATATTTCAAGTCTTTGTGTAATCGATCATTTCGAAATGTGTATATGTCTCTGATACCCATTACTAATTTGACTTCTATTAGTAGTGGAAGATGCAATGACAAGTTGTTGTCAGCCTCAGTAGATATACTTTTAAAACAAAAAATGATTGCATAGCAACTTAGTTTCGAGTCTAAAGAAATATATGCAGCATTTATAAAAATTGAAGCCTGCAAGAACTGTGAGGCAAAATAGACAGGAATATTCTCTTGCAATCGCAGTAAGTTCTTTTGAGAATAGAAAGGGCTACCTAAAAATGGAAAAGCTATTTAGTAAAAAAAAAGGAAATAAGTCAATTGTACATTTTTATATTAGCTCCATGCAGAAGGTCGAGAAGAAAACAATCTTCAGGGCCCTTGTCATGTTTGGAGGGTCTTTTTATAGAAAGGAAGGAGAGGAAGTTCTGGGAAAGAAAACCGTATGGGTAGGAATCTGGTGGTCAAAGTGTCTAGGAGTGACGGACTAACCTAATTCATCTTTGGGGATGCTGGGTGGAGGGTGTTTTTATGGAAAGGAATGAGAGGAAGTGGAAGAGGAAGGAAAAGGTATGAAGGATGGGTAGAAATCTTGGGGTCAATGTGTTTAGGAGTCTCGGACGTACGAAACCATCCCTCCCAAGGTGCAAGGTGATGGGTCGAGAGAGTCCAGCTGGAGAGGTCAAAAGGTCTCCATGAACCAGTCTCTCGCGATCCGGCCCGCCACGCAGTTGGTGGCTAAAAGTATTGGCCGCCAAGACCTAGAAAAACGTCACCAGATAAAACTGGGCACCCCTGCTATGTCACCAAACGTGGCGAACCACTTTGGTGTCCTACGGCAGGTGTGTTGTTTATCCAATAAATGGTTTCCGGGGCGGCCGTACCCACATCAGCCTTCAAAATTATTCTTATAGGTACTCGTACTTACGAAACAAAATAAAAAATAAAGATAAGTTTTATGGAATGTGTTTTTATGTCGTTTTCTCTGCCGACTTCCGCTGTTCGTTTGTATACAGATGATGCGATGCGTTGATAACAATAATATCTTGGGGTAATTACTACAACTAGGTTACTCTGAAAACAGCTTTATTTATTTATTTATTTAACACCCAGAGGGCTTTAACATGATTTGTAGTGTAATTTTAATTTGACAGATACTTTAAAACTTAGGAAATAATACAAAAAAAAACTACATTAGATAAAAGTCAAACAACAAGTCATACAAACACATAAACAAAAACAGAAAATACAGCTATTCTATAGGTTTACAAGATGTGTTTAGTAAAAGTGTTGAAGTAAATGTTTTAGATGATCCACAAAACTCGCCAAATTGATATTGAAAATGTCAACATCACCCAAGTACTTATTTTTCATGGTGTGAAGTCGTTGTATCGGAGCGTGGGCAATGTTATCACGCTTATGAGTGCTGCTGTAGAATATTGTATTTTGTCGTGTTGTTACTGTGGGTGTTCGGAAGTTAATGAGTTGCAAGAGTTCAGAACAGTCGAATTTAGAGTAAGTATTTTGAATAAAAATGTTTAGTCGTTTATTTTACGTCTGTCTTCTAACGTGTGTATTTTTAAAGTATTTAATAGGTGATCGTATTTTAAGTCTTCTACTGGAATATTCAATTTTAAATTGATAAAACGCATAAATTTTTTTTGAATTCGCTCAATGTTATTAATTTGAATTTTGTAGAATGGGGACCAAACTACTGAGTTATATTCGATTAGGCTTCGTTATATTCGCTTAGCTTTGTTGGATAAATATATTAAATAGATGGTAACTAATCTGACAAATCGGTTGTTGTATACTTGTACTTGTACGAATGTTGTTGTATACTTGTACGAATGGTTTTTTTATTTTCATTTGAATAACGGACTCAGGAGCCAGTGAGACTATGGCATCCCCAATCGGGGTATGTTGAGAGGATGGAGATAGTGGGAATGGGAAGGAAATGAGGAAGAGAAAAGTGGGAAAGTACCTGGCTACTCTGAACATATCTTCCACTCTGGAACGTGCCGCAAATATACTGTATGTTATTTTAAATGAATTAATTGTGAAATAACACAAATCAATCAAATAAAAATTATTTGCCACGCCGGGATTCGATCCCGCGACCTTCGGATTGCGAGTCAAGAGCCTTACCGCTCGCCCACGCTGGCGGTTAAATCGTACATTGATATGTTGGGAACCGTAAAAATTATATTTTAGATACAAGCTAATAATTTTTTTAATGTATTTATTTTAAAACCGAATGATTTAGTTGTTGTATGCAAAATGCGACGCAATCACAAATTTTCCGCAATTCCACAAATTTTAGTGCTACAACTAGCTTAGTTTAATTGCCTAATTGAAACATTGAAAAACACTTTTGGTAACTAGAGTTACGTAAATATAGAACTGAGTGATACCTTTTTTTGGAGATACCCACAAAAAACGTATGATTCCAAAGCGTTACGACTTTTCTAATTTCATAGACTAGGAAATAGAGCTAAGCTTTCAAAAACGTTGATTTCGGAGTTACCTAGTTGTAGTAATTACCCAACGATACATGCATTATTCAATAAATGTATCAGCCATGGCTGCACGGGTAAACTAGATTCATCTACAAAGCAATACTCGGGTTACGAGTAGCGTAAATGATGTGAAATCGAATTCCACGATACTTGGAATAGAAAACTGGTCGGAGCATAACGCCCACTAAACAAATAAAAATACAAATCTATCTTTTATTAGGAGTAGAGTACATATTATATTCTGCTATCGAGGTAAGCGTTTTTCCCACGGTTTTTTTTTTCTCTATGGCCCAGTATGCACAGTCAGTCCGTATCCTCGCTATTTAGAACATTCCTCGCTCAAATTTAAGCGAGCTAAATCAGCCGCTTATGCCTTGGTGAACCGCAGAATAGTTCCCATTTTAGACGTCGAGGCGCGCTAGCAGTCACACGCCAAACACCACGTTTAGGATGGGCGTACGCTGAGACATCGGTCGCGCAGCATGTTCAGCGCAAGATAGTTTTGGTTTTTGTGTTGTATGGAAGTGTATGGAGCGACATACGCTGAGACGTGCACGTTTCTCATACATTCCACAACTGCGCTGAACATGCTACGCGACCGATGTCTCAGCGTACGCCCATCCATCTGTTGAATGGTGAATGGTATTTTAGATTGATATTGGCGCAAGCGATTCTGACCTCGTCCTTCGTGCAGTTTCTTCATATATAAGATATTAATCTCTATTTTTAGTGTCGCTATATTTTGTATCATCGAGTTCCAAATTGCAAAGGTGCTAATGAAGTTTTCACTTCAAAAAGAAACACATTCTTCGATTAAGGTCGTAGACAATATGTGTACTATTGGTAACATCTAGTTTCCGTCCCATCTACGGATTATATTCCAAGCCGTGCTAAGCTTGGCATTCCAACCAAAATCAACTGACATGCTGGACCTAGGGTATCTTCACTCTAATCCAAGAATCCTTCACTTAATATTTTATGATTGTTGACATTGCGGTGACCATTTTTTCAAGTAGTGCTAAACTATGAATATTGATGAGGATGACTGAATTTATTGTTTCAGTGACTAGCTACCATTAATGTTGGTGCTTCCCATTAATCACAACTATCTCAAGAAGAACTTCACTATTAAATAAATAAATTTAAGCATTCATTACATGGTTTTCAGGTAGCCACTTCATCTTGAAGTTGAGCAACTTGCAGACTGAATGGAGGAGGCATTCTTCATAATAATAAAAAAATATTGAACATAGTAATTCCGGTTGTTGTGTATGGGTTCATTTTCAGAGTGATAAATTTCTAATTTAGATAAAAAAATAAATTAAAAAAAAGCTATACGCTCAATTTAAGGAAATTCTTACAAAGAAAAGGACAGTCAAGTAAAGGGAACGCTCATTTCCACAAAAGAACTGTTGCATTTCCAGACATTGATTTCACGAAGATATCTCCTTCCGATCAGCTTTGAAATTACGTGCTTTGATATGCATTTGCTTCTGGATAAAAACATCTAAGAGATGAAGAAACAAATTGCAAATAAGCACTCTCTACAAAAGTGTTTTACCGATGATATATGTGAGATTCATTTAAAATTAAAATTTATTTGTTTATTTTTATTTAAGTACATAGAACAGGCATGTTGCCCAAAAATTTATATACATAGATGATTTAAATACAGCGTATAACAGAAATTAAAACAAAAATAATAAGCTAAATATAAGTGAATTATAAACAAGAATGAGTTAAAGATAGAAAACAAAAGTATGACCAACAATTTATTATTGGCACCAGTGTTCTGATGGGACATCGATTTAGTAGATTGAATAAAGGGCTTCATCATTACATAAGCTTTATATGATTGATGGTTAAATATATTTTTTGAAGAGTTTAAATGGGTCATTAAAAATGTCAATTTCATTATCAGAGCAGTGTACAGTGTTATAATGTCTTAATGTTCGTGGTATAGGGGAGAAATATCCTGTATTGTTGTGGTAGGTAGATATACAGAAAATATCTTGCATCCTCCTTGTTGAATTTGTTGATGGTGTGTTGATGTTGATTTGGGATAAAATGTTTGGTGTATCAACTGATGCATGTATAATTTTGTGTAGAAGCAATAAATCGGAAAGTTTCCGTCTGGCTATCAAAGATTGTTTTAGTGTAGAATTTGGTCGTTATACGTTCCAAATTGATCAGATAAACCTTCGCGATAAGCAATTACACGGGTTATTTTTCTTTATGTGGAGTCGATTCTGTAATTGTGAATCTCATAATTGGGAGACCAAATAGTGGATCCGTATTCAAGAATACTTCGCACAATTGATTTATGTAATATTAAAATTAATTATGCACTTTTAAAGCATAATGTTTGCTTTAGTTTAAATTATAACAACGGCCAGAGCAATGACTGCAGCAAGCCGGTTAACTATTACTATAAAACATCTATTATAAAAAAAACATCGACCCTGGAATGAAACACTTCCACATATTTACAGGTGAAGCCGCAATCTACTGCGCTTGCACTAAGTGTCAACAATGCAGCCGGCTGCATACAGAATGCACTGACACTAAACACTTCACTATAAGGGAAGTAGCACAGAACATGTTGCTTTAATCTAGTACCTCTCTCTCCCTTTGTAAATCTGAAATGTAATTGAATTGATTGAGCCACTATTCGCGGAACGAAACTATCCAAGACACAATAATTAAAAATGAGATATCGTACGCTCTGTGAAGAATGTTCGTAATAAAATTTTCACCACTTTCCGAAATATTCCGTTGTTTATAAGATCTGTAAACGAAGTTTATAAAAAAACTGTTAAGCTGTGAGAAAATTCATTTAATTATTAAGAGTTAGCAAGCTTTATGAAAAGTGCACATACCGGAATAATGTGTGGTTTGTTAGAGTACACACTGTTTCACATTAAATCCAACTGTGTTTGACCCATGAGCATTTTTTTCTTTCTATTGTAAATACTTTACCCCAAACATTTTCTAAGCACGTGATTTTATATGTGAACAACTTTAATCTCGTAACTTACGTACAACTTAAAACAGATCATTATGATTTAGTAAATTTGTATGGAGAAAATACCCAAAAAATTAATTACTTTTGTATGCATTGGTATCTTGAATTTTCTTGGATAGATCTGTTCTCTCTTGAAAAAAATTATTTCTAAAGATATCATAAACTCGATGAAAGTAATACCTCTAATTATAAAATAGGATTATTTCCCGGCTTCACTCTACCGAAGGATGCTCAATTATTGTTTGTACTTGTCTGTTAGTCTGTTTGACGTTTGTGCGTAGGAATTTTGACATGCTGAAAACTTGCTTTGTGAGCTAAAGAAGTGTCTCCTTTTTATTCTCTCCAGAAGATTTTGTAATATTGTGCGTATCGGGACCTGTATTCCAGTAGAAACTTTAAATGATGCTTATCGAAAGAATTAGATTCTTTATGACACAGTGACTGTTTATTGATTTATTGTGATTGTGATTATACTTCTGAGGGCAAACGTCCTTCCAGGCTGAAGGGACCTGCCGAGCTCCTGATGCCTGGTGACTTTACCTTCGGTCACCTTCGGCACAGCTCGGGAACGAGACCATGTGACCCGAAGAGCCTATAGACTCCTACAGAAAAGTAATAACTAAATCGCAAACTTTTATGATACATTACAAGAAGGGCAGACGATATTATAAAATAGTCAATTAGTAGACCCCAAGGAAAGCTTTCATTTGCGTAACTTTTCCTAATAATTGTGCACATCAGATTTCTGATGTAACGTGTCAACTACGTCTTCAATTTGAATTTAATAATCTGCCCATTGGAATAATAAATAAATTTAAGCAAGGCTTGAAAACGGAGGAAGGTCGGGAAGTACCTGGCTATTCAGATCTGATCATTTCAAGCAATTTTCCGATTTTTAACTGTGGTCTATCAGCAGGGCGATAAGTACTAAAAGTATCTACTGGAACGAGACACAAATATACTACAAATAATATTTTCTTAATATTTATACTTTTGATACAGACTATCAATATTATTGTATTATTATTAAAACAATTAGAAACTTTGTCTACTGTTTACTATCCATTCATCTGTAAAACACGATATAGCAACGGATTGAGAAAAAACTATATAAATTCAATAAAATCATTATTACCACCCTTGATAATACTCTCTGCAAATTAATGTTGGGTATGTAAAACACAAAATTTAACAACGCAGGCATTCTTAACAACATCTTTCAGAAATTGTCACTTCGTTTGGGTAGGGTTCTAACAGATATTTCGTGCTTACAATATCTTTCAGAAATTGTTACCTCGTTTGGGTAGAGTTATAACAGACATTTTATTCTTAACAATATCTTTCAGAAATTGTCACTTCGTTTGGGTAGGGTTCTAACAGATATGTCATGCTTAACTATATCTCTCAGAAATCGTCACCTCGTTCGGGTAGAGTTCTAAACGACATTTCATCCCTAACAATATCTTTCAGAATTTGTCACCTCATTTGGGTAGGGTTCTAACTGACATTTTATTCTTAACAACATCTTTCAGAAATTGTCACCTCGTTTGGGTAGAGTTATAACAGATATTTTATTCTGAACAATATCTTTCAGCAATCGTCACCTCATTTAGGTAGGGTTCTAACTGACATTTCATTCCTTACAACATCTTTCAGAAATCGTCACCTCTTTGGGTAGGGTTCTAACTGAGTTTTCTAAAAATGACCTTTGAATGGCAAAGCATTTTTTTTCCTCATTTCAATATTCAAAATAATTTTCAGAACCATCTACGTTGTATTTTCGTAAATAAATGTGTGACAAAGTTCTTACACCAAGCATTTGAAATAATAATTTATTTCGTAAGGTTCTAACATCACTTACAATCTCTATTTTGTTGGTATCTGACAGTTGATCGTATTACGAGATGCATTATGATTCCTCTCTTTGGTAGTATAGGGTTCTAACTTCGCCTTACCATGTTCTAAGGTTTATAAGTCGAAGTGTAATCTTTGTATCAATTTTAGATTTTGAGGTTCATTCTTACGTGAAGTAGTTTAGTCTATCGTATTTTAATGTAAAATAGCCCTAACTTGGAATTTCAACAGGGAAATGTAATTATAACATTATGCAATTATTTTGCACCAGCTGGTTGCACATGGTTCTATGTGCATGTTGAGGTATGTTCTAAAATGGTAAGTATACGTCGTAATTAAATGTTTTCCTTAAAAATATGTTCAATTAAAATACATAACAAAAGATTCAACCTTAAAATCAGAAATTGATAAATAGAATACGAGAAATCGTCTTTACACTTTGACACCTCATATTTCAGAACATGGTAAAGTGAAGTTCGAACCCTATCCAAATGAAGTGACGAAATATCGAATAGAAGTTAAGCGTACGATCGTAAAATAATATGAGAGTAGAGTAGTTTAGACATGGTGAGTATGGAATGTATCGGGGGCATCTACTATCCTTATCATATATTCCTCTTCCTCTCCCCCTAACCTAAAATTAGTTTTATGACACAATAAAACTCCAACTCCTCTAAGTTGCTACTTTAGTATAAGTTTTTTTTGGCTTAACTTCAAATAATATAGTAAGTATTATTAATTATTATTTATTATTTTAACTTTATGAGTAAAACCTCAAACAATAGATGTCGCACATTAAATAAAATGGATAATAATTTATCCAGACACCATCTAGATTGCATTTAGTTCGAGTTGAATCTTGCAATCATTCATAAAGATGGCAGCCAATAAAAATATGCGTTAAGAAAAATGAAGATAATATGGGTGGTTCTTAGTCGAAGTATGGTACAGTTAAAAGTGACCGAATTGGATATCGACACCTTAGCTCAGTGGATAAGAGCGCCCAACCCGGAAAGTAGGGAGGTCCTGGGTTCGAGTCCCAGAGGTGCCAATATCTTTTTCTGATTTTTCTGTTTCCAGAATTTCGATTGAGTTTCGCTCATAATGTCTTCATTTAATTAAATATTATTAATTATATTTAGGGGATATTTCACCATCCTCCTCATAGATTATTCGTACGATAACGTACATTTTAGATTAATCATACAGGATTTATTTATTTAAAAAGTCGGAGTTTACTATTTGGCACTTGAACCTACGAATAATGGCTACATATTGGATAAGTTAGCTGAGTTTTTTATCAGTTGCAAGTATTTATTTGTTTATTTATTAATATTTGTTATGTGTATGGATAAGCTATAGGGAGGATGGTGAAATACCCCCTTATTTTTGTATTTATTCTGTGCGTAATCTGTTTGTTTCTTACAAATAAATAAACACCTATCATAGTTTAATGAAAAAAAAACTCTAAAGATGGCCGTGATAGGTTGAAGGCCACGGTCAGAAAAAACCTGGAAAAGAATTTAAAATTTTAACAATTTATCTTATTTTAAATGAATAAACACAAATCGTCGCCTCAGTTCTTAATTGTCCAAACGACCATTAAAAATTTTACAGGATGAGAAGGTTTTCTTTCATTATTTCAATAAAACATTATCAAAGATGTTTAAGATAAAGATATTTTCGTAAAGGTAAAGGTCTCATTAGTTTAAATAAATAATAGTTAAGTGAATAACCATCATTTTTTACACTTTAATTTTCATTTAAAGTGGAGATTGAACAAAAACTAAAATGGTCGTTTGAACAATTAAGAACTAAGGCGACGAAATTACATATTCAAATAAAATTTACTTTCACACGCTGGGTTTTGAAATTCGTCCTACTGTTTCAATGTCAGTATTTCAATTCCACATTCCTTTCTTGTGGAAATAATGAGTAGGCGCGTTCAACAATCAGAGATCACACAATGTTTTTTTAACGCGAGCGATCTAGCGGATCGATCGCATCCCAGATGACTGGCAATTTATTACCTTTATTGGGATCAGTTTTCCAATAAGGCGATCGGCTGCCGCGGGCCTCGCGAAACGGTGGGTGTCCGTGGTCCAGGGCGGCCTTACCTATTAAGATCATCGGTTAAGATTAAATATATTAATTTAATATTATCTACTAATAGCCAATGGCACTTTTAGAGGAGGGTTAAAAGAACATATTATTGGCATACAGCTTTTTTTGTTGATTCAGTATTATTTATAATGTCCGCATGCATAATATGCTCCCGTAGCAATGTTTTTAGACACCCGAGAGGTATGTTATCGTATCCCGCACAAGATGGGAAGATAATGTCGGAGATAACCTGCGATTACTATTAAATATATATAGTTAATATCGTTAACCGTCGGCTAAAAATATTCCACTGCTTGGGAATTCTAACGAAGCACTCCGGTTATTGACGTTTTGACTCTTTACGTCCAATTATAGAACTTGAGCATTTTTATATTTGAGCCTTTTTAATCTTTATTTAATCATTAACACTCATTTTAGTGGCAGAGAAACTCCACACTGAATTTATAAATTCAGAAAAAAATGCATACATTAGAGTAGCGGTTACCATCCTTTTTGAGCCCGTGTACCCCTTGACTCTTGCTACAATTTTTTTTTGCATCCCGTGCCTTTATCAAAACATGTTTCATTTTTTTTTTTAACTCTCATTATTAAATGAATTTAATAATCAAGTCACTTAAATAAAATTGATGCAATTTTATACGGAGTACTGTAACACGACCGCGGGCATTTTTAACCAATGATTTTACGTGCGAAATCGAACAAAACACGATATTGCGTATCTCTAAATTTTGATCGCGTAAAGGGGTACCTTAGGTTGAAAATCGCTGCATTAGAGGATTACAAATATAAACCCAATGTAACAGCGGTAGTTAAAGAAAATTCACAATTATTTACGGTAACAACAATATGTCTTTTTTTGGAGCAGGTGCAATCAATTTGCAAGTAAGTACAACACAGCTCAATCGTAGTAAACAGTTCAAAACTATAACTTTATGGCTACTTCCTAAATAAATAATCCAAAAGAATAGTATGTTTTTAGGTTTTCACGGCCAAAAAATATTTTTGTTATTGTTTTTGGGGTGTTATGCCGTGTTTCGCTAACTCCTTATTTAGCCAACGTTTCGGACAGCGTTACAGTGTCCATCATCAGGGCAGATGAGCTCACAGATGAGCCACAAACACCCCAAAACAATAACAAAAATCCAAAAGAAACTTAGTTGTTCAATCAACCGCTCTTTTAAGGGGTTGCTAGTGTTCACTCTGGGTTAGCTGAAAGTATTTCAGTGTTGCCATAGTTGCCATAGATGCGCGGGTAGGACCGGGAGGCAAGAGAGTTTTAGAGTTAAAACGTGAGCTTGTATTCATCTGTAAGCCTGAGCGGCGGAGTCCAAAACACTAACAAATAGCATCCCTCGCCCTTTATTAGTAAGGGTCGACGCGATGCTGGAATGAGAAAGTATTCAAGATTGAATAACTCTCAATGTACGCTCGGAAATAAATACATTTGTAACACCACAACATTATAACAATACTTAATACCTTAGTTATTCAATTTTTTTAATAATTTTTTTTATAAGAACTAGCTGACCCATCTCGCGTTGCTGTGACATGAAATGGAAACACAACGCCAACGATGGTTACCCATCCCGGATAACCAAGTTTTTGTCGATAAATTAACTCACACCGCCTACTAAGACACAAACTTATGGAACTTATACAAATAATTACACAGCATTGGATATAACAAACATTTAATGAACATTTTATTCGCAATAATAAATTTTGAAGAGATAAAACTGTCTTTTAAGTTGGACCAAATTACACACAGTAAGCCAAATTTCATCAAAATCCGTTAAGTAGTTTCAGAGTTTATCACGAACAAACACCGTGACGCGAGATGTTTATACATAAAGAAAGATACCTACTACAAATTTTTATAGTTGACAACAACGAAATTCTTATCCAAATAAATATTATTACAAAGTAGCAGTGGTGGCTTATCAATCAAAATTTTCGGGTCACCATACCTACATTGACGTGAGGAGGAACATGAATCACTTATAATTAACGAAAATAATAAGAAAATATAAATGCAAATGAAAAAAGATATTTATTTTAGTATTGTTAATGTGAATTTGGGCATTGATAGGGCATACCACTTCTATACTGCATATAACTAGTATAACAGTCCATGATAGCTTTTGGTTTGACAAGCCCCCAAAGGGCACTCAAACACTAATGGCACGGAGGGCTTTGAAGCAAAGAATGGACGGTTACCTCGAAAGTGTTTTCTCTTGGGGTAAGAATAACCTTGTCGAATTTAATGTTTCAAAGACCCAATCATGTCTGATTACGTCTTAAAGGGATCGAAATGATAATCTTGTCTCCTTCAACGGAAGCATTCTCCCGAACAGGCCTTCCATTGATATGCTTGGTGTAACTCTAAGTGACCAGCTCAGGTACGGGGGCTCCGTCGAGGCCAGAGTTAAGTTAGCCTCTCAGAAACTGGGCATACTGTACAGGGCACGCAGATACTTTAATAGTACACAATTGCTAACCCTGTACAAATCGCAAGTGCACCCACGGTTGAATTTGGCAGCCACCTCTGGTCTGGAGCCGCAAAATACCTGAAAAAAACCCTTGACTCTGTGCAGAAACGGGCGGTCCGTTTGATAGATTCTCCTAATTTAACAAACGGATTGCAATCTTCAGAGCACAGGCGCCAGGTGGGAATGCTGTCCTTGTTCTACCGGTATTACAATTGAAACACGCCAAACGCGCGCTCAACATTTGTACATGGTTGACATTAGTCACATGAGAACGGGTCGTTTCTACGACTCGGCATCTTCAAAGATGTCATAGGCTCTGAGGGAAATTATTTTACTCAGGGCCTCCTGTGTGGAGTTAAAGCAATGGAGTGTCCAACATTTCCTCAACTAAGGGTAAGTTTAATTTTTTTTCTTGAAAAGAATGTCATCATTTCTTGGGTTACGAATAACCTGACAAAATTTGAATTGTTCCTCCTGGTACCATCAGTATTTGTATATGCTATAATATAGCAAATCAGATTATTACGACCCATGAAATTATTAAACCAGAGCACTGGGCTTAAAAGAACCATCCCGACGATAGTAAACGCACATTACAATAAATATGCAGTTACGACACACGAGGATCGTAAATAATTGAAATATTTTTAACGGCTAATGTCTTCTGCATAAATATTTGAATATAATAATAATATACCCTTACGCCGTGTTCAGATTGGAAGTCAAAATGCCCCTGGTGTCTTTTTCTTGCCAGAGTCATATCAGTAATGTTGGATCAGCAATGTATATCACCTTGTACCAACATTATGTCAGTAATGATATGCTGTATTTTTTCTAGTGACAATAACAAGGCTATTCAAAAATTGTAGGTACCTACTGTTGTTGCTCTCTAAATTAAATATTATTTTTAAAGAGACTATGAGAAATAATCTAAGTGCGCGTCAGCAGCGGTGGCAAAATCATTGTAGCAGTTAAAAACTCGGTCCGCATGTTTTTGCTGCTAGGCCCTGCGGCGGCTTTTGTTCGACTTTACCAAGTTTGAATGTTGGTGGCCATTTTATAAACTGGTTCCGAAAATAGCCAGTACCTAGGATCCACTGCGATCCAGTGACAGCTAGTCAATGGAACAAAATAACCGCGACAGGCAATGACGTCGTGTGTAATATATAGCCGCGTGGTACTATTATTCTGCCAGTTACCAGTTACTGCCACTGCCAGTTACAATAATAATCATATTACCGCCAATCTCTCCATATCCGAAGAGATATTCAAAATTACAAATCCGTAGTTCTTATACCTGCCAGCGGCAGGTAATCATTAGATCTGTTATCTCAGTAACGGCTCCTTGCTTGAATTCGAAACCGAATTACAAAAGTATCTTTTTTACAAACTTACAGTACGAAGTTAGTTTTGCGTACGGCGCGGCATCAGAGTTGCATTCTTAGCCGGATTCTTAAATTTCAACTGTACAGACGTTTGCGTCATAATATCGTCCGATTACTTACCTCACTTACCTGAATGCTTTTAACTCAGTAATGGATTGAATATTTGAGGTGTGTAGAAGCAAAAGCAGCAATCTGCACTTTCGGTTTTTGAAAAAAAAGACAAAAAACACATTGATATCTTTGCCTTCGATACATATTTTCAAACTCTGATTTTGATGGGAGAAAACTGAGTTTGTCAGCTTTCTTGCGCCGCCTAATAGAGTCAAAGTCAGACATGAAAAACTCGATCCCTAAAACCGGCAGCAAGAAAACCTGTAGATACCGAATGAGTTTACTAATTGTGAGGCTTTATCCCTACTTTGACCTAACTAAAGAAATAATATTTACTGCTTATATTTTGTGGTTAAACGAGTTTTCGAATTGCCTATCGCAGATGTTCAAAATATTTCATTTGGAACGTGGCCAATAATCTTTCCGTTGATACAGAACAATCTAGGTGCAAAAAGAAAGATTTGTAAGTTTTAATGTGACTGAAAAGGGCAAGCACTCTTTCATCAACGTAACTGTTGCACTCTCTACAGTTATTTCTGTTACTATTTATGGAACAAAATAGCAGATAAAAATCCAAATGACTAGTGATACGTGATGGCAGTAAAACCACAAATCAACAGAAAGTATTCCTTGAAAAAAGTAATCAATTCGGGAGGCGGGAATGGGTATCGCCGCCCCGGGAACCTTTATTGGATAACCAATACCTCTGCCATAGGTCACCCCAAGTGGTTCGCTACGTTTGGTGATTTAGCAGGGGTGCCCGGGTTCATGGGGTGAAGTTTGTCTAGGTCTCGAAGGTGGATGACCAGGACACACTGAACCCCAGATTCCTACCCACCCCTTAAACCCCTTTCCTTCCTACTCACCCCTTAAACCCCTTTCCTTCCTACCCACCCCTTAAACTCCTTTCCTTAAACCTTAAAACCCTTAAACTTCCTTAAAAAAACCCTCCACACAGCATCCCCAAAGATGACAAAGGCCCTGTGGGAAATTATTTTCCTCAGGGCCTCCTGTGTGGAGCTCATGTAAAAAAAAAAAATGCAGTTTGAATAAGTAGTGCATTTTATAGGGCATAAGATTTCAGAAGATTGCCGGAAGACGGGGCCCTGAAAGAAGGAGAACATCATGGCTGAAAAACCTGAGACAGTGGTTTGGTCAGTCTACTGTAGAGCTGTACAGGGCCGCAGTAAATAAAGTCCGCATAGGCAATATGGTAGCCAACGTCCGATGAATGGACAGGAAACGAGTAGAAGAAGAAGATTTCGTTGTGCACTATGTTGAAGCAATGGGTTGCTGATTTGACTAGGAAAAAGGATAACCATTGGGATGGTGGTAATTATCCGATAACGAGCTGGAATGGTTTAATCAATGTCTTGCATGCTTTGTATAATCTAGAGTATGCTAGAGTATGCTAGTGGTGTGTGGACTCCGCACCAGACTAAATATATTAATATGCTGGAACAAATCCAGAAAAAATGCCTTAGGTATGTCTACATGAGAATGCACGGAACTTATCCGAGGTTCATGCACCATATAGAGTTACTTGAGGCAACAAATAGATTTAGTTTGGAAACTAGACGTTACGCAAATCTTGCAATTCTCAGTTTTAACATAATCCATAACATAAAATAATCTATATTGACAGCCCATTCCTCTTGGAATGCTACGGTTTATACGTGCCTGAAAACTTCAGTCGTAGTCGTCGACACGACTTGTTCAAAATAGCATACGGCAGAACAGATGTTCTAGCACAGCATAGCATGACAAGAGGAATGGTACTGTTGAACGAAATATCAAAGACAATAGATATATACAACTCTTCTTTAGATAGCCTTAAGATTTTTTTGTATAATGATCATCTTCTTAGGTGTTAAGATTGTCAAAATGGGAAAATTGTACCGTTATTGGATTATTAATCAGTTGTACAATTAATTTTTTTTTTTAATAAGTGGTATGATATCAGAACTATCACTAAACGCTTAGGTCCTATGCTTAACACTGATCGGAGAGGTCTCATTTTCAGTGCTGTTAGTCCATTCTCAGTATCTCATGTCAATGATTCACCATAAACCAGAGAACGTAGAAACCTTTGTCATGCTAATGTGCTCTGACAGCGAATAAAAATGTTATGTCTTCAATATATCATACTTAAACAGTTTATCTGGCAACACGTTACGGTCTTCCGTATTGCCAGTTCAAGAAAGAACAATAACTTCTTCGGACATGCAGATTTTAATATAAAAAGCTTGACCATGTCAAACATCTCACGAAATAAATTGTTTAGTTCAGTGACGCAATAATTTATTAAGTTCACGGTTCATTTCCAAATACATTTTTAGCTGTGCCATACTTATTTATTTATTTATTTAGGGACAAATAGTCCATTAATAACATAACAGTAACACTAATAAAAAAAAGAGATGGCAATGAAGGGAAAATACATATAAATGAAGAGCATTGAATAAAAAACACATAGAAGACTACAAGTCAAAGCTTGAAGATGGATTTAAAAGACTTAAAAAATTACACATTTCGTATCGACTGCCGAAAGTCATTTAGGCTAACACCAAAAAATTCAATGCTTTGACTTGCGTTAACAAGTCTCGACATTAAGGATACATAAAGGAGAATGATATCCATAATTAGTAGAATGTTGATTGAGGAACAGCAATTCATTATTTCGGACTCTACGGGAAGGGATGTTAAACTGGATGAGTTGTAACAAAGCAGGTGTGTCAGTAATACTGTTGATAATTTTGAATATGCAAATTAGATCAGTATCCTTTCTACGTTTTTCTAAATAAGAAATGTTTAAAGTTTGTTCGATTTCATCATACGAGTACTCGCCTCTTTGAAGTCCTAATCTCCAAGCAATTTCTCGTAGGAAGCGATGTTGTACTGATTCGATGTGACAAATATGGATAGCATAGAAAGGAGACCAAATGACACTAGCATATTCAAGGTGGGTGCGAACCAGCGAACAGTAAAGAGTTTTGAGTGTACTTATATGTTTAAAGTCAGCGGTAATTCTATAAATGAAGCCGAGTAGTGATTTGTTTACAATTTTTTTAATGAGATCACGGAAAGAAAGTTTGCAGTCTAGAGTAACCCCAAGGTCCTTGATAGATGTGACAGTAGAGACAAACATTATTTAGTTTATAATCAATCTGAGTAGGTACTATACTAAATAATAATAAAGCATTAACTTTCATTGAATGTTACATTTTAACTGGCTGTACAATAGTCTTATTGCGATCTTGGGAAAGTTCGTCTTAAAACTTTTCCAATACCGCATGGTTATGTATTTCATTTGAATTAATTAACCCTTTCTTTCTAAATGTAATGCACCCTGGTTAAATCATTTTAAGATTTTGTTTACCGAGATTAGCAATAAACCCAAAGCTTGGTTTTTATTTTCAAGACTTGATTAACTTTTTTTAAACCTTAGCTTTGCTCTTGAAAGGGGTCTTCAAAGGAAGTCACACTTGGACATTTTGAAATTTGTTCGGAAATAATTATGAAATGTCTTTTAAAATTTATGCTTAAGACCATTCAAGTGATGTAGTTATTGGTACAAATTTTAAGGTCTGGAGGCCACAGGTTGATGATATTTTTTTCTCTGGAAGCAGAGTAAAACAAAACAAAAAATGATGGTCTGTAAAGTCGGTTTACGGACGATAATTTTACGTTATAAGGTCATATAATAACGATGGAGTGGAAGAGAGATAGATGCGTCACAAGCCGAACGCTTGTTCCGCGCTCTCGCTTGCACGCTCGGCTCAGGCGGAACGTGACAATGAGTAATTCTTTTTCGTGAGTGCAGCCGGCGTTCATCGATGTATAAGACGTTATCACGTCAATAACCTGTGTGCAGTTCACACGCAATAGAAGTGAAACCTTCATTTTTTTATTTTTTTTATTAGCAACTATATAAAATAATTGTACATACAAAATAAAATGATGAATTTAACGTTAAATATTGCAATTCTTAGTCCTCCTCACTAGGGGGTCCTGTGCCGAGGCGGACTAAAATTATTTAAATATATTTCATTTGTCTTCTATGTCGTTTTTAGTGTTTCCATTAGGGTTTTTTCATTGATCTCTTTCAGCCATATTTTTATTCTTGATTTGTATACATTAGAATTTTTTATTAGTTTTATGTCTTGGGGAAGGATGTTATGAAGTTTAGTTGCAAAGTATGTGTAGTTTCTTTGTCCGAATGTGGTTTTGTAACTTGGAATGTTTTTTACATCATTTTTATTCGACCTAGTGTTATGCATGCATGGTCTAGTGGAAGATTCAGTATTTTTGAAAAGCTTTAATAATATATTTTTGGCATATATAGAATATATATATATTCATAGCACTAAAGTAGACAGTGGGGAGGCTATGAAGCACCGCAGAAAGAGGAGACCGCATATTCTATCTCATTCTCTCACAGGCTAAATCCTATACGTGTACGTGTTTGTCTTTTGTACTTTTTCATTTCATCGAGTGTCAAATCACAACGGTGCCAAAGAAGTTTTCACTTCAAAAAGTTTTGTGGTTAGTAGTCGCTTTGTTGTCGCAAGTAATTTAATCGAAAATTGAAAGGTATTGAAAATAATAAGCGATGATCAGGAAATGTTGTAAAAATTTTTACTAACATTTAAAAAAAATTGCCTACGTTCGTAATCTCATTTTTTCACCGTCTTTAACTGGGTTAAAATAAAAGTTAACAGTCAATAAATTTTGTTGGAAATTATTAAATTGAAATGTTTTGTCAATATTGTAAATTTGTATCGGACAAACAAAATACACACAATTCTTTAGCCAACGGAGCGTACTATGACGTATTGCCCATTAACAAATTGACGTTCAAGTGGTCTTCAATCATTATGCTTACAATTTTAGAATTCTTAATTTATAAAAGCAGTACTTAGGTGTCTGCTGTTTATTTATGGAACTGAATTAACTGCACGAGCACCGAATCTATATACTCGTACATCTTGAGAAAAGTATTTTATGCCCAAGTGGTAGATCCTCTCAGTATTGCCTCAGTGAAAAGCCACCATTTTTTAATCGAGATAATGCTTGAAATAGCTCAAGGCGTACTTAGTGACTAGGAAAGATTAAAACTAGATCTCAAAGATTGCCCATCTCATTCCTTGCCCATCCAATTCCATTTGGGAATACCACGGTTCCACTGATTGATACCTTCTCACAATATACTCAATTCCATTTGGGAATTCCATAGTCCCACTGATTCCTTCTTACAATATAATCAATTCCATTTGGGAATACCATGGTCCCACTGATCCACAATATACCCGATTCAATTTGGGAATACCATGGTTCCACTGATCCCTTCTTACAATATACCCAATTCAATTTGGGAATACCATGGTCCCACTGATCCCTACTCACAATTTACCCGATTCCATTTCGGAATACCACGGTCCCACTGATTCCGGACCGTTGGGTATCTTGTGCGGTATATGAATAAAGGAATAGGTACCTGCCTAATAAAGGGAAAATGTTTCTGGAAGAGCGATTTAAAGGGTAAGATTCGCATCCAGATGTTGTGGGTTAATTTATTTTCAAACTACAATAAATGCTTTGGTAGTATCTGCGTATTCGTAAGTATTTTGATTTTAAATTAGCTCATTTTAATTACACAGGAGGCCCTGATTATGGCGTGTGGAGGGTTTTTTTCGGAAAAGAAGGAGAGGAAAAAGGTTTAAGGGGTGGGTAGGAATCTAAGGGTCAGTTGATCCAGGAGTGACGGACGGTTGAATTCATCACTCCCACTGCGCTGCAAGGCGATGGATTGAGAGGGTTCTGCTGGAGAGGTAAAAGGTCTCCCTCAACCAGTATCTCCAAATCCAGCCCGCTACCCTGTGGTGGACAGACGGCAGCGGGTGGGCAGACGCATTTGCCGCCAAGACAAAGACAATCCTCACTCCTTGAACCCGGGTGCCCCTGCTAATAAGTCACAAACGTAACGAACCTCTTCCCGGGAAAGTGGTATCATTATCCGGCTCCCTAATTGTTTGATGATTGAATGGGTTCCATGCCAACTGAGAATAAATCAACTCAACACCTCAACACCTCTTTGAATAGTCATTGAAGTTATGAAAAAAATACTTTAAATAGACCATAACCCCAACCTTACGTAACGTATTTAACCAATTTTTTTTTCATCACTTTTAATGACTTTTCTGAGATGGTTCTGAGTTGTTTGCATTCTGACTTGTCCGGTCACCGATTGAATGATGTGACAAATTCTGGTCAAATTGATTAAACAAAGACCTAAATCAACTTAATTAAAATAAATGCTCTTATAGACCTCGCATTAATCATGCTGTCCAACAATCTCGTACTTATTCCTTGCTTTCTCGGGATTCTTCGACTCGAAATTGCAATCACATGACATGGCGAAAATATAATATATTGTTCAAACGGTTCAAGCTTTTTAATATAAGCTGTGCGTTAGGGGGGCGTAAGCGAATTTAGTATATATTCTCACCTATAGGTACTCTTTTCAAAGCCAATGAATTTTTTTCTACGTGTTTCTATGGGAAGAAGACTTCACGTTATTATTCATAATCGAACAGTATTAATACGTTAACGTCTGCTTGGTTGAATTTCAGAACCCAGTTTCGAGTGCGTGTTGACGCCACGCCGTACGCGTCGCGCCACAAATAACATACGTGTACGTAGAATTCCAAACAAAGCTATCGTTGCAATTTGGTTATGAATTCAAGAATTCGTCACAAGATGGCGCCACTTTCGTCAGCAATTCGGACGGGAACGTCAAACACAAAAACACTAACTGGGTGAAACCAAACCAAAAGCCGCCCGCAGGGTCTACAAGCAAAAACCTGCGGAGGGGATTTTTAACTGCTAGTTACCTATAATATGCAGGGTATAACAGTACGTACCCGAAGGATTTTAACCAGCGATTCCTGAACATATTTAGAGTAAAATATGTAGAAGTCATTTTGCTGTCCGATGGTTTTTTGCAATTGAAACAATGAAAATTACATCATACGTCGCAACTGCGTAGTTGGAGAAAGCCTAGCCGGCTCACGTGATACGCACTCCGTCTCGTTCAAGCATCACGGTAACACACGAGACAACACGCGTATTACGTGATCCCGTAGCGACCTATAGGAGTGTGATCAGTGGCGACGCGTGATAGAAAAATATTCTTTTGTTTTTAATTGAAATAAAAATCCGAGTGTGCAATTCGCACGCGGTTTTAAGTGAAACCGAAAAAAACAGAAAATTAAAGTAGACAAGAGTGGGGAGCACCGCACAAAGAGGAGACTTATAGGATACGAAGCATGCTCAAGGAGGAAACCTATTTTACTATTTCATTCTCGCAGGCTAATTCTATAGATTTATGCAAAGATATTGAAATATAAGGAGATATGGTATGATGTGCGCCCGACTGTCAGCGGATTACGACCGAATAGTGCTGGTTTGAATACGGAATTTAGTTGATTTTTCGAAGGTGTGCAGAAGTATTGGTTAACAATATAGTTTGAATACGGAAATAATTAGTTCTTTTAGTTGATTTTTTTAAGGTGTGCAGTAGTATTGGTTAAAAATATCGGCGACACCAGGAAGCACAGTCCCGCCCAATAAAAACTGCCGATAGCCCATCTCTTTATATTTCAATATCTTTGGTTACATGTGTTGGTCTCTTTTTAGTGTCGCTATTTTTCGTTTCATTGAGTTTCAAATCGCAACGATGCTAAAGAAGTTTTCCCTTCAAAAATATCACCGGAAAGCAAAATGACGCCTGCTTTTTTAACCCTTAATATGCTCAGAAATCGCTGGAATTAAAATCGTTCGGTACGTGCTGTTACAACTGGTATATTTTGTAATAAAGGAATGTTTCAATTTATTTATGTTCGTTTTTGTTTAAATACAAACATTAATTAATTAGCACTTGGTCGCCTCTTCTAGGCAGCTCTTCAAAATTATAAGAAACAAAATCAGAACCAGAAAATAAGACTTCAAACAAATTCTATTAATCAAAGTAAGTTTCTTCCAGCTGACCGCTACAGGGTGACACAGTTGTGACACGCCATTGAGATAATAAAGCATGACATTGACATTCTTGTTTCATCATGTTGATTCTATATTTAAACAGTTAGTTATCCAAAGTCGAAATCTCATACACGTAATATATTATAATTAGTTTTTTGCGTCGAAAAAAAACGGGTACTAAGATCAATCCATATAGAGTAAGAATAGAGGTCAGTATAGGTTTTTTCGGTGAGGCATTATTTTAAATCGAATGTTTTACATTCCAGAGTGGAAGATGCTCTCAGTATCGCCATGGTTTCAGAATGAAGTGCTGCTTTAAATGGCGCTAGCACTGTACAGGAGGCCCCATGGAAAATAAATTTCCTCAAGGTCTATGTCATCTGAGACGCTGTGTGGAGGGTCTTTTTGAGGAGAGAAAGGAATTAATGAATGGGCATCTCTTGACGAGACCCTTGTTGTAGGAAACAGGAAATACAGAGGCCGTCACAAGAACGAGTCGAAGAAGCGACCCGTTCTCAAGAGACAAATGTTAACCGTGTATATATGTTTTGGCATCGTTTGGCGTGTTTCCCGTCTATGCACCGGTGTCGAAGGGATCAATGACGCTAGTTCCTCGGAGCATCTCCCATTGAAATACCGGTAGAACAAGGATAGCTTTCCAACCGAAGCCTGTGCTCTAAATATTGCAATCCGTTAGTTAAGAGAATCTGCCGAACGGACCGCCCGTTTCTGCATAGAATCGAGGGTTTTTCAGGTATTTTGGGGCTCTAGACCAGAGGTGCCTGCCAAATTCAACTGTAATTTGGACAGTTAGCAGTTGTGTACTTTTAAAGTATCTGCGGGCCTTGTACAGTACGCCCAATTTTCGTTAGACAAGAAAACCATAAATAAGAGTTAAATATGTCGTTTTCCTCCACTTTTTTTTCTCTTTCGATCTGCGCCGTCGAAATATTGCTCACACCACTGATAGTCTTCGGTTTAGAATACCACTTAACAAGCGAAAGTTTGTCTATGTAGGTACATATTTTTTTAATATTTAAAACGCAAGGATCATTTTCACATTTCTGATCTGTGGGTTCATCGCTTTAGAGGCAGGACTTTGAAGACCAAACGCGGAATGTTTACTCTGCCCTGCTCAAAAACAAACTCACCCGTAAATTGTGCGAACGGGACAATTCTCTAATTTAAATAAATAATTGAAAGGGGTTTAGGGAAAAACATTTTTCTACACCGAAACTTTCACGAAATTGTAATTGATAAACAAAAATATGTTTTCGAAAGAACAAGCTACGTCGGTATGTTTTTCTAATTTTGTATTTCTTTGAGAATTGAGTTTGCGACACTTTTTCCTTAAATAATATTTTCCTATAAATTATACATGTTAGACAGTGAATGCTTACGTTAACCCTTAATTTACCCGGTAAGTCCCTGGGACTCCATTGAAAACTTTCAGCGCTCATATAACCGTTAGTTTTTGGAATTACAAATTGTGCGTTCCAGTACTTCCATGCAGTGACGCGCCAAACGCTCCAATTGGCAAATAATCACGCTATTGGAGCCGTGGGATTCCACCGGGGTGTTAATGTTATAGTTTTAGCCTATTAACGGTATTGAACATGGTTATTTTTTTTGCTTTTTATAAGAATTGATTATGTTTTTGTTATATTTCTTTAAAAATTACTTTGAAAAATTGTATTGTTTTTGAAATATTGACACTAGAAGTTAGGTATCGTCATTTTGTTACAAAAAGTGCCATATTCTAGAAGTTCCTTAATAAAAGGTTGGGATTCTATAATTTTATGTAAAAACCTATGCCATTGTAAAACCAAGTATATAATAAATAAACATAACTAGCATTTCATTTAAAAAGGTGTTTATTTCATGTTAAAGTTACGATTTTGTTTCCGGGAGTCGTGAAGACTCCACCAGGTAAATTGTGGATGTATGAAGTCAACGGGTGAATCAAGAGTTAATACGAAATGCATTGAAAATTTAAAAACATACCGACATAGCTATTATCTCTTATAAGGCAATATAAAAAAAATATGTATTCATTTCGTGCAATTTTCTGGTCACTTTCTGGCCACACTGTACAGTATAAAACGGTCACCCGGCGATATAAAACTATGCAATCTATTCGGTTCCATAATAATTCATCCTGTCAGGGGACCAGTCAGTTGAATGACCCAGAATTGGCACCAATTGTTGGCTAAAATTTGTCTTAATTCTTTGATATTCGGTCGGTCGTTAACTCTGGTATGCGCTCCATCAATAGTACTTCCAGCATTGACCTCGAAATGTTTCGTGGTCTATGAATAAATATCATCAATTGTATTTGTGGACCTTTAGCTGACAATAAGTATCTAAGAAGATATCTTGATTAATTTTCACGTTTAAATGAGCAACACTTCTTTCAACAAGGCTAGGTACTTTATGCGATAGCCAAAAAACATGCATTAATAAAATGAAGATAATTTTGGTAGTTCGTATTAAAAAGAATTTTTTTATTGTTTAAATTATAACATTATTACAGTAATAAACGTAATACTATGGCAAAAACACATTTTCAAGGATTTACACGCCAATTAAGAGCTAGCTCTTAAGCTTGGTGTAAGATTTATTTCATAAATTGTATAGAAGAGTGTACAATAAATATAATTTTAAGTACAAGGATGTTGTAACTTTAAAAATTATAATATGGCATGAAATGAAGTTACAGCATTTTGATTGGTGATGTTATGGTTGTTAATTTCTTAAGAATAATTTGACCTTTTTCTTGAATGATACCAAATCTGTTTTTTTTTTCTTCGAGTAGACTATTAAAATGTTTTTTGCTTTTGGAAATATAATTACTACGCATTTGATGTGTGGAAAATATAGGAATTTGGATGCTATGTTTATGCTTGATGATGAGTTAAGTTTAAATTTGTTGGTAACATTTCTTTAAATATTGGTAATATTGAAACCTTTTTATAGAGGTCTTCAATTTTTTGGTACATCGAAAATTTTGAACAATGTTGCTGAAGAGAATGTTGGTTGTTTTTTAAAAATTACTTAAATGATGAGTTTTTGAACAACTTTTACATGACTTACATTTTTTTCATATGCACTTACCCATTTGGTGATTCCATATTGAATTAATGATATGATAGTTATGACCGAAGTTGACAGAGTCGATTAGCTCATTGATATAGCAAAGCCCCGGCATTGCTGAGGTCCTGGATTCAAATCCTGGTTGCGACCGAATCTTTTTCTGTTACACATTTTTCTTTTGGAAGTTGTTAAAAATTTCCTTCTTTGGTTATTAGGATAACAAGAGATGGGAAGGCTGATAGAGAGATATTGAAATTATAAATGCAGGAAATTCCACCAATGGAGAACAGAACGCCAACAAAAAAACTGTCAAAAGAAACGATGTTAGCAGTCCACATTGGAGAGCTGGTACCTATCCTGATGTACGGCAGTGAGGCATGGATGGTAAAGGAAGGAAGCAAGAAGACTGAATGTAAAAACACGTACGATGGGCTAAAAAATAGAGAATTTTGTAGATCTGCAAATAATGCAAGGCAGATGAAAGCATAATTTTTCCTTATGAGGACGCTCCGATCGTTTGGGCATGTAGAGCGAATGAATGAAGAAATAACTGTAAGGAAGAATATATGACGCAAATGTGAATGGTAGAAAAAATCCGAGACGTTCGAGGAAGACATGGCACGATCAAGTGAATCCGATACTTGAGTCAGACCATGAAAGAATAATAGAAGTGTGTGTATGAGACGATGTATGGATGTGAATAAGGCAAGGAGCGTATGCCAAGACCGAGTTGTTTGGCGGATCGTCCTCTCTGCCTGCCTTTGGCGGCGTGATGGTCAGTTAGTTATGATTAATATATAAATGACTACTATGACATGGGCATGAGCCTAGTTAGTCGAGAGAGCACAAAAAAATTATTATATTTAAAAAAATAAACATATCAAAATAAAAAATAGTTACTTACTACGAACATCTTACTCTGAAGAGACGTGCTTCTGTTACAAGTACCCACCTACTCATGTAGACAGTATCGGCAATCCACAATATACTGTGAGTGTGTTTACGTACTCGAGTGTAATCGTACTCACGTACGCCCGGTTCAAGTGTTAATTAGAGTAAGAGCAATCGGAGCAATTACTTGCAGCTTTAAGTGAAGGTTCTTGTAAGCGATCAGTAAACACCGCATTTCTAGCATGTGGATTATTGTGAAATATCATCCAGCTACATAATACAGCTAATTGCATTCAATTTTCATGGTAACCATCAAAAACCCAGGAGCAGAGTTCAAGAACTAAGATCTTTGTAGCGGCAAAGACTTTCCTTGACCATTGGCAAACTTTTTTCATAAGAAAGTAATAGTAATAGTTTGGCACTGAACGCAGGACGCAAAATATTCTATATTGAGCCTTCGGCAGATTTTGTCAGTTGACATGACATTTACGCTTCGGTAATGCAGGTTTTCACGTGTCGCTCTTCAGCCATCTTTCTTAGTTCAATAATTTCAAGAGCGTTTTTTTTGTGACCAAACAACGTGCACCTTTCAACTTAATAGTAATAATATTTGGATGATTTAAAGAGCACCGTTTTTATAAAAAATCACTTCAAGGGCGCTGTATCTTACTTCCAACCACCAACTAGACAAACAATTAAAAACAACTTATGGCTAAAAATTGCATCCACCGATTCAAATGTGTACAATGATTTGACCAATGAACGCGATGCTAATATTTATTTATTTATTTATAAATAAACGCCCTTTTTCGGGGCTTTTACATATATAGCATAGAAAAAAAAAAACATTTTATTGTACATAACTGAACTGCCCCAATAACAATATTTTATATTTATTCAAAGATAAATTGAAGATGTCCACTGACTTGGTATAATTGTTTCCCTCCATTAGTATTCTGGGCAAAGAGGAATACATATGGTAGTTAGTCCCAGAATTTCTGCACTGAAATAAATCCTGACTTCTAGTATTGCGAAGTGGAATTCGGAAGCTTATCAATTCAAGTAATACCGGACTATCAACTAAATCATTTAGAATTTTATATAAAAATACCAAGTCAGTGAAAATTCTTCTGTCTGACAATTTAAGCATATTCACATCGTTTAAAATTGTGTTGTAGTTTAACATATTTGCTGGAATACCCATTTTAAAATTTAGAAAACGTAAGAATTTGTTTTGTATTCTTTCAACAGCTTGTACGTGCATATTATAATGAGGATTCCACACAGGAGAATTGTACTCAAGTTGGCTTCTAACATATGCAAAATATAACATTTTAATACACTTTATATTGTTAAAGTTTCTAGTTAGCCTAGTTATAAACCCCAACATTTTTAAGCCCTTATTACAGATTTCTGTTATGTGGTTAACAAATGAAAGATTTGATTGTTAGATATTAAGTGATGCCCAAGTCTTTAATTTGCATTTGCATTACAGGAACATACTCACCTGGAAGGTCACATGAGATTAACACTGTTTATTGGTTGCAGATCCATGAACCATGCAGCGAGATTTCGCGCAACATTACACGCATTTGGGCTGCACGAGGGTTTTGCCGATTTCATACCAACCCATGAGAGGAGTCCTCTGTGACTCCCGTTTGTACACTCCTGTCAGGTTCCAACTAATATCAGAATATCCAAATTTTCACGATGAGACACTTGAATTCAGTAGCCATTGATTTAAAATGTATACAACACGTAGTAATATTTCAAGCATTCAGACACAAAGCTAATAAAGTTCAATCTATGATAAATGTTTTATTTAGAGAAGATCTCTCATAAATATAAAGTTTTGAAATCGCATCATGACAACCATAATTTTGTGTTTCAAAACAGCGATTGAATTTACTCATAGCCATTTTCAAATCATCACCCTTTCAATGATTCAAGGCAGGTTGCTCATAAATCAGTGCTGACGTGTAAAATGATTTATGTGAATGCGTTTACCGAAAAAAATAAAGCTTAAATTGATAAATAACTGCGAACTGTTTTTGTTATAGACTAGTTGATTCCCGGCATGCGTTGCAATGCCATATTCAAAGAAAAAAAATTGTTTCTCCCTGCATCTCCTTTCCCATGCGTCCCCGTTCTCCTCCCGCGTCCTTTTCCCCTCCCACGTTCTCCTTCCACATTCCTTGCCTTCCCTCTCCCCTCTACTGCTCCCCAGTACATTCAGTTTCAAACAACTCGCGTGCACCTCTTACAATTTTTTTTCATTCTCTTTTCATGTAGGTACATTTTACAAAAAATATTCATTATTTATAAATTATATAAGAACAACCAAATATTACAAGAACAATCAATCAAATTTGGTAATTAACATAGGTACCTATTAAAAATATCTATAATTCTTGATTCGATTAACATTTTTATTTAATTACTTCTATTTCATTCATTATATTAAAAAGTTTTGAAAATTGAATTCTGATTTGACAATCATTATGCAAAATGTCATTCTCAAATTTTTGACAGTTTCGCAAGAATTTTCGTGATGATTGAAAAACTTTTTAGTTGTATTGTCATATGGTTGAAATATTCCAAAAACCTTTGCGGGGGTTTAAAGAAGGTATTTTGAAAGTTTCAAACATTTCCTATGCTTCATAAAGCAGTACACATACTTTACACCAATCCCCAAACGAATTGATTTTTATATGTATCTAGATACTAAATTTAAAAGGTCTCTTTTTATAATTCTTGTTGGCTTGAAGATGTGTTCGTTAACTAAGCGGCTTATTTTACAACGTAAACCTAATAAATACTTCCATTTTTATATTTGTGTGAAAAAAAAAATCATTACAGCTATCATTCCACTTTGATCTAACAAAACCTGGATTTCTAAAGGGAATAAAAGTTGTAAAGCCATTTTTGAAAGTAACGCCAAACTTAAAAATCGACAACAAATCACCCGTATTGTGAAAATGACGAAACAAAATCGAAAAGAATCGAACCCACAACTTTTATCTGAAAGTAAAGTGCGAATATATGCCATGTCTGTTTTGACATCAATTTCTCATGCCATGACCACAATTGTGTTCATGATTAGAAGTGATCATCATATTATTGAAAGCGAAATCGCCAAAATCAAATTTTTTTCTGATTGTTTTGATTTCAATATTTTGTTGAATATTTTCCAAGATTTCCAAGAATGCGGGCCTAATACGTAAAATGTTGTGTTTATTAATGACCACCCTGTGCCCACAAATATTTCCAGGCTGGTTATTCTTAACGAAATATCGTTTGACGTTTGTTATTGAGCAGAAGTAACGGCGGAACGTTTCCCAAGTGAAAACTGTTAATAACAGCCAATAGCCAATGTGGCCAAATGGCTATAACATGTGTTCGGAATTATAATGGAGTATTTTCCCAGGGTCGTATTGCAAGTGTGCCAAATATCGGAAGATTGAAGAAAAGTACTCGGTGACATAGCCTTTTCAGCATCGTAATAGAAGGAAGAAAGGAAAAAGAAGATGAAAGCAAGTGACAACACAAAGGACAATTCTCCTGAGAACTGACAAAGAGAGTATTACAGAGCGATGCAATTTTCACCATTTCGTTGAAAAGTAAGGGAGAAACTAAAGAAACTCAACAACGTGAAAGGGCCCCTGAAAATTATGAACAGGAATTACACAGCTGTATAATTATATATTACTAGCTTTTCCCCGCGGCTTCGCTCGCATGGTATTACGGGAAATTACTGTAGCGGTTGAACTTATCAATTATCCCCCCTCCTCCCCACCCCACCCCCTCCCGCATTCCATACATTCATTCCCTTACATTCAGTTTTCAAACATCTAGCCTGCCACCTAAATTTCACAAAGAAAAAAAGAATTTACAATAAAAAACACATAAATTTGTTTTAGACCACTTTTATTTTATAACACTCTACCGGTTTCGGAAGACCCTTCCTTCTTCAGGAGAATATTGTAACTAATCTACGTAGACATAGAATGTTATCAGACAATATTCTCCTGAAGAAGGAAGGGTCTTCCGAAACCGGTAGAGTGTTATAAAATAAAAGTGGTCTAAAACAAATTTACGTGTTTTTTATTGTAAATTATGGCGAGCCACAAAGTTAATGATTTTTACAAATATGAAAAAAAGAATTATCCAATTTTGTTCATTCGTTCGGAATTTATGCGCTTACAAACATTTTGGATGTTTATTTTTAATTAAATATTTGGAAGTTTCTTAATATAATACAAAATTACACTATTTATTATTCAGTCTTTATAATCGTTACGAATTATATTTTTAATGTAGGAACTCTTATCTGACATTTATTCCAGCTTGTCCAAAAAAAACAAAACATATTCTAATATTTGAATTTTCTGGGGCAGTAGCTGACCAGGGGGCTGAGTACCTACCAGCTTAGAGCCCACAAATATATCAACATTGTTTCCATGGGAATGATTTTTTTCTGACATTTGCAATTAACTCGCTTTTGTTAGCGACAGAAAACGTATAACAAATATAATATATTAATATTTATAATTTCATAACGCCAGAGCTTACCATCATATACAACATATAGTCTGCGCATATAATTTAGCTTTCTATTGGTGAATGAATTTTTAAAGTATTTTTATTTGCTAATGCCTGAAAAGGTCATAAACAAACTCGAGCAGTTTCGCATTTATAATATTAGTATGGATGCTATTATTATTATTTTTTTTTTTATCATTTATTCCAGATCTCGGGGAGGGTGGTGCAGTCCCACGAGTTCCATATTATACATACATAATAATCAAGTTATGCATGGTGTTAAGAGACGTAGGTACCATTTCCTTGTAAGTTTTTACACCAAATTTAAAAAAAATGTCAGGAAACACTGCGTCACTTTATTTGGATACGGTTGAACTTCACTTTACCTTCTTCTGAGATATGAGGTGTCAAAGTTTAGATCAGAGGTTCCTAAACTTTTTTTCTCGTAGACCACTTTCAACATTTTACTGGTTTCGGTGGACCCCCTGCTGCAACATTTCTACCATATTCCCAAAATTCGACACGCGTTGTACTGAATATTGAAAATAGCACCGGAGTTGTGGTCTGTCACAACGTTGGGGGGGGAGGTGGGGGGGGGGTGTAATGTGATATGAGACGGGGGGCGGGATGGGATATGGGCACGGGGTGGGTCTCAATATAACCGTTTTTCATCGAAATACTAGTGTACTATCTGCCTGCATTGACAGGTAAAGCCAAGCCAACATTTTTGTTCTTTATTATCGAAACCAGATAAATTTTTGAGGACCCCCACTTACAACCTGTGGACCCCATTTTTTTATCACGCCTACGTGGACCCCCGTCGAGTCTCCCGTGGACCCCTGGGGTCCACCTGGACCACTTTGGGAATCACTGGTTTAGATGATTTCTCATAATCTACTTACTAATTCTCCTAATTATTTAGAGTTATTCTTCAGGCTACGAACCAAATATGTGATAAAGAGAGAAGAGGATGGCCTAATGAATGAATGATCTTATATGACATTTTCGCGGTTAAGGAATAGCCCTTTGCATAACTTTGGATTTTGCGAAGTGCATTGGAGCAAAATGATTGGACTAAGTCAGGTAAGTTCTTAGTCTTTGGTGTCTTAGTCCTTTTATGTGGAAAAGTTTGACAAGATGGTAAACAAAATGGAAAACAAAAATAATTAATAAACACCTGGTGTGGTGTGGTTGAGTTGGTACGAAATATAAAATTAAAGTCTAAAAACTTATCATGTTATCCTCTTTTCTATAAAACATATTTTCAGAGTAAATTCTTGAAGAACTGAAATATTATCGGAAATGAGAATATTTCTAAAGCTTTAGAAACAATTTTAAGAGAGCAATGCAATATGTCTGAGAGTTGAAATGTTGAATGTTTCTAGACATTTCAGTTCGGAAATATCAATACAGACGTTAGGAATGTCAGTCAGAATTCTAATGTAGGCTAGGTGTAACATGGGGGTATTATCTGTTATGGCTAATCTCAGATTATTTGATATGTTTTCCATACTGCTCCATTAAATAATTATTTACAACGATATAGATATATCTTAAAAGGTCAAAAAATTATTTAAATTTTTTTAAAGACATTTAAATCATTATTATCAATGCTTGGCATTGAAAATAATTGTACCTACAAGACAATTTTATTTTTTTTTATAAATTACACCCACAAAAACTATGTTTTTGAAGTGAAAACTTCTTTAGCACCGTTATGATTTGAAACTCGATGAAACGAAAAATCTTCTTCTTTGTGTGCCCTATCAGGTCCCCCCGACGTTGGCGATCACTCTGGAAAATGTCTCTCTATCTTGTGCTGCCCGGAATAGCTCCTCCGCACTTCTAATGCCGGTCCACTCTCGTATATTTCGTAGCCAAGACATTTGTCTCCTACCAGGCCCTCGGCGACCTTCTATTTTTCCTTTCAATATTAATTGGAGCAAGTGATACTTTTCTCCTCGAAGTACGTGACGCAGATATGAAATTTTCCTGACTTTTATTGATGTGAGCAGTTCTTTTTCTGCTCTAGCCCGCCTGAGAATTTCTATGTTGGCGATCATGTCGGTCCATGGAACCTTGAGCATTCTCCGGTGAAGTCACATTTCAAAAACTCTAACCTGTTCATGGTATTTACTTTCAAGGTCCATGTCTCACATCCATACAGCAAGGCTGACCACACATAACACTTTAACATTCTCTACCTTAGTTTTAAATTGAGGTTGTCATTGCAGAAGAGGGATTTCATTTCATTTCAAACGAAAAATAGCGACACTAAAAGAGACAAACACAAACATCTGTAGGATTTAGCCTGATATATAGCATAATCGATCTCTCTGTGAGGTGGTTCGTAGCCTATCGGTCTCCTCTTTGTGCGGTGCTTCGTAGCCTCCCCACTCTTATCTACTTTAGTTTTCTGAAAGTTTCGTTTCTACCGCGTGTGAATTGCACACTCTTGATTTTTATTTTTTAGTTGTTTTTTTTTTACTTTACGAAAAGCTATTGCGGTTCAATCAGCCTCAGTGATTCTCCCAGTGATATTATGTTTGTCGCTGTTTTCGTTTGTCTTTGAAATAAAAATCAATGACCGAAACCTTTGAACATTATTTGCTCAACCAAGTGTACCGCTATTTGCAGTCTCTGGGACATTTTGTGGTAAATAATTGATGATGATTAATGTCTATATAATTTAATATGGCTATTGACCTTAAATCCTTAATGCAATATTTGACATGTCTGGATTACATTTTTTCCTTTCCATAAAATCTAAAGAGTGGATAAATTTACACAAAAATACATTATTTGGTTTATTATTTGGCTATTAAAATTCATCGTGCATTCATTGTGAAGTGTTTGGGAAAATAGCAACACAATGTTGTGAATAATAATATTAATATGTAATATATTGAATTGATGATAATAATGTTCATCCGAATGTCATTTCATCAATATACAAAAATACATACATTAGAAGACAGACGTAAAATAAACGACTTAACATTTTTATTCAAAATAGTTAACTCTTAATTCGACTCTTGTGAACTCTTGCAACTCATTAACTTACGAACACCCACAGTAACAACACGACAAAATACAATATTCTACAACAGCACTAAGCGTAACTACATTGCCCACTCTCCGATACAATGACTTCACACCATGGTAAATAAGTACTTGGGTGGTGTTGACATTTTCAGTATCAACTTGGCGAGTTTTTTGGATCATCTAAGACATTTATTTCAACACTATTACTAAACACATCTTGTAAACCTATAAAATAGCTGTATTTTTCTGTTTTTTTATGTGTTTGTATGACTTTTTGTACGACTTTTATCTAATGTAGTTTAATTTGTATTATTTCCTAAGTTTCAAAGTATCTGTCAAATTAAAATTACACTACAAATCATGTAAAAGCCCCCTGGGCGTTAAATAAATAAATATTCACATTTTAAGAAAAAAATATTAAGTTTTTCAAAACACAATTGAATAGCATTATATTTTTTGGATAAATTCCGATTTAATTATTTGACCTGTATGTTGGTACGAAACACAATATAAATAAATAAAATAATTTTTAACAATTTTGAACCTAGACATTTAAACTTTTTTTATCAAAACTGTTGTCACGAGCAACCCCATCTTTCTTGTACCGTTGACTTTTGATATTTTTCGGTAGGTATTGCAATTGATCCTTTTTTGACTGATTTTTAATCTCGGCTGTGGAATGACTAGCATAACTTTTACACTTCCACTCTCCTATAATACGATTATCTTTGGGACCTAGGTCAAAATTATTCCTCTGCTTAAAAAATCCCTCCACAAGTACATCTTTAAATAAACTCCGAACACAGAAATAAAAAAGAATGCCAGCACAAATTTGGAAATGCTTCAATGAAATTTATCAAAAGTATATTTAAAAGATAAAATTGCATGCATTTAGACCAAACCTCGATCTTTTTTCTTTTCGTCACTCCGTTTGATGTTTGATGTTCTACCAAAAAAGTAAATATATTTTTCGACTAACGAACTGTCACTGCGCTTTGTGACTGCGTGACAGGTTCCCGTGCTTTCATGTAAAATTTTAGTGTAGGCCGAATTTGCTCACCATTTCGTTTTATTTCATTTTAACAATATTCAACTGAAATTTTTATGGATACGTGAGCAAAGAATTTTTTAAAATTCAATCAAACCCCACGCTTTACGTATTGAATGAAATATTACGGTTTAAATTTTCGCTATTCGCTCGTTATATTTTATTTTGCGGCCTCTGTGGGTATTTAAAACATTTTTTACCAAGGTGCAGAATACCGATAAGAATTTATACTTGATCACAGCATTGGCAGCAATCTCACCTCCCAAGGTGTCATCGTAATCGAATCGTAAATATTTGCATTTCCTTTTTTATTTAGTAAATATAAAGTAATAGTAATTAATCAAATATAGAACAAATATCTATTCTTATATATAAATGCGAAAGTGAGTATGTTTATTTGTTACGCTTTCACGCCTAAACCACTAAACCGATTTAAAAAATTCTTTCACCAATAGAAAGCTACATTATTAGCGAGTAACAAAGGCTATATATAATGGTAAGTCTGGCGTTATGAAATTTGTATAAATGAAAATGTGTGTATTTCATATATTTTAGCGTCAGGAAGGAAAGACAGGGGGAATACGCGGTTCGCGGAGAGGGAAGAGACGAGGGAGGGGGAAGGCGGGGAAAGAGGAAGGGAACGGGGACGCACGGGAAAGGACACGCAGGGAGAATCAATTTATTTCTTTGAACGGCATTGCAACGCATGCCGGGTACCAGCTGGATGAATGATTGAATGAATGAATGAATGAGGGAGTGAGTGAGTGAGTGAGGGAATGTGCGAATGAATTAATGAAAGAATGAATGAATGAATCAGTGGATTTCCGCCTAATATTCTACGAGCGAAGCCGCGGGTAAAAGCTAGTAAGAACTATTTAATTTTTTCCATGGATTACGGACACGTCTTACAAAATGATACATTTTTGAGACTGGTCTACCCTTAACGCCTTTTCAAAAAAAAAAGGAAATTCCTTTTCACAGAGTGTTCTAGCCAGTTTCAAGTGATTGAATTTGTAAGTAGTTAATGTTTGTAAGTGAAACATAAACAAATTTGGTAGTAATATAAAGAACCCATCTACATTAAATAATAATAATAATACAAAAGTACATTAAACACTTTAATCAATTCTATTTTTATTTCTATCTTCTTTAAAATATTTTTTTATTTAATTTTCAGCATACTTTTAATTTTATTTGTATTAAGTTTTATTTATCCTTAAGCGTGTTTTTTCTTTTCTTCTTTCTTATGTCTCTGTCTCTTATCTGTTATATAAAATAGCATTTTTTAATTCTTGCACGAATTATTTCATATATATGACTACCACAACACGCGCATTAGCCTAGTTGAAAAAATGACAAAAACTGCAATTTTAATTTTTTTTTTTAAAAGACGTCATTTTTAAGTTCCGGGGTCGAGGGGTAAGGCTATTGACTCGCAATCCGAAGGTCGTGGGATCGAATCCCGGCGCGTGCGCAAATTTTTTTTTTTAATTAATTTGTGTCATTTCAAAATTAATTATTTTTTTAAATAATGTATAGTTTATTTGCGGCACGTTCCAGAGTGGAAGTTATTTTCAGTATCGCCCTGGTATAAAACCACAATTTAGAATTGAAAAGTTGATTGAAATGGCTTTAGCCATGTTTGGTGACCAGATCTGAATAGCCAGGTACTTCCCCACCTTCCCCACCCCCCTCCCCGCTACCTTCAGCCTCATAAAATACCCCAATTTGGGGATGGCATAGTCTCACTGGCTCCAGACGGAAGAATATGAAATCTTGTGCGGTAATCGCGTAAAAAAAATTCAGATGTGAAAACACTATTATTTTTTAAAACTCACGATTGTGATTGGTGATAACATACAATTTTACAAGTTAAAGCAATATGACAATAACAATAACAATTACAAATTGATAACGTTAACATTAAGGAATTTAAATTACATTAAACATCTGATATCAAGCCGTAGCTACAGATTGTTTTCAAATTTGACCGAAAAAATTCGAACTTCGGATTTCGAAAACGAAAGTTCTCTTCAAAAAAGTTTTATTTCAAAATTAGTTTCCCGCTTGCATTACAAGTTTCCGGACGCGTGCACATCAGATCTCTCTTTTATCGGAGGTTGGCTATCATCAGGGAAATCTTGCGTGATTGATCGCAAATTTTGAAAGACAGTTTAAAAATTGCAACAAAATATAAGCTTTTCATGGATCCAATAATACAGATTTACAAAATATTCTTACCGTTGGGTTGAGACTAATTTATTATTATTTGCTCACAATGACCTTCGTCTTACACACAGATTTATTTAAATTAATAATGAAATTGTTACTAGCGGAATAATTAACATGATTAATGATCATGAATATATTTCGATTAACGGTAATAATACTAATACATAGGCGAATACAATTTTTTTTATTGCCAGATGTTCAGGCAAAACGTTTTATTGGCTGCAAACTTACATGTGTTTTGTGGCGAGAAAATTGGCAAACCATGACTGAAGAACTCTTTTCGCAGACACGTCACTTTCATTTCAAAAAGTAAAAAATTAGAAATCGAAAAAATGACTCTTTTAGGATGAAATCAGTTGCATAACGACCTTCTGTCGGTGAGGGCAATAGCCGGGGCCCTAAGAATAAAGGGGGTGTCACTAAATATTCAAAAATACGGTCGGCATAGTCCAGCGGTAAGGCTCTTGACTAGCATTCCAAAGGTCGCGGGATCGAATCCCGGCGTGAAAAATAAATTTTATTTAATTAATTTGTGTTATTTCACAATTTATTCATTTAAAATCTGTATAGTGTATTTGCGGCACGTTCCAGAGTGGAAGATACTCTCAGTATCGCCCTGGTGTAAGATCACCATTCAGAATTGAAACGTTGCTTGAAATAGCTTTAGCCGTGTTTGGTGACCAGATCTGAATAGCCAGGTACTTCCCCACCTTCCTCTTCTCCATCTTCTTCCCCTCCCCACTACCTTCAACCTCACAACATACCCCAATTGGGGAAGCCATATTCTCACTGGCTCCAGACGGAAGCAGTTGAGACTCTTGTGCGGTATTCATATAAAAAAAATATATTTATATATGTTTGTAGATAAAGATAAAAATACAGGGGTCATCGGGTTTGTTTTTAAACTAATCTACGGTTTTATTCAGAAATTTAAGCACCTGGTCTTCAAAAGAAGAAGAAGGTTATTATCTACTGTCTAATGAATAAGTAAGTCCTCACTCTCATCCCTTTTTTCCACCCTTAAAGCAAAGTAAGGATCAGTCAACGCCGGGCACTTCAGTAAGTAAAAAAACATTTAAATTTACCGAATAAAGCGTAGAAAATTTCAACGCTTTTCATCACAAATTACAAATTGTCGTGCTTAATATTTGCGCAGCTTAACTACTTTTTTATTTGTTTACTTTTCAAGTTGCATTGAGCAAAATTACGAAAACCTTTTGGCCAAATTGTTCTTTACTACACTGTTCTCTATTTTGTGAGGCGGGTTAAGCAAGGGGCTTGACAATACTGGTCGTAAAGAAGCTCGGAAAAACTGAAGTAGGTAAGACCAATAACATATTTTCAAAATCAAATATTAATTTGTTGAACACTGCCTTCTCCACTCTATGAGCTGTTAGTTATTTAAAAATAAAATGTTTACATTTTTTCTTCTTCAATGATATATTACGTTGATGGGAATAACCTCAAAAGTTATAAAAAGAGAGTTTTTCTTATAAAAAATTGTTTACATTTTAATCATTTCCGTGATATTTTCGATGGTTTGAGGAATGTATTTACATAAAACCTTGTTTTATTTAATAAATCAAAGATCATTGTTCGCATCTCTTACAAACATTGACTTAAATATTTTGAAATAGGCATGCAAAAATGTGGTTGGAGTAGTTGGAATTAATGATGAAATTAATAACGATTTAGCGTTAATATAAAGGGTCTCATTGGTAAGAAGATATTCCTCCTAATTGTTGTCAAAGAGTGAAAATGTCTCATCGTTATGTGTTACGTGGTTGAATCGATTCATGATCCAGTTTTTCAAAAATTTAATCAAACATTTATTACGATTATAACCCAGGGTTACAAAGTCAAAAACTGTTTTTTGTCAAAGACTGTTTAATGTTTGTTCTCAAAGAAAATAATACTTATTAATATCAAATTTAACAACATTAATACACCTAGAATGACAGCAGCATTTTTTTACGAATATGGAAATATCTTGAGTCAATTTGTAATCTGTATATTTGTGCTGCGTTGAGAATCAACCCCGGAACCCCTGACCTAAATTCAAATGCACAAACCATAATGCTACGGATTTCCGCAATAAAAAGCCACATATGTCATTGTTTATCATTGAATCTTCAAAAACAATATTTCCATGGATCTTTATCACAAGTACAAAGCATCTGTTATCAGTTTATCACCGAAAAGCTCTAGTGTTATTTTATATAAATATATCTCCCCACATTGCTTCCTTCGTTGGAACTTTATCAATAAAAATTTAGAAGGGACGATTGTGTTTAGACAATTGAAATGGAATACTCTAGATTAGCTCTCCACTAAGCGAGTACACAAAAAAAAACATTTTTGACATAGGTACCCAACCTAAAGACATAATTAAATTAACCGGTGACCGGCCAACTCGGAATGAAACCAACTCAGAACCCTCTCAGATAAGTCATTTAGAGTGATAAAAAAATATAAATAAAAAATTGGTTAAATAGGTTAAGTTAGGTTAGGGTTACCGGCTAATTTAAAATAATTTTTTTATCACTCTAAATGACTTATCTGAGATGGTTCTGAGTTGGTTTCATTCCGAGTTGGCATGGAACCAAATTAACCATATCTCAGTATTTATTATTTTAAGATTATACAATAAAAACATTAACAAGTTTAATTTACGCCACAATACAGCAATAAGCTAAGTTGTCTGCCTACCTTACCATTAATATATTTTACGTACAACTATTTTAAAACTTTATAACAAGTTTTTCAACTACAAAGTTAATGGTGAGTACCAGATTTTATTTTTCTATACGATGAATTAATAACTTTGGGAGGGGTTCATAAAGAGACATCTTAAATATTTGTAACACGTTCTTCAGTCTTAATTAAAATGAACGCGGCGGAAAGGTCGAATCTCCAGGCCCGCTACGGCGAATTCACCGTACGTTCGTCTAATACGCCGTGCCGCGGGCGTATATTTGTTTACACGTTTTCTTTACTTACGTCGTTAAGATTCCCACATTATTTGTCTTCTTCTTCTTTTCTTTGATAAAGCAAATTCGACAGTAGGTCCGTCCAATACACGGGTCGCGAGTCGCAATTTGTGTACACGGCTCCTTTACTTAACGTCATTAAGATTCTACATATATTTTAGGGTATATTGTCGTCTTAACGATGTAAGTAAAGAAGCCGTGTATACAAATTGCGACTCGCGACCCGTGTATTTGACGGACCTACTGTCGAATTTACCCTATCGAAGAAAAGAAAAAGAAGAAAAATAATGTGGGGATCTTAACGACGTAAGTGAAGAAAGCATGTAAACAAAAGTACGCCCCCGGTACGGCGTATTGGATGGACGTACGGTCGAATTCACCCCAGCAGGCCTGGAGATTAATTCTGGAGAGATTTCTGCCGGGTTCATTTTAATGAATTCTGAAGCACGTGTTACTAATATTTAAGATGTTTCTAAATGAATCCCTCCCGAAGTTATTAATTCATCGTCTAGAAAAATAAAATCTCGTGCTCACCGCTAAATTTATGATCGCAATCGAAAACTGAAAACTGTTTTTTGAAAGGCGATGAAATATCGATTCATTTTCGAATTCGAATGTACTTTTAACATATACCTACTTTTTTAAACATAAATTTTTTTATTGCTAACTTAAAAAGTTTTAAAAATGCCTCACATTTCGTTTTATCTAACTAAAATTTCTGGTAACACATACAAGTTTTGATTGCCAAATGTATTTATAAACTTTATTCTAGTCTCTTTTTAGTGGTTAAAAAAAAAATTAATAAAAAAATTCCAAAATTACGGTCGGAAACTTTGGTTTCACATAGGTGTATATTTTAATTATTTTGTGGTTATCTTTTAGATTTGCATATAAAGCTGATACTAGTTCTTAGCTTAGATCTTATTTCTAACCATTATAAATCCAATTTCTGTAAGACCTATATGAGTTGTTCCGAAAAGCGAACAAATTAGCCTGAGGGGCATAATATTAGCAGTTAAAAACCCGCTCCGCAGGTTTTACTGATAAGCCCTGCTGACGGCTTTTGGTTCGGCTTTGCCCAGTTAGTGTTGGTGACCATTTTATAAATCCAACAGGAACTGTTTTCAAAATAAGCCCGTTCCTCGTATCCGTCCTATGCGTCCTGCCGGCGGAAATGGTGACATCTTGTGACGAATTCTTGAAATCAAAACCAAATTACAACGGTAGCTTTGTTTGAAATTCCACGTACACATATGCTATTAGTGGCGTATGGCGTAGCGTCAGACATGCACTCGAAGCAGGGTTCTGAAATTTAACCGCGCAGACGCAAGACTAATAATACTATTCGGTGTATCTAGTGAACATCGCACCAATGCTTGCGGTAGATAGTGTTTAAACTTATTCCTTGAGGTGTGTGACCGATAGTACAAAAGAGATACCTGTTGCATCGAATCGGATCAAAAGAGATAACACGCAGAGATAACACAAAAATACTATTTTTTATCTATCTCTCCGGTTTCCTAATTGAGCTGAGCACACAGTGGAGGCGCCACGGATTTTGGACAGACACCTTATTACACGAATACACCTTGTAAGAAGTCAAGTACAAGAGCCAAAATGAATCACCTTAATAGAATAGTTCTTAAGTAGGATGTTCGAGTGTGAACGCAGATAATCAATATCTGGAGATTAATTTTGATCTACCCAATTGAAAGAATTTGGAAGTTTTAGATAATGTCAATAAGTAGATGATAAATTTGAAGTAGATGTTTTGTGCATTTTAGCAACACGTATATTATATGTAGTTCTAACACTTCCGTACCGGACCGGAGGAACGCACTTTCACTAACGAGAGTTTTACGCTGTATCTAAGTTGTTTTTTAAACCACACTCAATAATTTGGGTAATTCTAGAAAAATTGTTTGGTTATCGAGCGGCATTAAAAAAAATAATATCGCATTACTACTTTTCTAAATATTAAATAATTTCCATCAAATTCCGGCATAGAATCTGTCCCGCCCGCCCCTCTTCCCCTCTGTTCGGGATATCGGGGGACGATTCTAAGCGATAGCAAGTAATTTCTAAGTTGTTAGTAGAAAGGACTAGATCCCGTTTATTTACACTGCTCATCTCGTTTGCTCTTTTTACAATGCTATAACGTTCGCTTGCCGGTCAAAGATCATTCGGTCTGGGTCGTTTCCGGTACGCGCCAATTGCCAGTCGAGATTCGGAAACAAGGAGTTATGTTGGCTATCGGCCCGCCTTCTCTTTTTTCTTTGGAAAAATGCATTATGGTCTAAATTCATTAGAATATTAATTATGACCATATTTATCAAACGATTTTGAAAATGACTACTGAAATACGATGAATTTACTTCCCTCTAATTATAACCAAAAGAAATTACAAAAAAATATGTCATTAACACCCTTTAATAAGCTAAATAAATTGGGGTCCCCGAGTGACCCCCCTTCGGATCAGGTATGATTTTTTTTCTTTCCGGGACGAAAAGGTTTTAAGTAGGAAGTTCGAGTGTGATCAAAGGTAATCAATATCTGTGGATTATATTTTATCTACCCAATTGAAAGAATTCGGAAGTTTTAGATAGTGTCAATAACAAGATTTTTAATCATTTTGACGCAGATGTTTTGTGAGTATTGGCGTCACGTACAATATAGTTCTTAAGAAGGATGTTCGAGTGTGAGTGTGAACTGGGCTTAGCAGTAACACAAAAAAGTTAAGCATGCTCCTACGTAGGCAAAATATTGTTTAAATTCATGGAATTATTTGAATTCGCTAAATAAAGTAAGAACAGTATTTTTTTGAGAAAAATTTGTCATTATCTAGACTGTCTTTTTTTTTATTCAGTTTTAATTTTACAATATTTTATTTTACAAATCTTACGAAACTGATCAATCAGTTTGATTGTAAGAAATCTCTCATTTTTTTCTAATTATTTAATACAGTATACTTTTCAGTTTTACATAGTAAATATAATACTTAATTATTTCTTCAAAATAGGCAAATATTAAAATACTAATTATTACGACTGCCATTGCAATTCCGACCAGTAATTACACAAAGCTATAATTTTACAGGTGGTCGGGGTTTGGTAGACATGAAACTAGTTTGTACTTATCAAAGATCAATTCACTGTTTTTGGCATTCGTACCTTTTTTATTGAACGTCTACAATACTGTACTTTTCTGTAATTTAAAAAAATATATTTTAACTATCATTTAAAAAATTCGCTAAGGCACAATATAAGAATTTCTTGATGTAATTGTTACATATTTTTTTCCCATGATAGCAAATTCGTGATTTAAATATCCTGTTGCAAATTGTAATATAATGTACTTTTTGGATATCCATTATAAATAAGTGAAACAATATTACTTTGTTTGAAACACAAATATTTTTAAAATAAATGCCGACTGGTTTCGTAACAACCGTTCATTTCTTAGGATGAAATATACTTTGCTGAGAAAGGGACGGTGGTTCAAACAAAGTAAGATTGTTTCATTTATTGAAGTGAACACTTATTTAGCACCGTTGTGATTTGAAACTCGATGAAACGAAAAATAGCGACACTGAAAAGAGACAAACGCACATATCGATAGGATTTAAATGCGAGAGAATGAGATACTTAGAATAATCGAACTTCTTTTTGTGCGGTGCTTCGTAGCCTCCCCACTCTTGTCTACTTTAATTTTCTGAAGGTTTCACTTCTACCGCGTGTGGACTGCACATTATTTTTTTGTAAGATAATGAATCGTGTTAGTCAATTGTTACGAAATATTACAACAGACGTTAACGTCAATCTGCTTTGAAATTTTTGTTATTTATTTTTGGGGTGTTATGCCGTGTTTCGCTACCTCCTTCTTTAGCCAACGTTTCGGACAGCGTTACAGTGTCAGGGCAGATGAACACATCTGCCCTGATGATGGACACTGTAACGCTGTCCGAAACGTTGGCTAAAGAAGGAGGTAGCGAAACACGGCATAACACCCCAAAAATAAATAACAAAAATACTTTTGGCCGTGAAAACCTAAAAACATACCCGCTTTGAAATTGTTTTGAATAATAATTGTTTATCTGATTTCATTTCTGACTTTTAAAATGCTTCTAATATTCAAAAGCAAAACTAGGTACGTTGTAGGCTCTTGTCGCAAAAAACCTTCCTAAAAATATCATAATAATCTAGTGTCTTTTGCTAGTACCCACAGTGAGTCAAATACAATAAAACGGTAAATTCAACATTTTTGAACTTTAATTTTACGAAGATTTTGTGGAGATTTTTTCGTGCCATGAATCGTAATCGGCATGTTTATAAGACAATGTGTAAGATTTTACAGTGCTTGTTTAAACACACAAGTTGAATTTATTTGGTTAAACACATTGCGTCGTATATTATTCACATCCTTACTCTTATTGCTGTGTTTTAGATTACACAAAACACATTCGGAGAAATCTGGTAATTTCATTTTTGTTCGATTCCAATGTGCAATACATCCGTAATAAAGAGAGGAAGTTCGCGGAAGGCAAAAGGTAAGAGGGGCTGGTTGGAATCTGCGTGCCAATATGCCCAGGAGCGACGGACGCACGAATCCATCCCTCCCACTGCGGTTCATTGAAGAAGAAGATCATACTAATAATCTAAAAAAAAAAAATGAAAAAGAACGAGACACGGAAAAATAAAAAGATAACGGTCGCAACTGGGACTCGAACCCAGAACCTCCCGTCTTACCGGGCAAGCGCCTTGCCAATCCGGCCACTGCCACCTCTTATTTTAACGCCATATTTGTCAAACTCATATTTCAAATTTTACTATGAACAATAATATCTTCGGCTAATTTTTTTACATATTATTGGCAACTACCTTTTTAATTCGAAACAAGTGTTCTAAGAACTGGTTTATAGAAAGTGTCTCGTAATGAGTAAGATTAAGAAAGGGACCCTCAGATGGTTTGGTAAAGTAGAGCGAATGAATGAAGAATGTAGTGTAAGAAGAATACATGTCGCAAATTTGTATGGTAGAAGAAGTCGGAGACGCCCGAAGAAGATATAGCACGATCAAGACAGATTCAGATACTTGAAGCGGGCTATGTCAAGAGTCAAAATAATTTAAGCGAATGTGTGAGACGATATACGATTGTGAATGAGGCAAAGAGTGTGTGCCAAGACCGAATTATTTGGCGGTATGTCCTCTCTGTCTACCCCTGCGGAGAAACGGCATGATGGTTAGTTAGTTAGTTTAATGTCTCGGATGAATAAATCCATTTTATTCACGTGGAATACCTGTTGATCGTTTTGCAAAAGTTTAAACGAATGTACAATTTTTATTAGAACAACTCTTTTTTTACAACTTTTGAAAGTTATAAATATAAATATATTAGAGAAGAAGAAGATAACAACAATAATCTAAGCGAAAATTTGAAAAGGAACAAGATGCAAAAAAATAAAAAGATAACGATCGCAACTGGTACTCGAGTCCAGAACCTCTCTTCCTGCCGGGACAAACGCATTGCCAATTCGCCAAGCCGCCGCTATCCGAATTTCGACCGATTTCTTACATATCTCCCTTAAACATTTGAAGATTTTAAGCTCTTAAAAAAATATATGTTATTTTTGAAGATAATATCTAGATAAGTTTCACGCCGAAACGCAAATTATGTGAAATTCCCTAGATAGAAAAGAATCGCAAAGTATGCTACGAAAATTATTTAAAACAACTCTATATCTATTATTTTACAAGTTATATTTGTGAAAAAATTCACAATGTTTCTTTAAATGACTCTTAAGATACCTTCCGCGATATTTTTGCTCTATTTTAAACGAGTCACGTTTTTAAGCATTTTCCCAATTTTCGCATCAATTTTGTCATTGAAAATATTGACGCGCTCTGTCCAACATTCGTAATTACATATCTCTCCTTCTTCTTCTATTTGGGCCGGAAAGCGTCGCCTTAAATAAAAATGATAAACGCCTCTCTAATAAAAATTGAAATTGACCTAAGTTTTATTTTATTATTATGATAATAATATGACGTTGATCGAGTTTAAAGAAGCAACCGTAATACAGAAACGTCGAACATTGCGATAAAAATACTGCCTACGATTGAACATTATGTTTACAAATAAGTAATTATTAGACACTAACGTAAAATTTGACACTCGTGAATCTATTTATTTAGAGATAAGGACTATTTATTTTCCCATCTATTGTATACACTAACTGCCTAGGCTGTAGCCGTGACACGTGTAAACCACGTAACACGACTCCCAGGCGCGTTTTCACCTCTCGTTTAACAAGGTAGCAGAAAGCGAAGGAGTAATTCGAGGTCTCTGGCGAATCTATGTCAGATTTTTGTAAGATCGATTCCCACGAAATTCAGTGGAGTGGAATTTATTGATAAAACAAACACTCTATGACACATAATGTGACAGCATGTCTGATTAGTGTCTACTTATGTGGTTTAAGAGGTTTATTGGATATAATGCGGATTAGTGAGTGACAGCCAAAAGCGTTTTGATGGAAACAATATTTGAAAATTACAAAAATCTGTTTTCAAAATTTTACATGAAAACTGTTTTAAAACAATGGAATATGTAAAAATGTTTTTTTATTTTTTTTCCGTCATCTGAGATGCTGTGTGGAGGGGCTTTTTGAGGAGGGGAAGGAGTGAAAATTGGTCTTGAAGAGACCCATGTTGTGGATGGAGGAAAATCGTTCCACAGTTGAGCTGTTGAACTCAAGAACGGATCGAAGAAGTGACCCGTTCTCGCGTGACAAATCATCGCCTCAGTTCTTAATTGTCCAAACGACCATTAGAAAATTTGACAGGAGGAGAAGGTTTTCTTTATTTCAATGAAACATTATGATAGGTGTTTAAGATAAAGCTTTTTTCGGGAAGGTAAAGGGCTCATTAGTTTAAATAATTCATATTTAATTGATTAACTATCATTTTTAATACTTTAATTTTCATTTTAAAGTGGAGATTTAACAAAAACAAAAATGGTCGTTTGAACAATTAAGAACTAAGGCGACGAAATGTCAATGTGTTGGGCGCGTGTTTGGCGTGTTTCCCGGCTACGCACCGGTGCCAAGAGGATCAATGACGCTAGTTCCTCGGAGCATCTTCCACTGAAATGCCGGTAGAGCAAGGCTAGCATTCCCACCCAACGCCTGTGCTCTAAAGATTGTTAAGATGGGAGAATCTATTAAACGGACCGTCCGTTTCTGCACAGAGTCGAGTGTTTTTTTCAGGGATTTTGAAGCTCCAGACCGGAGGTGGCTGCCAAATTCTACCGTGGGCACTTGCGATTTGTACAGGGTTAGCGGTTATGTAGATTATTGAAGAATCTGCGAACCCTGAACAGTACGCCTAGTTTTTGGGAGGTTCTTAAATCTTTCTTACTTGTACTATCGTAACGAATCGCCTTTTTTTCTGTGTCGTCTGGAGCTAGTGAGTCTGTGGCATCCCCAATTGGGGTACGTTGAGGCTATACCCCAAGTGGTTCGATACGTTTGGTGATTTAGCAGAGGTGCCCGGGTTCATGAGATGAGGTTTGTCTAGGTCTTGGAGGCGGATGACCAGGACACACTGAACCCCAGATTCCAACCCACCCCTTAAACCCTTTTTCTTCTCAGAACTCTCCTTCCCTTCCTTTCTTTTAAAAACCCTCCACATAGCATCCCCAAAGATGACATAGACCCTGAGGGGAATTATTTTCTTGTTTGGAGCTCATGTAAAAAAAATGTATGAGGCCGAAGATAGTGGGAAGGCGAAGAAGATGGGGAAGAGCATGGTGGGGGAGTACCTGGCTATTTAGATCTGGTCATTAAACACGACTAAATTCTGAATGGTGGTCTTACACCAGGAAGATACTAAGAGCATCTTCCACTCTGGAACGTGCCGCAAATTTTTTTTATTTATTTATTACATTATATACAATTAAATAGCAAATTAACATAATAATATATTTCAAGATAACTGTAAATATTAAAAATGTGTACAAATGTATTGTATATTATTTTTAATTAATTAAATTAAATTAACTTCATTATTTAAAATGAATTAACCTTCCGAAATTACTGCACTTAACCATCCGACACCTTGCATTATACGAATCAGTTCTAGCAGACGAATTCCATAATATAAAATCTAACAAACTCTGATGCAAAGTCTCGCGGAAGTTAGAAAAAGTAACTATAAATCATGAAGTATGTTTAAAATATACTTTTCAGAAATAATACACCTGTATGAATGGTTTATGAATGTTGGGTTTCACTATGGTAAACGTTTATAAAAGTAATCACGTAAATTTCTGTTTTGGTGAGACTCGAGTTGACTTAGCTTTTTTGCTGCATGGCGCTCAAATGACCGCTCGTTTCCACTAACAAACATGTTTGTGTTTACGGACACAATCTCAGCGACCATGCTAATAAAAGCTTCGTAATGGAAAAGTCATTTCGACGACCAAGAGCTTAGGCTAGAAACATTAATATTTCATTAGTCTCAAAATAGTTTAAAATGTCTTAACTGCTGGAATGCGGGGTGATTATTTGCGACGGGTGTTTTGTATTCCTAGTTTTATGTCCTTCCGAGGCAATTTTAAGCTTTCACCTTATGGTAATAAAATCATGCTCATTCAAGTAGCAAAAGTTTAAAAGGGGTGTTAAGTGTTCACTTGTGTTTGATGTGCTTTATATAATTCGTACATACGATTTTATGATGCTGCAGAAGCTTTAACAACATAATTATTAGATTTGGCAGCTAAAATATTTGTATAATTTTATAGTGGAATGCTGTACGTACTGTAACTCTAATTAGATCATATTTAAAAGGGAACCATTAAAAGATTGGATGAGTGATACACTTTACATGAAGATAGCAATTTTTACATGATCTTTAGAAATTAACGGCAGAGTCAAAAAACAGCTTTATCAGATTCTTTATTAAATTAGGACAAAACTTACTTGAAACTAAATAATTCTGTCGTGAGCAGAAAAATCGTTTTAAATATTGTCTGCAAATCCGTAGTTTACTACTCTACTTGAGGAATAAAGGATGAGAGGAGGGGTCGGTTAATAGAATAAATAGTGAGTACAGACCAAGGGAGGCTTACAAAAGTAACCAGTATAAAGAACAGTTTGATATGATTTACAGATGGAAAAGAAACTAAATGAAATTCTACAAATTAAACACAATAATAATAATAAATAAAGCACAAAATCAAGACTATCAGGACCGAGGGGCAAACCAAAGAGAGTGAAACTGCTTACAGTTAAAATACTGGATCACTTTCACTCTGGACCCTCGATAGAGATAAGAGTATTGTAACAAAAATTTCCCATTACTTACTTCATATTTTCCAAGAGAATTATTTTATGTGTGGCCAAGAGATTAGAAATAAGAAAGAGTACAGATATGACGTTATGGCATTGGAGTATGTATATCCAACAACTAACAAGAACAAGACGATAAAATGAAATACGATCGTAATGAAATTCATGTGCCGCGATTGTCAAATCGGTTGTAATTAGATATGCGACACCTCGATCAGACAAGACGGGAGGATAATATATAATGTAGTCCGAAAGAGAAATGAATTTATTAGAAATAAGATTGATTGAATTGACGATGTTGGCAATCAATTAAATCCAGTATCGGATATCTAGAAATGGGTGACTAACGTGAAATTCCTAAAATGTCTTCGGATGGGTACCACCAAGTGGAGGAAATGGATGAGTGCTATCAAAGAATAGACCGGAATGCCAATGTATAAATTGAAGCGTGCTGGAAGATGACAGGAAAGCATTCATAATTGTTACCGGTAGTTGTCTGATAAACAATAGAAGTGATGTTGTGACTTTTTCGGCTCCTTGAATGCTTTTTTCAAATTACGCTCTAAAATATATTAAAATGAATTTGTTTGTTTTGCCTCTACATTCGGAACATGAAGAAATCATTTTATCCGTATGAAAACACTACTCTTAAAGAAAAGCATGCAAATATAATATTGGATAAAATCACCGATTGACAAAGCAGAAGAATTAATAGAAAATAACAACAAAGAACGAATATTGAAAGGTCAGTAAAGAAATATCAAACAAGTCCTTTGAATACACTGTGTCTATTTTTTAAGAAATTGTTATTTGTTCATTGTCTTAGTTCTTTGTTTCACCGTATTGTTATCCTACGTCTTTTCATCACGTGATTTGGTTATAATCTTTTATATTTATCATTTCTGCTTAGGTCGGACATTCCGTAGAGAACGTGATACCTCTTCTTCTTCATGTTTCTTTATCTCTCTCCCGCTAGCTTTTGTCTCTTGTATCTAAGACATTGAGAACTTCTGTGCGTAACCGGTAGCTCTATGGGGGAAACTAAAGAATGTTAGGGATTATAATATTAGACGGATTCTCGGCTGGTCAGTAAAGTCATGAGATAACAAATACTGCGTTAAATTCAGCAGAATATGCATTTACGGAATTTGAATGACTTACATGAACTTCTGGAGAGATCGCTAAAATGGTTTATGAAAACACGGAACGTTATGTTACCACAACTTAAGTCAAATGTTATCACGTATGTGTATAACTCAGGTATGTCCCTAGTACCATTTTATGAAGTTAGTAAAAATGAGCCCGTGGCACCCATTCAAATATGCACCCACTACAATAAGGCTAAAATTTTTTTCGCTTTCGGAAACGGGTAAAATTGATGCTATTTCTTCATCGCAATACGTGATCGTTTGGTGCTCTAGTTCAAAAATTGTGATGAGCGACAGTTTTTGAACACCAGAACAGATGTGCTTTGAAATTTTTAATACCAAAATATTGTGATTAATTTATAATAAGTATTATACACCTGCCCAGACGATGGACACTGTCCGATATATTAGTTAAAGGAAGAAGCCGAAAATGGCGTAATACGACGTAATCAATATCGATAACCAACAGAATAGAGAGTTAGAATAGAGAGATTTTGATGAGGGTTTTAACGTATTTGCGCACTCCGATGGAATTGAAAGATTTTAAAAAGTTTTTTGAACCGACTTAAAACTCCGCCCCCAGTCCCGTCATACCCCGCAAATGCTCAAAGATAATGAGTGTATAGCGACGTTTATCATTTTTTTTCAAATTTAGACATGATTTAATCCGACAATGTTGTTAATGTTTTTTTTTTTCATTCTCCAAAACCCTAAAAAAACAAATTTATCATTCGAATTTAATTAGTTTTTATTATTCATTATTCGTTTTACTCGTTATTACATGAATTATTTAACAATCAAGTCACAATTACAACATCAATTACTGCATTTTAATACAGTGTAGAACTATTTTGGCATTTTTAACCAGTGATTCTATATGTAAAATTGAACAAAACCCGATAGTAAGTACCCCCAATTTTTGCTTCGCATATCCCATGAGTACGCGTACCACAGGTTGAAAACGCTAGACTAGTACATCACTAATAAGCAAGGACATCTTTAAATGATTTACCTTTCGTATGATTTTTAGTATTTACAATATTTTTCTGAAAGAGAAGAAAAATAACAAATCATTTGATAAAAAATTTAAAAAAAAAATAATAACTAAAGATCCAAAAAAAATAGGTATACTACTAACTACACATAAAAACAAACAAATTAAAATATGATTAGGTAGTACTTACTTACGTGGGTATTCAAAACATTATAAAAAATCATTTTATTTTTTAATAATGCGGAATACTCCTGTAATTTTTTTTAAATTATTAAAATCATGTTCGACACCTCCGGCAAGACGAAAATAATAAATGTGTTTGATTTTATAATGATCAGTATTTCATTCAGTCATCATCAATAATTCACAATTCCCATTTGTGGTCGATCAATACCCACCTCAAATTCAATAAGTCACATTCTTGGTGTACAGAATACAGACGGTGACCAACAGAGCAAATAATAATCTAACTGACTTACTGGTATTTCAACCAGGGAACAAATTGATGATGTGGTAATAGCTTACAAGTTCCTTGCTTCAAACGCAGACATCGCTATCGTTAGGATTTAGTGTGTACCACAATTGATAGAAACTAATCATTACCCAATACCTACTCAAAATAATTTTAGCTGAATCACATAGAAATCCAGAGGTCGTTGGTTTGAATAAAACTTCGTTTGATTAATTTGTATTATTTCACAATTTATAAAATAATTGTTATGTATCACTAAAGTCTCTGATCTAGTATATATCTTACCACAGTATTCTATGGGCTCTTCGGGGCACATGGTCGAGGAGCGCCGAATGTGACCGAAGGTAGATTGACGAAGTCATAAGGTTTCACGAGCTCTCCAGATCACTGGAAGGATGTTTTTCCTTGTTATTATTATATTTACAATAGGTCCATAAACAGTCACTGTAATCGCAAATAAATAATGAAATCTAGATTTACTGCGATTCAAAGAGTGAACTGTATTAAAACCTGTTTTGTGGACTTTGATTTTGACACAACATACGGAATAGTAATATGGAATTGGACAGGATCTGACTCAATCAAACGTTGCTCTCTGGGAAAATAAATTCTTCGTCTTATCGATCTCGCGGTTCTGAGGGACAACTCTAGCGGGTATCACTGCACAAACATTGGAGAAAGCAAGATAATTCCTGCACAAGTTTCCTGATCGATATAATTAAGAAGCGATGGAGCAAGGTCACAGCACAGCAATTGACAATAGACTTCATTAACAATTTATGTTCAATGCACCGAGAGGTCTTTATGGACCATTGCACAGCAAACAACATCCAGTAGACTGACAAATTATTGTTGTAATTTTTTACCAGTCAGGGTATTGTCGCCAGCTCGGGAAGGTTTATGTGGGTAGATATAATGTTAAAAAGGTGCCCTAATAACTCAGAGACGTGCAACTTCAACACCTCTTTTGAAAACTCAAGTGATGAAAAAGATGATGAAAAAGGTTACGTTAGATTAATTTTAAAAAAATCCAAAAAATCGTCCCATTTTCCTGACATTTTTCGCAAGAAAATAAAACACCTCCAACTACCTTACCAATATTAACTGAAACTTTTCTGGCTTAACTTTTGTTTAACGTATGGTATTTATCAATAGTACACAACTGCTAACCCTGTACAAATCGCAAGTGTGCCCCACAGCTGAATTTGGCAGCCACCTCTGGTCTGGAGCTCCAAAATACTTGAAAAATACCATCGACTCTGCAGAAACGGGCGGTCAGTTTGATAGATTCTCCCACCTTAACGACCGGATTGCAATCTTCAGAGCACAGGCGTCGGGTGGGAATGTTCTACCGGTATTTCAATGGAAGATGCTCTGAGAAACTAGCGTCATTGATCCCTTCGGCACCGGTGCATAGTCGGGAGACACGCCAAACGCGCGCCCAACATATGTGCACGATTAACATTTGTCACATGAGAACGGGTCGTTTTTTCGACTCGTTCTTGAGTTCAACAGCTCGGCTATGGAACGATTTGCCGGCATCTGTGTTTCCTCCTCCTACAACATGGGTCTCTTCAAGACCAATGTTCATTCCTTCCTCTCCTCAAAAAGACCCTCCACACAGCATCCCAGAAAAAAAGATGTTGTGTTTCTTACAATAAATAAATAAATATTTTTTAATCTGCCAATCTAGAAAGTCTCTTGTAATGGTGAAACCGACCCGTTCGAAAAGGTTGAAAAATTTGTTCATTTTTACAAAAACTAGTGTAGTTGTTCCTTTATTCCGAAATCAAGAAAACAAATTGGAAAAATAATCACATCTCTCAGGTTATCTTGTAAATTTTTTTCTACAGTGAATGAAAACATCAATGCGTTATTTCGACCTGTCAAGCTTTCCCACACAATTAATTACACAATGGAGGTATGCGTAATTCAAAGACATACTTTATCTGCAAGACAAATAAATTACTTACATATTGTTATATGCATAATATTACAGAGTGTCTTGACTTCATGAATGGATAATGATGTTTACTTTTTGAGGTGATAAATACCTTTGACAACACCTTCCTCCGCTAAACGAGCCGGACATAACAATAATGTATCTATTACAGGTAAATCATATAACATGCCTAATGTTCAAGGCCAGGGGCCTCTCGCATACACAAACAGGGACTAAAGAAAAGTCGTACCTGATGCTAGGTACTGTTGGTACGAAGCATTTATCTTTCCAAAATTACAATAGAGAATTCCAGTCCAATTTTTTTATTTTTTTTATGAATAATGGCCTTTTAACTTAAATAACTGCATATTTATTTTTATTTTTAGAGTTAGTTTTAATAGTTAAAATAAATGTCAAAGTTTTAATTTTTCAAGATCCCCCGAAAACCACCGAATCTAGTGTGACGTCATCATGACTAACCGAAGTATGAATCTTCTAGGGAACTGGAATCAGCTATTCGACTCCCGCCAGTTTTCATAGACATTACTGGGCAATACGATCGTTTTTTGTACAGTTAAAGTTTTTGAATATTTTAAATAATATAGATAAACTAATAGAGATACTTTATTTTTGATACTGAATTATTTAGGCCTAAATAATGTTTCAATAAAAACAAAAACTATTGTAAGTCCAATTCTCAATAAACCAATAACTCGGAATGCCGAACGGCTTGCGTCTTCATTTCTATTGATTTCTATACAACTTTGTCCAAAGTGACGCGGCGCGGTGACGTCACGCCGCCAAAATCCAGCAATAGGGTGTTTTAATGACACGTTTTAAAATGAACTTTTTAATATTTTTTTAAAAACTCTACGTTAAATATTAGGTAATAAAACTTATATATTCAGAATCAGCGTATATTGGTCTATATGAACATATTTTTTTAAAGCCACAATATTTTTCATTGGAGTTCCTTATTCCTACCTACAAATACTTTTTTCCACATATCCACCAAGTACAGTTACGTGTCATCATGTGCATTTCATATACAAACGCCGGCGTTACCCCTAAAGTAGTCTAAAGTCACAACATATTATTATATTTGAGAGTAGAAGTAACCTATGTCGTAAAAGTTTTTTTTATCCCTAAAAGTAGGGTATTAGTCGATATAAAGGGTTGCCGAAAAAATGAAAAAAGTTTAATAATCAATCGAAATGTACAAATCGAAAAAAATGTGTTTTTTGGGTAACTATTTGTTAACTCCATCTGAGGGCTCTCGACTAGCAATCCGGAGGTCGCGGGTTCAAATCCCGGCGTGCGCTGTTTTTATTTGTTAAAATTGTGTTTTTATTTCTATTTGTATCTTTGTTTCTATTTGTTAAAATTGTGTTGATGATACAATTCAGAATTGAAACGTTGATTGAAATGGCTTCAGCCGTGTTTGTTCACCAACTCTGAATAACCAGGTACTTCCCCACCCTTCACTTCTACATATTCTTCACCTTCCCACTACCTTCAGCCTCACAATATATCCCAATTGGGGATGCCAGTCTCACTGGCTCCAGACGGAAACAGTTGGTATTCACAGTAAAAAGAAAAACCTTTTGACATAATTTTCATTTGTATTTGTCAAAGAGCCGTCAGTCTAATTTCAGTCGATTTGTGAGAAGCGTAAAGCCCGTTGCGTTTGTTTATTATTTTAATAATCAAGTCATTGCGAAACGCTATCAAACAGTTCAACTCACCAGTCCCCAGTACCTCCAGCAACCAATCTAAACCACGGAACGTTTTTTTAAGTTATCTTTCATTCATTTTGATTTATCGACTTTGGCCTTGGGCTAATTAGGCACAAATTAAATATTTATGATATCCGCCAGTAATCATATTTTGATAAGGCCCTTTTTTGTTGAATGGCGCTGAAACAACACGAAAAACGTGCTTTTGAGAATTAACACTTGAAATTCTTGCCTGCTACATAATACAACCTGATACTAACAAGAAATTCTAAAAGATTCTCTTCATTTTTATGACTATTACTTTGGTAATTTCAGACAAAGGAGTGCCAGTTAATGGGATGTTTTTCTTTTAAGTCAGCTGTATAGGTAATCTATGTATATAATTTAACTTATTATTTTATTAATATTTTGATAATTATGCAAGCAAAAAAACAGTTATAATAATGTTTTAATTGTTTATTTTATTTTATTGTTTCTGTTTTCTTTATAGTTCTCATTAGTAGGACCATAATATGAAATGCAAATTCCAGTTACCTTTATGTTTTAATCATTTGCGTTTAATGATATTTTATATTCCTTTTGTTTATTATTATTATCATTTCAATAACTATGCTAAACAAACTCTCTTTTTTTTCTATTTTTTCTACTATGGTATGCAATGCACACACAAGTTACGTATATATTTCAATCCTCTGTTTTTCAGAACCTACATGTATATTAACTTTTTCTTAAAATGAATATTATTCTAATAACTATGCTAAACAAATAACAGTTACTTTGTTTTAAACTTTCTCACTTTATTTTTTATTATTTCTCTTCTTTTTATTTTCTCGATTTTCCCTCTTTTTTTGTACAAATCATGTTCCATATGTTCACACTAATCCTAATTTGACTGTTCTAAAACGGGAATTATCCTAGTTGGACAGTCAAAACATTTCATAAATAATGTATTTAAATGTAAAACATCTTACTAAATAAATAAATGAATAAATAAAAAAATAAAATTAATGAGATCGAACAAAATTTTAAAAAGTATTACTATTATCTTTGGGGATGCTGCGTTTTATTTTTATTTTACATTAGCTCCACACAGGAGGCCCTGAGGAAAATAACACCCCTCAGGACCTATGTCATCTTTAGGGATGCTGTGTGGAGTCTTTTTTAAATGGAGGAAGAAGAGTTCTGGGAAGGAAAGGGATACGAGGAGTGGTTAGGAATCTGGGGGTCAATGTGTCCAGGAGTGACGGACTTATGAATCCATCCCTCCCACTGCGGTGCAAGGCAATATTCCGAGGGAGTACGGCTTGAGAAGGGACTCCCTCAACCATTCTTTTTCGATCCGGCCTGCCAAGCAGCTGGTGGGCAGACACATCCGCAGCCAAGACCCGGACAAAACTCACCCCATGAATCCGGGCATCCCTGCTAAATCACCACACGTAGCGAACCACTTGGGGTGATATATGGCAAAATTGGTTATCCAATAAATGATTCCCGGGGCAGCGGTACCCGTAACCTCCTCCCAAATTTTATCTTTTACGGAAAGGAGGGAGAGGGAGTTCTGGGAAGAAAAAAGGTATAAGGAATGTGTAGAAATCTGAATATGTTAATGTACACTTTTTTTCTTTTTCGTCATCCTGAAATCAAACAATCTGAACTAAAAAGTGTACATTCAATCTTACTGCAAAATATGAGTCCTTGAATTTACGGTGTCTTTAAGTTCACGGTGCCTCGAGTAGAGAGATCTTCAAGAAAAATGCAATTATCCAAATTTACAAAGATAATATCATCAAAAAAATTGAAACCCACCAATCAAAAAGATATCAAGACAACATCAAAATACCAAAATTTAATACCAAACTAATGCAAAAAAATTATATCTATTTAGGAATAAAGTATTTCAACAATCTTCCGATGGAAAATGAAACTATAAACTGAAACTCAAACTGAAGCTACACTTCATCAGGAATAATTAATTAAATAATTACATGCTTTTCTCTTTCTTTCTATTTATTTTCAATCTACCTTCATTTCTATTTTATTTAGATTTTTCGAATTTCTCTAAAGTGCACAATATTTTAGTATGTAACCATATCCCATGTATGTACACCTTCACATATAGATGATCCAGAAGTTTCAATTGTTCCCATTATATACTTACCTATTGCATAATGTTATTCTATTTCTATTATAATTAGTGTAACTCGCTCATCAAGCACAAGAACTAGCTTCTTCTTTGGTGAGATTGCAGTTTTAAATAATTTCTGTAGCAATATGTAATTTATATTAACACCACTGTACATTTATATATCTATATTAAATATATAAAAAAAAAATCTCTGCCTGCTTCTGTAGAAAGGTGTGATGATAAGTTACTCACAATCCTTTGAAGAACTCGTATAGTATTCTTTAAGAACACAAAATCAAATGTGGTATGACAACTTTATTACCTAATTAGTTCATAAAAACTTTTCCAAGAAGTGCTCATATCAGATCTCTGTTTGAGTATTGTGTTGGTCATCTTCGTTCTCAAGTATGACTCAACAGTGTCTATTTTTCGCTGTCTCCATCCAGAACTCAAGGTAGGTAATAGGTACTACGTACGTAATGAAGCAGTGGACAGAGACAATGATGATAATATCCCATGGACCGAATTTCACTAATGCCAGAGAGTTCGTTAGCGCCTAACAGTTGTCCGGTCACGATCGTTCATAAATTTCATTCCGCTTTGACCAAATTACAGATTTATCTCGTGTTTGTACAAATAGCCACGGCAGGTAGGGATTCAAAACAACATCGATGTCTGCAATGATCTGATGTTTTTGTTGCTTGAGTTTGATGTTTTAGTTGTTGATCTGTTTTACGTTTCTGCCTCCTTCTAGAATCAATGTTTGGAAGAGTTGTTCGCTGGTCATTAATGTGACAGCGTTTCAGAGGTCAGATGTAGTAGAACAGACCCAACTTGTTGATGAACACTGTAAGGTTGTGCAAAACCTTGACACGAGAAAAAGGAGGCCAAACACCCAAAAAGCATTGTAAACATGTATCAAACGCCAACGGTTTCCACTATTACAATGTTTATAAAACAAGGTATCTTTTTGTTGAGTGATGGTTTAGATCGGTATTTAGGTTAGGTTAACACACAAGGATCTACTCGAAGCTAATGAACCATGGTACCCCCAATTTTCATATTTTTGTGAGACTGAAAGAAGTGGGTAGCAAAATGAAATTCGGAAGGTTGGATTTGAAAGTTGATCTCTTAATACAGTGTAAATCTTTATTGGATAACCAACACCTCTGCCATAGGTCACCCCAAGTGGTTCGCTACGTTTGGTGATTTTGCAGGGGTGCCCGGGTTCATGGGGTGAGGTTAGTCTAGGTCCTGGAGGCGGATGGCCAGGACACACTGAACCCCAAATTCCTACACACCCCTTAAACCCTTTTCCTTCCCAGAACTCTCCTTCCCTTCCTTTCCTTAAAAAAACCCTCCACACAGCATCCCTAAAGATGACAGAGGCCCTGAGGGAAATTTTTTTCCTCAGGGCCTCCTGTGTGGAGCTCGTGTAAAAAAAATCATTTTTAACAACGTTTACACCATAAATGATGAAATTTCATCACTTAAGCGATGCTGAGAGTAGGTAACCTCCGATCTCCTTCACAACACAACATTTTCGGCTTTCTGTGGTGGTAGTAGGAGATTTTCAAACATTGTGGGGTTATTTGCAACCCGGGAATGTTTGTCTTTCTTTTAGAGAAAAAAAATCTGATTATGAATAGTCCTGCCCGTGTTATCGACCACCATAACACGGGCAGGTGCCTAGCATGGTGGTCGAAAAATTTTCAATTGTGTAATTAACAATACAATGAATAAAGAAAAAAAAATGTTTCAGTGTAACATACTATGTATCTCTGATATTAAAATTGACTTTAATTATATCAATCCAACCCAAAAATTCTAAACTCAAAGACGAATATAAATACTGTAGATACACACTACTAGTCCGAAAACCGAAAGTGACGCCGATGTTTTAAAAAAAAATAACGTCGATGTTGCGCAAATGTAGTGTGACATCCCTACACATTTTTTTCAGCACGACAAGAAACATTTCAATTTGTACACGAAACGACGATTATTGTTTAGAGGAAAACAAACATGGTAATTAATTAGGCGTGCTACCAAATAGGGCACAAGAGGCCAAATACATTGTTGTGAGTACCACCTAGTGTGCCCAAATACAGCGAAAGTGTCCACATAGATATATGAAACACTCAATGGAGCGGAGTCGAAAGAAGTCATTTGATATTCGTGATTTTAAAATAGTTTCAATAGTTTTTGTAATCACGTAATACAGAAATTCGTGTACAAGGGGGAAGCATCGAGACGAAGATGTGTAGATGTTTGTAATATCGCCACTTTCATCAAGTGTTCATGGTTCAAACATTTTGAGGAATTCTACTTTAAAACACGTTAATAATTTGAACATAGAGTACCACTGATTTTAAAACGGATTTGTTCCATTTTTAAGATTCTAATAACAAAACAGCGAGTTTCCGGCTGCATTGAAAATAAATAAAGAAATTGTTTCTCCCTGCGTGTCTTTTTCCCATTCGTCTCCGTTCTCCTTCCACCTACCCTTCCCGCTTCCCCTTCCCCCCCCCCTCCCGCGTTTCCGCTCCACCTTCCCCAGCTTTCTCCCTCCCCTCACCTATTTCCCATGAGCCCACAACCCTTCTTTGTTCCTCTTCCCAGGGTTTCTCTCCCTCTCCCGCCTTCCTTCTACACTCATTTTTCAAATAAGTCGAGCGCCACCTACTGCAAAATTTTTATACAAATTTCATAACGCTAGAGCTCACCAGTATATGTATAGAAACCTTCGCAGGCACGCACGACAATTCACCAAAATTAACAGTGTTAGAGATAATTTCTTAACGCCAGAGCTCACTTTTATATATAAAAATCATCGTGGGCTTGCGCACATCAAATCTCCAAATGTTCATCGCGATCGGACGAATGGTTTAGGAGCGCATAAGGGACAAACAAAGAAACATCCATTTTTATGTATTAAGATTGCGTTAACTGCACTAAAAAATATGTTGAATAATTAAATAATTATGTTTGTTGACTAGATTGGAACAGCCAGGATCCTAACCTTCTTCAATAAATGACTCTGAGGGTGCTCTAATATTTTCCAACCATTGTGGATGTGTCATATTTTACAAAAATCGAACAATAAAAGATTGCCTAGTTTACGGAAAAAAAAATGGTAAAGAGATAAGAAATTCAATTCTGAAATTAGATAATTTATTTATACCAACGTAAAACTATTCTGTAATAGTGTTGCGAAAGTTCAATAAACTTTTTGAAAGCTAAATAAAAAATTATTATTAGCTAACTTAAAGAAAATTAAAAACTGTTAGTAGGAAAATATTAATACGAGGAATCGGCCTACTTGAATAAATGAATAAGTAATTCGTATTCGAACTGAATAAAACATGGTTTTAACTGTTGCATTGTTTAACAAATTTAAATGCATTGCCTATTGTAATGGTGAAAACTATATTATGATTGATTTGTCGTGGGCTGGTGATTTTGATTGGATTTATAATTTCTAAAACTACGCCCATGAAAAATCGAAACTTACGTTGCGCAATTAACTAAACCATTGTAAAAGGAAATATCAATTTGGGAGGCGGGGTTTAAGGTACCGCCGCTTCGGGAACCATTTATTGGATAGCTAATACCCCTGTCAAGGATTGCCCTAAGTGGTTCGCTACGTTTAGTGACTTAGCAGGAGTGCGTGGTGGGCCGGATCGGAAGAGAATGGTTTAGCGAGACATAACCTAGACCTTTCCAGCCGGACTCTCTCGACCCATCTTGCACCGCAGTGAGAGGGATGGATTCATACGTCCGTCGTTCTTGGACACATTGACCCCCAGATTCACGTTCAGATTCCTACCCACCTCTCATATATGTTTCCTCCTTCCTTTCTCCAAAAAGACACTCCACACTGCATCCCAAATATAACACAGGAAAAAAAAATCATCAGGTTCTCCTGTCAGGAGTTAATGTAAAAAATAAAATAATGTGTATAGTATTTTCACAGTTGTAGAGAAGATGGGAAAGGTTGAACTGTGCATTCAACAGGGCGTATGTACAAATTTTACATCCATAAAAAGTTCTTTGTTTATAAATTCCGATATAGGAACAACGTCATTTTTTTTGAACCCATGAGCTCTAGACCTAGATGTCTACTTTTCAGCCACGAAGATTTATATAAGAAAAATATAATTTTCAAACGAGAAAGCTAAACAGTCCAACTCTTAGGACCTAGGTAATGAATACTGTAATTTCGACCGCCATTCATATTGAATTTCTAGTAAGTCAGACGAAAATAGTAATTCGGTACCTGCCTGCCCGATGATATTCGATACAAACTAGATACTAAACGTGCTGTAACAGTCAGAAGGAGACCGAGTATCTGTCAGACGATGATTCACAAAGAATCGTCAATCATTATTATCTGACGATTATGAAAGACGGTTTGAAGGAATACATTTTCGCATATTTTTAATACTAGGTGACAAAAACTTAATCCAAGCTAGTGCAAATATTCTGAGTTATGTTTTGTAAACTTTTCATTGCCCATTAACCCTTCGAGTAATGAGAAAATAATATCTTAGAACTTTTGCCTGTCAAGATTTGCGTGCAAAATTCCCGATTCTTGGCATGCATTTTAAATGTTCTTTTTTATTAGTTATTTTGTAACTTTTTTGCAAAAACAAAAATTGTTCTAAAATCAAGATAAAATAATCTTTCCGATGTGTTTATTAGAAATCAATTTTTTTGTTTTTAAACATTAAAAATTTTATATTGAAAGTGTAAATTGGCTTAAAAATACGTACCTGGGGATTCCTCAAAAAAATACGTTAAATTAAATAAACTTAAAATTTTAAATACAGATTCATTTTTATAGGAAAATTTGTAATGAAACTGTCACCTCACTTTTTACAACTTTCATACAATTTTATTTTTAAATTTAGTGTTTGTTACGTCACAAATTGGCGCAAAATAAAATCGTCACTTATGATCGGGTTTGTAAAATATCTAACCAATACAGCTTGTATATTTCCAAAACAATAAGAAGCATCATTTCTTTCTCTCTCTAACATAAAAGAAATCACAAATGTTTATATGACAGGAAGAGAGATATCTAACTTTTAATAATGCACGGTCGCTCTGGGACAATCTCGGTCTCCTGTTATTATAACGGCATATGATGTTTTGGGACAACTTGGGTCTCCTGTGATTAGACGGGTTAAAAAACGTTCACAATGAACGCAAAATAATGCTGACGTCAATTTGAAATTTCAAAGCTTAGCGGAATGCCTTTCTTTCAAATAAGTTTTGTTTGGCTTTTGTAGAAGAAAAATGAAATTGTACACCCAAGTCCATTTTCATGAATAAAAAATTGAAAAGGACCCAATGCGCTACCTTGAGGGAACTCATACTTTATCTTCGCCGTGTCACTGAGGCATTTATTTATTTCCTATTTTTATTAATTATAACTTATAACTTAAAAAAGCCATTTGAGCAGTTGTTCGTTGATAGCAAATTTTTAATGTATGTGTACAGCCAAGTCATCTGAGATGGTGTCAAAGGCCTTAAGAGGTCTAGAGAAACTCCAATTTCCTTAAATCCCTCATATAATATTTTTTTTCAATATTGTAAATTAATTCAAATGCAGCCTGTTTTTCTTCAACCTCATGTACACTATACTTACCTATCTTAGTGATAATGCTCATACTAATAATATTCAACGGGGCAAAGTTCAATTCTACCGCGATACATTATCCATGAATGAACGGGGACAACTTGCTAACTGTTGACGCACGATTGTTTACGTTTTTGTCACTCAATATCTGTCATTTTTTACAGTGGGAACCAATATCTAGTAAAACGATGTGGAATTTATATGACTGGAGTTTACATAATCAATATCATCCAAGTATCGGGTAAGCAATAATGAAAACTGGACTAGCGCTTCACCGTTCATATTATTTTCATTATAACAGACTCAGAATTTGTTTAGTAAAATCCATCGTAATACAAAAAGGGGAGAGTTTGTATTACAGATCAGAATCCGACTATTTGTTTTTTATTGTTAAAAAAGTTTTATTACAAAGCGTGAAATTTTTGAATCCTAGAATTTCACAACGCAAATTTATTTCGTTGACTTGTTGGTAACTTTAGACTAGACTTGAATATCCTTGTTTTTGGCTGTAAACATGAATTAGTGCTTGCAGTCTTCAGTAGCATGAACTAATGCCATAATTAGAAGGCGTTTAAGTGAAATTCATTCCCCTGGCAACTGAAATATCTGTTTGGATTTCAACATTTTCTGATATGTACATCTTCGTCAGTTGTGCATTGGGTCGTTCTTCTTTTTAACCTACATAAAGTTGTCTCCACCAGTTAGTGGAGAAAAGTTCAACAAAATTACCAATATTATTATTTTATGATTACTTTAAAATCTACCGTACTAAAGACGTAATGACTGTGTGCGTTTAAAAAAATATGTGTTTATATTTTTGTAGTAAAAATGACGTGACAGAGGTGTAACTCCTCGTGATAGGTATTTCACACACATCACAGCTGTCTTCTGCCACCTCGACTTGCGTGTATTCTATAATGTTACAAATAAATGACATGACGACATAAAATATAAAACTATTTTTAAACTCCAAAAGTTATAACCTATCAAGTAACAGCGATTTTTATTTTTAATGGTGTTTAATAAAATATTTTAAAAAATCTCAAAAACTTGTCTCCTACAATTTATATGTCGTACGACACATTTTTGTCACGTGGGTTTTCATTCGAAATAGGTATACACGCAGCTCATGTTTGTCACCCCAATAGGCATTTTAGGCCTCCTTCCCCCCTTGCTACAATTTCCCTTCTGAGATACAAAGAGATTCATTTATAGTAAAAACAAAATGTGACGGAGTGGTGGAAATGTGACAGAGTGGTAAAAGTTACGTAGGTTAAAAAGAAGAACAACCCCATTATCTTTTGGCTTCTCCTGTTTTATAGTTATTGTCTTCAAATCATTGCAAGTTGTTCAGTAGGTTATTTACCTTTACTACAACACGCAGCTGATAATTATGTTTCTAATTTCGTATAATTCTAGTAATTCAGTGATTCTAGTAATTCATATTACTTGTAAGTTTTTTTCCTGAACAATATTGAAGTGAGCTACAAACCCAAGGTCATTAGCCCACTGGAATTACCAAAATATTTAGAAGTTCGACAGTCTAAAACAACTTAGTAACAAATGTAATTAATATAATTGATTAAAATCCTTTAGACCACCCCGCTTCCCCTCCCTCATTTGTTGTGTATATAAACCGTAAACTAAGAAGATTTTGTATCAGTCTGAAGATGGCTCTAGCGTGCTGAAACCGGTAACGGTCAATAAAATTAGAGTGGAAAAAAGTTTTATGTTTGTTTTTATTATAATATACTCGTACCATCAAATCAATTAGAGTGCATAAAAACTTGTAAAGAAATAATTATAATATTATAATGAAATTCCACTACTCCAGTCCAATTTTTTTATTTTTTTTTATGAATAATGACCTTCTTACTTAAATAACTGGATATTTATTTTTATTTTTATAGATAGTTTTAATAGCTTAAGTAAATATCAAAGTTTTAATTTTTCAAGGTCCCCCGAAAACCACCGAATCTAGTGTGACGTCATCATGACCAACCGAAATATGAATTTTGTAGGGAACTGGAATCAGCTGTTCGACTCCCGCCATTTTGAATTTCAGAATTGGAGCGTTTTACTGGGCATTATGGTTGTTTTTTGTACAGTTAGAGTTTTAGAATATTTTAAATAATATAGATAAACTAATAAAGATACTTTATTTTTGATACTAAATTATTTAGGCCTAAATAATGTTTCAATAAAAACAAAAACTATAATATGTCTAAATCTGTATAAACCAATAACACGGAATGTCGAACGGCTTGCGTCTTACATTTCTATTGATTTCTATACAACTTTGACCCAGGTGACGCGGCGCGGTGACGTCACGCCGCCAAAATCCAGCAATACCAACTTGACAGGGTGTTTTAATGACACGTTTTAAATTGGACTTTTTAATATATTTTTTAAAACTCTACGTTAAATATTATGTAATAAAACTTATATATTCAGAATCAGCGTACATTGGTCTATAATGAACATATTTTTTTTAAGCCATAATATTTTTCACTGGAGTTCCTTATTCTCAGTTTCAAAAATAGAAATGATTTGATGGTCAACTGAATTCTGTAACGAGTAATCTTAATATTTTACAGATAGAGGATACACTTTTACTTATAACTGCACATACTGAATTTTCGATTTATCGTAGATGTCTGCTTAATCAACTGAACTATTGTTATAAAATTTGAACATCCTACACAACTTTATAATATTCCAATAATAAATTGGTTTACGTAAACATCGGCAATGCAATTCACCTCATTTCCGTGGCTTCTTGTTTACTCTGCAAACAGTATGCATAACTTTGAATATTCATTGGCTTTTATTAAAACCTCACTATCGATCTAAATTAGCCAAAAACGCTTAGTGACACAGAAACGCTCAATAGGGTTCCTAATAATCGAATGACGAAGGTTGGGCCAACATTTGAACAACTGTGGTTACAAATGTTGTTTTATGGGTCGCCTATCAGAACTATCCAGCCACTGAAAAAATATAATGGTAGATGTGTGTTTTGGGTATGTCCCTGCGTCAGAAGTAGGCTCAAATTTTCCTTACTTCAGCCGAAACCGAAATGCTTTTGAAGTGAAAACAGCAACACTAAAAAGAGACAAACACCTACAACTATAGGATTTAATAGTATTTACTTTATCTGTTTTCTGAAGTCTTCAAACAATCAATCGAAAATGTCACTTAACATTAAAGAATTCATTGAACCAGAGTTAAGCGGGACGCTCAGAGAAGCAAAACCGGGAGACCTTTTTTTATACATTAACTCTACACAGGAGGCCCTGAGGAAAATAACTTCCCTCAGGGCCTATGTCATCTGGGATGCTGTGTGGAAGGTCTTTTTGAGGAGAGGAAGGAATGAACATTGGTCTTGAAGAGACCCATGTTGTAGGAGGGAGGAAACACAGAAGCCGCAAATCGTTCCATAACTGAGCTGTTGAACTCAAGAACGAGTCGAAAAAACGACCCGTTCTCATGTGACAAATGTCAACCGTGTACGTTGGCGCGTCTCCCGCCAACGTACACGGTGTTTGGCGTGTCTGGCGTGTTTGGCGTGTCTCCCGACTATGCACCGGTGCCAAAGGGATCAATTACGCTGGTTCCTCAGAGCATCTTCCATTGAAATACCGGTAGAACATGGATAGCATTCCCACCCGACGCCTGTGCTCTAAAGATTGCAATCGGTTCGTTAAGGTGGGAGAATCTATCAAACGGACCGCCCGTTTCTGCACAGAGTCGAGGGTATTTTTCAATTATTTTGGAGCTCCAGGCCAGGTGGCTGCCAAATTCAACCGTGGGACGCACTTGCGATTTGTACAGGGTTAGCAGTTGTGTACTATTAAAGTACATCAAAGACCTTAAGGAAAGTCAAATCATTTCCCCAAATCATCTACGGGGGTGCTTTGTTGAGGGTGTTTTTAGCAAATAAAGGCGTGAACATGGGTTAACTTAACATGGGCTGAACTTAAATAAATTATTTTTTTTACATTAGCTCCACGCAGGAGGCCCTGCGGAAAATATTTCCCTCCGGGCCTATGTCATCTTAGGGTTTTTTTAAAGAAAGAAGTTCTGGGAAGGAAATAGATCCTCATATCTGGGTGGGAATCTGCGGGTCAGAGTGTCCAAGCGTAACGGAACCACTTGGAGTGACCGATGGCAGAGATGTTGGTTATACAATAAATGGTTCACGGGGCGGCAGTACCCACACCCGCCTTCCTGGAAGAAATGAGTCACATCATTACAATCGTATTTAGATATTGGACATAAGATGGTGTGGCTGTGCATCGATTCAAAAGTGATCAATACAGCATCTTCCATTGAAATAGCGGTAGCTTAAGGACAGTATTCCCACCGAGTGACGTTTGTGCTTCGCCGACTGTAATCCGACTGAATGAATGGTTCTATATTATAATTTCAGTCAATTTCTGAGACCTAGGTTAAGGATTTGTGTAAATTGACGATCAAAGTATTATTTAAAATCGATGTAATCGACACTTCTAGGAAAAATCTGTTCAGTGCTAGCAACTTCCAACAACTTACTCTTGTTTGTCGAGAACTGAATGAGTCTGGATGGTAATTTCTTTCACACAAACACATGCCGTGACGTGAAAACTGTTAAGTATAAATTGACATTATTTGAAGGCTTCATTCCGATTTCGACGAGAAAGAAAATTAATTATAGATATCCTGAATATTTTCTAAAATATAAGTTTTATTTTGTGTGCCTACTAAAAACTTTTTGTTGTCTTAACCGGATGTTCTCGAAATTATCTACATAATATGTTATATAAAGAAGAATGTCATAGTGTGGGTTTGTGAGCTTTTTTTAAAAAAAATCTACGGTTTTATATCCTTACAGCAGAATTTTGAGACTCGTTGATGAAATTTTGTAGAAATTAATCTGATTCCGGAAAATTCTGTGTAGCCCAGGTAATGCCGGGAATTTCAACTAATCTTCTGTAGAGCAGGATATCGGATTGTTTGAAACAGTTGACGGCCGGCGTAGTCCAGCGGTAAGGCTCTTGACTAGCATTCCGAAGGTCGCGGGATCGAATCCCGGCGTGGCAAATAAATTTTATTTGATTAATTTGTGTTATTCACATTTTATTCATTTAAAATAATATATAGTATATTTGCAGCACGTTCCAGAGTGGAAGATACTCTCGGTATCGCCCTGGTGTAAGACCACCATTCAGAATTGAAACGTTGCTTGAAATGGCTTTGGCCGTGTTTGGTGACCAGATCTGTATAGCCAGGTACTTCTCACCTTCCTCTTCCCCATCTCCTTCCCCTCCTTACTACCTTCAGCCTCACAACATACCCCAATTGGGGATACCATAGTCTCACTGGTTCCAGACGGGAGCAGTTGGGACTCTTGTGCGGTATTCATGTAAAAAAAAAAGAAAATAAAAACTCGTAATTTATGAGCCCTGGCGTGATGAAATTTGAACGAATTTTCCTGAATTGTACGGTCCATTGTTTGAAAATTTGAACGAACCTGTACGGTCCCTTGGTAGTCTAAATAGTCTACCGTCAGTTGAAAGTTGAGCTTAAATGCTTGCCTTCCTTCCTTGAGAAAGGAGATTTTGAGGTTTAAGAGGTTGTACGTTAAAACACTTACGTTTTAGTAATGTATATTGTTGTAAATTGCGTGCAATAATTCAGATGAATTGGAATTTTAGTGAGTTGATTCAAGTTGCGAACTCTTGGGCTCTAGAATGTGAAATGAAGCAAAAATTTATAACGAAAAAATTACAAAAATACGAGAGAGCCTTGACAAAAAGAGCATAGACAAATGATAAAATAGACAAAAGTTGTACAGAAAATTCAGACGAAAGGTGATACCGGCGTTAAATTTAAACTAAAAGTGTCTGTAGACGGAAATTAGAAAAAATATGAAATGATAAGTAAGAAATGAAGTTAAATATTAAACACAACACTCGACAACCGTATATAAGGAATTTCCACGCCAACGCAAATATTTTCAGTTCGCAGAGTTGTTACTATTTTGAGTTCTTGGAAATATGAAGGTTTCACGATAACAGCTGTAGATAAATGAATTATTTTATAAGTCAGCCATATTAGGCAAGAGAAGTTAAGATGGGGATGAAGACTGGAAAGTGCTACTGGCTTTTCAGGAGGATCTTCCGAACTGAAACAGAAATAAATGAAACTATTTTCCGCATGTGATAAACCTTTAAAAAATTGAATACGTTTGCTCTTGCTGTACTTAAACACGTGACCTTTTCGTTCCACTCCCAATACGTTCACCACTGAACTACGTAATTGTATATAACTTTATTGAACAATTATTTGATGTATTATGCTTTTCCAGATGTATTACTATACTTTCCGTAATAATTTACACGTACATACTTCGGTCAAAGAAAGAAGGTTTTGATATAACAAATTCGAAACCTTTATCGTTAACCATTCAAGCATTAGTTCTGCGCCATCTAGCATTTATTATGTAATAAAACAAAACCCATCATAATAAAATGAAAACAATTACATTAACGCTTAACCAATAAATAAGTAGTATTGTTTTACTAGCCAATCAAACAGCAATGACCCAAAGAGTCGTTAAATTCCAAGTGGGCCAAACGTAAAACAAGTTAAATGACAGTGTTTCCACGCTAAACCAACTAATGTAGTTCCGCAGAACCAAAGGGAGAATCAGAAAAAAACAGAAAATCAAATCTCATTCTCTCGTAGGTCCGATGTATGGGTTTTTCTCTTGTTACTGTCGCTTTTTCGTTTCATCGAGTTTTAAATCACAACGGTGCTAAAGAAGTTTTCAATTCAAAAAATTTGTGTGCAACTTGATTCTGAGTTATCCGGTTACAATTTTAAAGGCTTCAAAATGTTCTTACGGTTGCAAAAAACTTAATTTCGATAAAAATATTAAACACATCGTGTAGAAGCACCAGATATAGCTAATAGTAGTCGCCTTCATTAAATAGAAGACCGTCAAGATAACAAAGAAATGTATTAAAAACATGTACCGTTGGCAGTAAAGAGTCAAACTACCACCGGTAAAATATATTTCCAAATTTATCAATCTAAAAGCCATTGCACGAAAAGCAGCACATTTTTTTTTTCATTTTTTAGTGTTAAATATAAAACTGCATAAAGTTTTGTACCGCATAAATTTATCGGCAATTCCATTAACCGCCGAACTTCTAGTCTCCTTCAACGGAAGCAATCTTCCGAACAGGCATTCCATTGATATGCTTGGTGTAACTCTAAGTGACCAGTTAATTTTTTTTTTACATTAATTCCACACAGGAGGCCCTGAGGAAAACAATTTCCCTCAAGGCCTATGTCATATGAGATGCTGTGTGGAGGGTCTTTTTAAGGAGAGGAAGGAGTGAATAAGAGTCTCGAAGAGTGTTGTAGGAAGAAGCACAGAGGCCGGCAAATCGTTGCCGGCAAATCAAAGGAGTGAATAAGAGTCTCGAAGAATGTTGTAGGAAGAAGCATAGAGGCCGGCAAATCGTTTCACAGCCGAGCAGTTGAACACAAGAACGAGTCGACGAAGCGATCCGTTCTCATGTGACAAATGTCAACCGTGTGTATATGTTAGGCACGCGTTTGGCGTGTTTCCCGACTATGCACCGGTGCCGAAGGGATCTATGGCGCTAGTTCCTCGGAGCATCTTCCATTGAAATATCGGTAGAACACGGATAGCATTCCTACTTCCCACCCGACGCCTGTGCTCTAAAGATTGCAATCCGTCTGTTAAGATGGGAGAATCTATCAAACGGACCGCCCGTTTCTGCACAGTCGAGGGTATTTTTCAGGTATTTTGGAGCTCCAGATCAGAGGTGGCTGCCAATTTTAACCGTGGGGCGCACTTGTGATTTGTACAGGGTTAGCAGTTGTGTACTATTAAGTTAGGGGGCTCCATCGAAGCCAGAGTTGACTCTCAAAAGCTAGGCGTACTTTACAGTGACTTTAACAACACTAGGCGTACTTTACAGTGACTTTAACAACACTTGACACAACCCGCATTTGGCAGCCACCTCTGGTCTGGAGCCCCAAAAGACTTGAAAAAAAACCTTGACTATGTTCAGAAACGGGAGGTCTATTTGATTGATTCTCCCGTCTTAACAAACGGATTGCAATGTTTAGGGGATTGGGAATGCTGTCCTTAGCCTCTCAGAAACTGGGCATACAGGCGTCAGGTGGGAACGCTGTCCTTGTTCTACCGGTAATACAATGGAAGATGCTCCGAGGAACTAGCGTCATTGATCCCCTCGGCACCGGTGCATAATCGGGAAACACGCCAAACGCGCGCTTAACATATGTACACGGTTGACGTTTTTCACATGACAACGGTTCACTTCTACAACTGTTCTTCAATTCTGACTGTGGAACGATTTGCTAGCCTCTATATTTCCTCCTTCCTACAACATGGGTCTCTTCAAGACTCACACTCCTTCCTCTCCTTAAAAAGACCCTCCACACAGCATCTTCAAAGATGACATACGCCTTGAGGGAAATAATTTTCCCTAGGGCCTCCAGTGTGGAGTTAAGTGAAAAACAAAAAAAAAACTTTTATTAGGAATACATTTTGCAAATTACAAAAGTTTCAAATTATTTACTACAAGAAACAACGAATGACGTTCGGATAGAAGGAAAAAGATGCATAAAAATTACATTTTTTGCAAAGTTCAAAATTTCCCCGATTTAACAATTCCTTTTCCGCCATTTTTTATACCGATTGACATTTGCATGAGTTTCATTTCAATCTAAACACCAACAAAAACCTATTTTGTGCATGTAAATATTTGTTTCTTGTAGTCATCGTTGAAACGAAGTTTTTCCATAATCTGGGCCTAAAAGTGTGGCAGTTAGGGGAATAATTACCAAATTATCTATGGTCTATAATAGTCTATGCGTGCATATTATCTATGGTCTATAATAGTCTATGCGTGCATATTATCTATGGTCTATAATAGTCTATGCGTGCATATTATCTATGGTCTATAATAGTCTATGCGTGCATATTATCTATGGTCTATAATAGTCTATGCGTGCATATTATCTATGGTCTATAATAGTCTATGCGTGCATATTTTTATCCTAAATGTAAATACTTACTCAATTGAAATGCTAATGAGCCCAGATTCGTTATCTTTTATACTTAACTGACGCAGGCAATAATAACATAATAGAATCTGATTGTTTATAAAACAGCTATAAAATTAGATACCTAATTACACATCCTGATATAATTTAGACACTATCAATTTGACAGTCAAGATAGAATTAAATAGGACTCACCATATACACAAAGTCACCTCCGAGCACAATTAGAAACAATGCTCGAACAATTGATGATCACTGTTATTTTTTATCACAAAAAAACACAAGAGGATATAATTTAACACGAAAAAAGATGTTGTTTTTTCATGCACTTTTGTAATGTTGACAGCAAGTCAAAAAGAGAGAAAAAAACACAATTTATTATCGTTATGTACCATTCTTTTTAATTCGGAGTTTGAACAACGTATATTGTTCTGCAATGTTTTAAAAATTGTTCACGTGAAAATTTTTGTCACTGTCTTTCTTATTGATCACAAAAGAATGAGTTCCACTTTTAAGGGTTGTTGAATTTATAGTTTTTTTCTGAAATTTATGCAAAACCTAGCACAAGACAAGGTAAATTCACTGTTTTAAAATCCTTGCGTGAAAATTGCAAACTTTCAGAGCTGCGTGAAAAGTTCGCGCGTGATCGCGCGGGCTTTCGGATGTTTTTCTCCCGCCTTTACTGCCAAGTGCCAAGCTCGCGGGCAGCCGATACCGTGTGCGGTCGGGTACTGAACGGAGAGCAACTGAACACTGATCCGCTATCGTGCCGCCTCGATAGCGCAGCCGACTGCCTCGGTAGGTACTGCTAGGTACTAGGACTACTATGTAGGTACTGCGTCTGGGTAGGTACCGTTCGCTTCTCGCTCCTCAGGCGGTAGGAACTTCTAGACGCCCAATTTGCCGCGTCTTTCTGATGACAATGGGCGCTTTTATTCTATTTGTTTAGGTGCCAGTTTTTGCTGGGAAATGGCATTTTACATTTTGTTGGGGTTTTTAAAATTATAATGTGTGAATTTGAATTTAGAACACCGTGACAAAACAAGTGATATAATCTATAGTTACAAATTGCAAAGGAAAATATATGCATTTATATTTTTTTAATTACGTTGGTAGATACCAACGTTCGTAGAAAATGCGTTTAGCCGCTTTCAAAATTTCAAACGCGTGACGTAGCTTAAAGGAAAACACTGCCTCTTGTTAACACTGACATTGTTAAACGCATTTTCTCCGAGCCTTGGTTAGGTACCTAGCACGATAAAATGGTATAATTAATCTTCATGATTTTTCATAATCCTCAAAAATTAATTTTTCATTTCTTTTCTAGGGTTTGTAAAATTTAAATAATTAACAATCTCTGGTTTTGTTTCTAAAAATTTAAAAATCGTTGTCTGGGTAGTTCATAGGTGTCTACCTTAATTTGGAATTTGTTTCAAAGAGGTAAAATGCTCAGTATTGCCATGGCAAAAATTACCAATAAAAATCTTGACAGTTTTCTACTAGTTTTTTCAGCGCACGTTTTTCAATAAATTTTTCCACGCAAGCCACTGTAGTTGATTGATATACCTAAATATATTTAGCTCCTTAATTTTCATTTAAATAATGGTCTTAACCTAGGGCGATACTGAGAGTATCTTCCACTCTGAAACATGTCGCAAACATACTATATATTATTTTAAATGAATTAGTAGTGAAATAACACAAATTAATCAAATAAAATTTATTTGCCCACGCCGGGATTCGATCCCGTGACCTTCGGATTGCAAGTCAAGAGCCTTACCCCTAGACCGCGCCGATCGTCAAAATGTTGCAGACGCATTAGTCTGGGAACAAGATATTTGAAAAGTAATAATTTCTATAATCTATAAGCAGGATTCGTAAGTGGCTTCTTTGTGTCTCAAATAAATAAATAAATACTTATCAATCATCAATTCAAAATTGATACTAATAAAATGAAAATCTTACCAATATCCCTTGTTTTCCATAACATTCTTTCTTTTTTTTAAATACATACTACTATTATCAAAAGAAATAATAAGCACACATTTTGTTTGATCCTCAACACTTTGTTGTTAATTCATTTGTTATTTTTTCTACAAATTTTCAACATTTATTTTTTTTATTTTTAAAATTTTGGTATTTTGCTTTTATTTAACTGTTTGGTTATGACCAATATTTATGTGTTATTTTGAATAAATTGTAAAATTATAAACCCCGATACAGGCGAACCCTAGCGGGGTTAATAATTACATGCTAAAATGAATAAAATTGTGAAGAAGCATTAAATAAATAAATAAATATACATGTACAATGAACTATTTAAGTGGTAACTAATAACAGCATTTATGTATACTCCCCTTCCACACACAAGCAAATGCTTTCAACGGAAGAGTAGTAAAATTAAATAGATGTAATTGTTGTTATTAATTAAATTAAATTATATTATTAATCTAATTAAATAATTTTATTTTTTTATTTTTTTATAAATTTAAATAATTTAATTAATTTAATTAATTAATTTATTCAATTTAATTAAATAGATGTAAACTTATCATTATTTACTAAGTAAAACATATTATTAAAAAAAAAAATTAAAATGATAACGATGGAATAAAAAACTTCAGCCTTTTTTTTTGGCGGAAATCGAACACAAACTTTCGACATTACACTCCAACTTTTATCCTCAAAGGAAAAAAATAACAAATCTTTTGGTTGAAGACAAAGAAAACTTTTTTGCAAATGTTTTTCAGCACATTGCCACAACAAATAAAATTAAGTTTGATAGGAAAGAAGTTTATTTATTCGAGGAATATTCACCTCATGTGTAGATAAAGCATAGCACCTTACATTCTTCCTCAGTTCCTGATTTCATTGAAGTTTCCCTCCGGACCGTGAAATGTGTTTTTCCACCGAATTGACAGCAAGATAACGTCATTTTGTCAGCGGAGTACATCACTGTAGAGACAAGCCCAAATGATGAGAATTTTATTCTAGGATATTAGGACCTGGATTCATTATCAGTCGAACAGAATAATTAACAATACATCATCATCAGCGCATGTTCTGTTTTCAATATGCGGAATGCATCTCTTTAAGACCTGAAAATAAAGAACTTAAGAAGACTTTAATGATTTATTAGAGCATCTAATCTACAATGCTTATTAATCTACAATGTAAAAACTTGTTCCAGTTTTCTTTTAATATTAAAATTAATTATTAATTAATTAATTCATTAATTCTAACATACTAGTTAATTTCTATGCCATCTGCAACTTAAAAATTTTCACTTTTATCGTAATGCAATATTTTTACTTTAATTTATCTTTGTACCTACCTCTCGTATGATGTTTAGTAGTGATATTTTTATAGTTCATCCTTTTTTTATTTAAAAACTGTAAACTGCGTCTCTATATTATAAAGTTGTCATGTAAACGTGTCATCAGTTGAAAATTAATAAATAAATAAGTCTCTAAAAAGGTTTTCACTGATTATATAAAAAAAATTAAAAGCGGCGTGAATTGTGAAGGTTGGTGATGGATTTTAGTTATGATTTATTGCGTTGCAAGTAGAACTAACGCACATGAAATAAACTAGCACAGATCCGTGAAAACTCAAAGGAAAATTAATATATGTGTAAACGTATTTTTTTAAAACATATTTTTAAATGCAGATAGGTGAATAAAATTTTGCGCGGCCGACAACGCAACCCCGATCAATTACTTGGAACACCACTATCCTGACAATCACTTCACCAAATACTTTAAGAACGGAGGCATAAATTAACTACGTGTACTGAAAACAATACGTCAGAATTACTCATTTTTGAATTTAGTATTGTTAATAGATAAGTGCTCACATCACAATCGAAATTAAAAGTCTTTATTTCGATAAAATGCCAAATTTTAGCTACACATTATAAAAGAAACGGGACTTTGTTCTCCACGATCTTTCACTTTCAATATCCGAACAAAAACTCTACTCTATGAACTACTGCACTAACCTGCAGACTTATCATATTTTTTTGCGCAACATTTTTTTTCAACAATTTTAACTTTGTTTCATCTTTTCTCCACTACATTTTTTGAAATTTTCAAACAAAACAACTACGGTGCCTGGAAAAATTCCAGGTAATTAATATGGATTGGGTGACTTGCTTTTTTTTAGGTAAATGATTAACAGTCATTAAAAGTGGTCAAAAATTTTATACAATTGATGTCTGTCACAAATAAATGTACAACGGTTTTAGAGCACAATGCGGGAAAAACAGAATTGCGCATGTGTGGATGCAAAATGCGATATTGCCGGATTTATTTTATTTTATTTTTTATTTTATTTATTTATTTATATGTATACATATTTCAAAACAAAACAATACAAAATGGTGCTTTGTCTATCTAACTGGCAAGGATTCCCGTTTTAGGACAGGCAAATTGCATATTTAGTTCATAATATTCTTAACAGATGAACGGTTCCATTAAAGATAACACAAGAAAGGAGATTCTGTCCAAATAACTACCGAAAAAAATAATAATTGCATTCTGAAGTAGGAATAGATTTTTTACGTCCTGGAAAGAATCGCAAAGATGTGATTTTTCTAAGTTTGATTTGGAGAACATTAATAATTGCATTCAGAAAAATGAATGGTTTCTTATGAGAAATCGCTAGGTTGAGACTCTTACCAGGTCATTTCGGAGAACATTTACAATTTTATAATTGAAAATGTAGTATTTAAAAAATGGTATTTAACTATAATGTTTAAACATTTACTAAGTTTTATTTAAAAAATAGTTTTTTTTTCACTTTTTATTTTTTTTTAGGAAATACCGCGCAAGAGTCCCAACTGTGGGAGGAGCGCTGGAGCCAGTGAGACTATGGCATCCCCAATTGGGATATGTTGTGAGGCTGAAGGTAGTGGGGAGGGGGAGAAAGAGATGGGGAAGAGGAAGGTAGGGAAGTACCTGGCTATTCAGATCTGGTCACCAAAAACGACTAAAGTCATTTCAAGCAACGTTTCAATTCTGAATGGTGGCTTATACCAGAGCGGTAAGAGTATCTTCCACTAAATATTAGTATCAAATCGAATTTAAAATCGTATGATCTTTATGTAATTTGTAACTCCGGCGTAAAAAGGGTTAATTTTTAGCATTCAGTTATTAAACGACAGACAAGCGAATTCTGTGTCAATAAATATTTTGTACGCGACGTAGTAAAATGCGCGTGGCAAAAATTCGTTTTTCCATGAAAGAAAAATTATAACATATCCTCGTGTTTTTGTGTCGCTCGTTACGTTCGCCTGTGAAATTCACCGAAATGTTTGTATGTTTCTTGTTTGTTTGCATAACAAGGCACCAAAATACCTTTGAAGACGTTCCCTTTGTGTCACTTATTAGTTATTAGTTGTGCCTATTGTATTGGAAATAACCATATGTATTGACACACTTTTCGTGCTGTGTTCCGCCATGGAAATAGCTACAACTCGAAAAGTTTGAAGCGAAAAATGTGTTTTTTTCTACATTTATTTTGACAGTTATGTTGATTTATTTCCTGCATTCTAGTTCGATAATTCTGTAAAAAATATGGGGTGAAAAGTTATTGAAAGCAGTTACCAAGACTTCTACACTTGATTTAACCAAATATTGTGGAATGGTTATAACTTATCATAGTTATTATATTTCCCATACATTTTGATGACAGTATGGTACACTAGTGCTACCGCGATTGATATTTTTTCAATCATTTTTAACACATCTATTTGAATTTCACTTTTGTTTGTATGACGAGGTATATTGGAAGTGGAAATTAACCCACTTCCCGACATTCGATCCAGTTGAAACTCGAAAGATAGACTTGTAGTCGATGACAATCCTTCAACGGAAGCGATCTTCCGAACAGACCCTCAGTACAGGGCCCGCAGATACTTTAATAGTACACAACTGCTAACCCTGTACAAATCGCAAGTGCGCCCCACGGTTGAATTTGGCAGCCACCTCTGGTCTGGAGATCCAAAATACTTGAAAAATACCCTCGACTCAGTGCAGAAACGGGCGGTCCGTTTGATAGATTCTCCCACCTTAACGAACGGATTGCAATCTTTAGAGCACAGGCGTCGGGTGGGAATGCTATCCATGTTCTACCGGTATTTCAATGGAAAATGCTCTGAGGAACTAGCGTCATTGATCCCTTCGGCACCGGTGCATAGTCGGGAGACACGCCAAACGCGCGCCCAACATGTGTACACGGTTGACATTTGTCTCATGAGAACGGGTGGTTTTTTCGACTCGTTCTTGAGTTCAACAGTTCGGCTATGGAACGATTTGCCGGTTTCTGTGTTTCCTCCCTCCTACAACATGGGTCTCTTCAAGACCAATGTTCATTCCTTCCTCTCCTCAAAAAGACCCTCCAAACAGCATCCCAGATAGGCCCTGAGGGAAGCTATTTTCCTCAAGGCCTCCTGTGTGGAGTTAATGTAAAAAAATTCCATTTTATGTGGTGGCATTTTCCTTAAATGCGTAGAAATTAGAGCACTTAATATACGAAACAAATGTTGGTTTTAAATATCGTAATTTGGCAAGGTTGGTAGCGCGGTTAATTCTGATCACTGGTAAGGAATTTTTAAACCTTAGTTATCTATATTTTTTAAGTTTTAAAAGACATTTGAAAATTTTACATTTGAAAGTTTTAAAACTTAGTTATCTATTTTTTTTAAGTTTTAAAAGACATTTGAAAATAAATAAAACATTGTTTTATACGGTATGATTTTTATTATATTTTGTCCCATGCTACGCTATTGCCTCTAGCGGCCAGAGTTTTCAACCAACACAAGTAAAAACTGCAAATATTATATTGGAGTTAGACGTATTATTAAAATTCTGTAGTAATTTTTTGTTTACATGTGCTTCACATGGGAGGCGCTGACGAAAATAATTTCCCTCGGGGCCTATGTCATCTGTGGGGATGCTGTGTTGAGGGTTTTTTTTTAAGGAAAATGAGAAGGAGAGAGTTCTGGGAAGGAAAAGGGTTTAATGGGTGGGTAGGAATCTGGGGTTCAGTGTGTTCTGGTCGTTCGCCTCCAAGACCTAGACAAACCTCACCCTATGAACCCGGGCACCTTTGCTAAATCACCGAACGTAGCGAACCACTTGGGGTGACCTATGGCAGAGGTGTTGGTTATCCAATAAAGGTTCCCGGGGCGGCGGTACCCATTCCCGCCTCCAAAATTGATTTAACTGAAACAATTTATTTTTTGTTATGATTAGAACACCATTTCCTTTTTTAACTTTAAAGAATATCAAATTCAATATAATATTTTGATTTGAGAGTGGCTTTTTCAAACATACAACCACATATTTTTATTTTTTTATTTTCGTTATCATTATATTCATCCAGTATAGTGCGCAAGATTTTTTTTTAATAATTACCATGTCAACATATAAAACATATCATGAAAAATTGAATCCTTTAATGGCCTATATTTTATAAATTAAAACACAAATAAATAAAGTTGCATACATCCGGACTAAATATTTTCTGTAACTTTTGATAATTTTTTTATTCAGCTTGACTTAGAATTTCGGCCTCAGATCGATTGTCTTCAAAAATAACATATATTTTTTTAAGAGCTTAAAAACTTCAAATGTTTAAGGGAGATATGTAAGAAATCGGTCGAAATACGAATAGTAGACCCTTAAGCATTTTCACAATTTTCGCTTCAATTTTATCATTGAAAATGTTAGCGCGCTCTGTCCAACATTCGTAATTTCATATCTTCATTGTATAAATAATACCCAATTATTTATGAGAAAATGTTTGGTAAGACCAAATTAAATTTCCAGAAATAATAGTGTCATAGCAAAAGTTGTTCGCAAAATATGACTTTTACGGCTTCTGGTTATAAATTAGCTATTTTAGTAATGTGCAGTATAAGGGACTTTACTATTACTATCGTCTGTTTACCAGTGGCGTAGTTAGTAGTTAGTAGTTAGTAGTTAATCACTTTCTCCTTTTTTTTCTAATTTTTTAGATTGTTTTTTCTCCTTTCTTTTAATATTCCCACGGCAACGGCACAATAAAGCATAAAACGTAAAATAATGATGAAGTTATTCCTTACACACTATATAAGAATGACTGTAAGTATATCTGCTTCCCCCAACGACGAAGGCGACGCTTCCCGGCTCAAAAAAAAAGAAGATGGAGAGATATGTAATTTCGAATGTTGGACAGAGCGCGCTAACATTTTCAATGATAAAATTGAAGCGAGAATTGTGAAAATGCTTAAGGGTCTACTATTCGTATTTCGAGCGATTTCTTACACATCTCCCTTAAACATTTGAAGTTTTTAAGCTCTTAAAAAAATATGTGTTACTTTTGAAGATAAAATCTAGATACGTTCCACGCCGAAACGCAAATTATGTGAAATTCCCTCGATAGAAAAAAATCGCAAAGTATGCTCCGAAAATTATTTTAAACAAGTCTATTTCTTTTATTTTACAAGCTATATTTGTGAAAAATTCACAATGTTTCTTTAAATGATACTTAAGATACGTTCCACGAGATTTTTGCTCTATTTTAAACGAGTGATGTTTTATTAAGCTTTTTCGCAATTTTCGCTGCTAATCAACGATTAAACATATTAGCGCGCTCTGTCCAACACTCGTAATTACATATCTCTCCATCTTCTTCTTTTTCAGCGCTGTGCGTTTCAAGAGTGCGGCCTTAATAAAACATGACTCGTTTAAAATGGAGCAAAAATCTCGTGGGGGTTGTCTAAAACGACGTTCAAAGAAACACTGTGAATTTTTTCATACATATAACTAGTTGAATAATAGAGACAGGCTTGAAAATAAAAATTTTCGGATCATACTTTGCGACTTTTTTCGATCGAGGGGATTTCATATAATTTGCTTTTCGTTGTGGGGGTTGTAAAGATAATATTATTATCTTAAAAAATAACACATATTTGGAGCTTAAAAAACTTCAAATGTTCAAGAGAGATATGCAAGAAATCTGTAGAAATTCGGGTAGTGGAGGCTTAATATACATACATTTCCCTCACTCGTATCAAATAAATGAGATGCCGCTAGCCGTTGCCGTCGCAGTGCCGTTGACGTGGGAATTTTAAAGGCAGCCATTCTGTTGTAAAACAAGCTTATCTCTGTCTCATTATGTTTTCGGCTGTTCTATTTTTTATTCTTCCTCTCTCTTATAAGCTTAATTAAATAAAAATAATATGCCCACACTCTGTATTTTTTTTAAATTAAATAAAGTTTTAAGCAAAATCAGTTGGGGAAAAAATTAAATACTTTATTCGGTAAATAATTTTTATTTATTTTTTAAAGAACAAAGTGATTGTTTTCTATTAACACATTAAAAGAATGTTAAATACACGTAACTATATATAGTAAGTACAAAACACTGCCAGCTAAGATTAGACAACAGACTCAATGACCAAATTCAAACACGAAATAAAGAAATGTATTTAGTATAGGACATCACACTTACAAATATCTATGAATTAGAGACAAAAAACAATTTTGTTCATAGAGACAAATAGCAATTTATATACGACACAATCCTTATAAAATAAAATAAAGTAATGGAATCCTGTCAAGTTTTTTTATTGTATTGATATTAAAATCTATCAATACTTAACTTATCAAAAAATCGCACGTTATTATAAAAAAAAATTATGGAGTTATCAAAATGAATAAGAGGAAGTGACGTTTTCTTGAACTGTACAATACATTGACAAAACGCCACTGTTTTTTACAGTATTGAGTGCAGCCATTAAAAGATAGTAAAACTTGGAATGACCGATTGTATTCCGCTAAGCCTAAGTGAATGGGCGCTGTTTTCTTCAACAATCATGCACACATTGCTCACTGCGCCGTTATCAACCAATTTTATACTTTGGCATTCGATCGAATAGTAAGCCGGGTTAGCTTTCAAACTGCTTCATTTTCTTTTTTCTTTTTCACCTTTATTCAATACTAGCTTTTCCTCGCGGCTTCACTCGCATGGTATTAGGGTAAATTACTGTAGCGCTTGCACTTATCAATTATCTCCACCTCCCCCCCCCCTCCCGCATTCCATACATTCATTCCCGGTACATTCAGTTTTCAAACAGCTCGCGTGCACCTGAATTTTATAATGCTAGAGCTCAAATAAAAAAAGAATTATCCAATTTGGTGCAGTCGTTCGGAATTTATGCGCTTACAAACATTTCGGAGAATTATTTTTATTTAAATATGTGGAAGTCTGTAAATGTAATAAAAGATAGCACTATTAATTATAGTCTTTATAATCGTTACGAATCACATTTTTAATGTAGAAACTCTCATCTGACATTTATTACCAAACATAAGCTTATCCAATAATTGTAAAATAACAAAACATATTCTAATATTTGAATTTTCTGGAGCAGCAGCCGACCAGTAGGTAGGGGGCTGAGTACCTGAGTACCAGCATAGAGCCCACAAATATATCAACATCGTTTCCATGGCAACGATTTGTTTTCTGACGTTGGCAATAAATCGCTTTTGTTAGCGACAGAAAACGTGTAATAAGTATAATATATTAATATTTATAATTTCATAACACCCGAACTTACCATCATATATAGTCTACGCATATAATTTAGCTTTCTATTGGTGAAAGAATTTTTAAAATCGTTTTATTGTTTTAGGCGTGAAAGCATCACAAACAAATTCCAGCAGTTTCGCATTTATAGTATTAAGTATGGAAAATATAGGTTAGGCTCTTCTACGTAATATCTTTAATATATCTGATCTCTTACTATAAGTAGAAAGGTACTTACTAATTTACAAGGGAGCATCAGCCTTACCGAAACCACAATTATGATTTTTTTTTAAATCTCAATATTTGCTCCACGCAAGAGGCTCTTAGGAAAATAATTTCCATCTGGGCCTGTGTCATCTTAGGGGATGCTGTGTGGAGGGTTTTTTTAAGGAATGGATGGAGAGGAAGTTATGGGAAGGAAATATGTATGAGGGGTGGGTAGTGTGTTTGAATGCTTATCTATGAATCCATCTCTCCAACCGCGGTGCAAGGCGATGGGTCGAGCGATTCCGGCTGGAGAGGTCAAAAAACCTCCTACAACCAGCCTCTCAGCAGGTGGGCAGACGTATCGGCTGCCAAGACCTGGACAAACCTCGTCTCATGAACCCGGGCACGTATGGCAGAGGTGTTGGTTATCCAATAAATTGTACCCGTACCCGCCTCCAAAAATGAGATGATATACGTGTAAGATGATAATTTTCTTTCGTGACTTAACCAAAATCTACGAGTGTTTTTATTAAAATTACGATTGATAATGAATTATTTTTAAGTAAAGTTAGATATTTCATGAGGTTAAAAATCTTTGAAAAACAGAAGCATCCTAGGTAAAAGGTTTTACTTAATGCCATGCTATATTTTCATTTTGGAAGGCGGGTATGGGTACCGCCGCCCTGAGAACATTAATTGGTTAGCTAACACCTCTGTCATAGGCCATCCTAAATATTACGTTTAGCAAGGTTTCGCGGGTTCATAGACTGAGTTTTGCCTAGGTCCTGACGGCGGATGCCACCTACTGCGTGGCGGGAAAATTGTTGAGTGAGGCCTTTTGACCTCTCTAGCCGGACCGCTTCGACTCGACACTGCAACGCAGTTGGAGGAATAGATTCATACGTCCATCACTCATGGATACACTGACTCCCAGATTCCTTACCACCGCTCATACCTTTTTCCTTCCCAGAATATCCTCACCTTCCTTTCCCCCAGACCATAGACTTCAGTCCCCCGATGTACAGCATCCCCCGATGAAGCATGTGGAGCTAGTGTAAAAGATTTCCAATCTTTCAACACATAATAAATAGTTTGTGGTGGAATTCCACTAATATGACTATTTTAAACCCTTAGAGCGTGTTCGCACACAGCTATAAAAGATGTAGCTTGGCCTATTTCAGCATATCGCTCGCCATATATTCCCAATGCGAATATATGGCGAGTGATATGCTGAAATAGGCCAAGCTATATCTTTTATGGCTGTGTGTGAACACGCTCTTATGAGTTATTCCCACTTTTTCCCGTATTAAAGTCAACCGGTGGATGCAGAGAGCTTATAATAGACTTAATTTGGGAGGCGGAAATGGGTACCGCCGCCCCGGGAACCTTTATTGGATAACCTACATCGGTTGGGGTGCCCGGGTTCATGGGGTGTGGTTTGTCTAGGTCTTGGAGGCGTATGACCAGGACGCACTAAACCCCAGATTCATACCCACCCCTTAAACACTTTTCCTTTCCAGAACTCTCCTCCCCTTCCTTTCCTTAAAAAAACCCTCCACACAGCATCCCCAAATATGACATTGGCCCTGAAGGAAATTATTTTCCTCAGGGCCTCCTGTGGAGCTCATGTAAAAAAAAATTAATATGCCTAAGTTTGCGAATATCTAGACAGTCAATAAAATAGAAGAGAAATTATCTATGTCCTATGTACGGGTTGATCTATGAATGCGAATGAAGCGAAAGGGTGTGCCAATACACAGTCGTCTGGCGGTCCATCGTCTGTCTCCACCCTTGCGGTGAATCGCGCAAATATCGGATAGTCCTTGGATTTTAAATATGTTTTGAGGTATGTTTTCATAATCGAAAATCTAACCATTTAAATTTAATTTTTCAGAAGTTTATCGTATAACCAATTTTTGAAAAATGTTTATTTTATTTTAAATGTACATTTACAGTTAAACATAACCAATAACAAATATACATTTTATTTTTTAAAGTAAAAATAGTGTTTTTGAATTTTTAGTTGAAAAATATCGATATCAGGGGACAGGTAATTTAGTAACAGAATCATTTTTCCGAGCGGCATTACTAATGGTAAGTTAGTTCTGCATCTCGGAACAACAAAAGTTCTGTGTCTGCGCGCTCTTGTGAAGTTGTCGGGAACATAAAACTCGAATTTTTGTAGTACGTCGGGAATACAGATGTTACCGTTTCGAAGTTTATACGCTGTTGTCTAGTATTAATATCCAGCATGCCGGATAAAAAGGCTGATGGATAAAACAAGGGATAATATCCGAAGTCTCTAAGATATAAATATCTCAGAAACTTTTTTGTACTTTCTCTATCATTTGAGAGTAAGTTAAATCCATTGGTCCCCAAATTACCGAACCACTTTCCAAAATGCTACGTACTAAACTATAGTAGAGCACGCGAATCGCGGCCGAGCTGCAAAAATGAGTTGCTTAGCACAAATCCTAGCATTCTTAAAGTTTTGCTGCAAATCGTTTCAATGTGGACGTAAAATGTTAGGTGCGTATCAAATGTGATTCCCAAATTTTTCGAAACAATAATGTGCTGAAGAGATGAATAAGAAATTTTGTAGTTATAATAAATCGTTTTGTTTGCCTTGGTGTAGCACATAATAGAGCATTTCTTAATATTAAATCCTAGTTTATTGGTGTGACTCCAATTGACGATAGAATTTATATCACTTTGTAGCTGCAAGCAATTTTGCAAAGATTTTTAGAAAAGGAATAGTTTAATGTCATCCGCGAATAAGAGGAACTTAGAGAATTTTATGCAATGGTAAATATCGTTGAAAAATAGCGAGAAAAGTAAAGGTCCAAGATTTGACCCCTGTGGAACTCCAGAGCTTGTGATGAAGTTTGAAGAGTGGAAAATACTTCAAAATAAGTGAAATAACTTAAAATTAGACGTAGAAGTTTCGCTGAAAATCCAAATTGGTCGAGTTTATTTAGGAGAATAAGCGGATCTACTGAGTCAAAATTTCGGTATGTTAACATTACTGCGCGGTAGCTTCAATCAAAATCAAACGCCAAACAAACAAAAACCACGTTCACAAATAAACGAACCCCATCCAAACAATCAGCGGCTGATTGAGTGTTTTCATAAAATAATACCAAATCTCGTTTATTTCATTTTTACCGTGTAAAAACGTACGCACGTAAATAAAACGTAAAAATGAAAAATAAGTCTAATTTCTCGACAGAATAACAGTCGTTTTCAATTAATACGGAGTACATTTAACAATTTATTAGTTACCCTCCTACCAACAAAAACTAAAAAAACCGGAAAATTTTCAGGTACAGTTTGTCAAATAAGAGTAGAAAACGTAAGAGGGCGCTACTGCTGTTCAAATGGCAACACTAAAAGTGTAATCATGGTGGTAATTTAAAGCTATGTAACCTACATTTTTTACCAAAATCAATAAGGCACAAAAGTGAAAAAAAAACATTTTTTCATCGCAATATAATTTTGAGATCCACTGATCTCAAAATTAGAATTGCATTTAGGTATTTTATACCTTTGCCATAATGAAGAATGACGATATTGTAATCTATACTAATATTATAAAGAGGAAGGATTTGATTGTTTGTTTGTTTGTTTGTTTGTTTGTTTGTTTGCATCGAATAGGCTCCGAAACTACTGAACCGATCTGAAAAATTTTTTCACTGTTGGGAAGCTACACTATTCCCGGGTAACATAGGCTATATTCTATTTTTAAAAAAATTAGGGATCTTTAATAAAACTACAATAATGTAACCCAAGGTGTAAAAAAATTACCGAAAATATTCTTTAAATCACGTGCGCTGCAAAAACTATTGATGATAGAATAAAATAATGTACTACAACTTTGTAGAACACATCATTATCTACAAAAAATGTCGCGACAGCATATGTCTAACTATTATAGTTATGCCACAATAAGTGTTCTTTTATTTAAAAAATTTAATTGAAATGCCGCCGCTAGAAAAGACTCTTTATTTGTATCTTGATATTAATTCTTATCAATATAAATTATTTTATATACGAGACTGCTTCAATGCCTTTATATAACTTTTTGAATTATTCAATTCGGACATCCCATTCAAAAGATATCACGAGTTTAAAAATGTAAGTATTATACAATGTTAGCGTCACTGGGGTACGGGCCGTACGGAAGGACACCAACAAACAATCAAATCTTTCCTATCTTATATATAAAAATCAAAAATTGTTTGTTCGTATTTTATACGCTGTCATACCGTTCATCCGATTGCGATGAAACTTTGGTGATTTATTGTGCGCACGCCCGCAAAGGATATAGGCTATTTATAATGGTAAGTTCTGGCGTTATTGAATTTGTATTAATGAAAATGTGCGTATTTCATATATTTTAGTGGCAAGGAGGAAAGGCAGGGGGGAGGAGAGCGGGGGAGGTGGGGTACGTGGGTGGGAAGACGAGGGATGGGAAGGCGGGGAAGGTAGAAGGGAAACGCGAAAGGGGAAGGGGACTCGGGAGGTGAACGGGGACGCACGGGAAAGGACATTCAAGGAGAATCAATTGATTTCTTTGCATTGCAACGCAAGCCGTGCTTTGTGCTTTGAGTTTTAGCTTTAAGCTTTGAAATTTAAGCTTTGAGCTTTGATTCTTGAGCTTTAAGCTTTGAACTTTATGCATTCAACGTTAAGCTTTACGTGTTGAGCTTTAAGCCTTGAACTTTAAGATTTGATATTGAATTTTGAGTATTGAGCTTTGTGCTTTGAGATTTGTGTTTTGAGCTTAAACTTTGAGCTTTGAGCTTTAAGCTTTGTGCTTTGAGATTTGTGTTTTGAGCTTTAACTTTGAGCTTTATTTTTAAGCTTTGTGCTTAGAGTTTTAAGCTTTAAGCTTTGAACTCAAGTTTAGAGCTTTGATATTAAGCTTAAACTTTGGCCATTAAACTTTGAATTTTTGCTTTAAGCTTGAGCTTTAAGATTGAGCTTTAAGCTTTGAGTTTAATATTTGAGCTTTATGCATTCGGCTTTAAGCTTTGAGCTTTGCGCAAGGCATAAAGCTTAACGCTAAAAGTTTAAAGCTTAAAACTTAAGGCTTAAAGCTCAAAGCTCAAAGCTTGAAATTCAATGCTTTAAGCTCAAGGCTTTAATCCCAAAACTTAAAGCTCAAAACTTGAAGCTCAAAGCTTGAAGCTCAAGGATTTAATCTCAAAAATTAAAGCTCTAAACTTAAATTCAAAGCTTAAAGCTGAAAGCTTGAAGCTCAAAGCTTTAAGCTCAAGGCTTAAATCACAAAACTTAAAGCCCAAAGCTTTAAACTCAAAGCTTAAAGCTCAAAACTTAAAGCTTAAAGCTCAAGACTTTAATCTCAAAGCTTAAAGCTCTAAACTTACATTCAAAGCTTAAAACGGAAAACTTGAAGCTCAAAGCCTAAAGCTCAAGGCTTAAATCTTAAAGCTTAAAGCTCAAAACTTCAAGCTCAAAGCTTAAAGCTCAAAGCTTGAATATTAAAGATTAAAGCTCAAAGCTTAAGGTTAAAGCTCAAAGTTCAACCCTTCAAAAATTTTAAAGCTCAAAGCTTGAAGCTCAAAACTTAAAGCTCAAAGCTTAACCCTTCAAAAATTTGGCGTATTTTGTCAAAAGGTAAAAATGTTTCGATATATATCGATTTCGCAATAAAAATTCAAATAAATGGAATATTTGTAAACGTATCGAAAAACTAAATAGGTACTGGTTTTGAAAGGTGAAATACGCTTAAATAAATGGTATTATTAGAAATTACAAAAACATTTTTTAAATACAATTTTTTTTAATGTAAACTTTAAAAAAATTTAAAAATACTCAACTGACATTTTTGATATTAAAATTACTGATCTATAGAAAATGTGTTTGTTTCTGTCTATGTTTGTGAGATGTTTTGCGTTGCTAAACCGTTCATCCGATTGCAATGAAACTTTGGGGATTTGATGTGCGCATTCCCGCGATGGTTTATATACGTGTAAAGTGAGTTCTGGCATCATCTGGGACGAATGGGAAAGGGTAAGTAGAGCGATTTTTTTTCTTTATTAAGTGGCATAGCATATGCCGGGAACTCGCTATTGTATTTAAATGCCTGTGTCAGAATTTGGTAAATTGAATTATGTAATAGAAAGTACCTACCCTAAAATTCTAAATCTATACTAATATTATGAATGCGAAACTGCGTGTGTTTGTTTGTTACGCTTTCACGCATAAACTAATAAACCGATCTTAGAATTTTTTTCACCAATAGAAAGCTACATTATACGCGAGTAATATAGGCTATATATAATGGTAAGTTCTGGCGTTACGAAATTAAAAATATTAAAATATTATATTTATTTTACGTTTTCTGTCGAAAAAGGCGGGATATTTTTTTTTTTTTTTTAGTTATTTTTTTTTTTTTTTACAATACCGCATAAGAGTCTCAACTGCTCCCGTGTGGAGCCAGTGAGACTATGGCATCCCCAATCGGGGTATGTTGTGAGGCTGAAGGTAGTGGGGAGGGGAAGGAGATAGGGAAGAGGAAGGTGGGGAAGTACCTGGCTATTCAGGTCTGGTCACTAAACACGGCTAAAGCCATTTCAAGCAACGTTTCAACTCTGAATGGTGGTCTTACACCAGGGCGATACTGATAGTATCTTCCACTCTGGAACGTGCCGCAAATATACTATTTATTTTAAATGAATAAATTGTGAAATAACACAAATGAATCAAATAAAATTTATTTGCGCACGCCGGGTTCGAACCCGCGACCTTCGGATTGTGAGTCGAGAGTCTTGCCTCGGGACCACGGAGGCCGGCAGTTATTGCTAACGTCAGAAGAAAAGCAAAACAAATCGTTGCCGTGAAAACCATGTTGATATATATTTTTTAAATCAGTCATCGTAGTTAATATTTATCTCTAAAATATGAATCGCCGAAATGTATTTACGCGCATGACTTCCGAACAACGGCACCAAATTGGATTTTACTACTGGTGAGCTCTGGCATTATGAAATATGCAAAAGGTGGCATGCGAGCTGTTTGAAAACTGAATGTACCGGGAAAGAATGTATGAAATGCGGGAGGGGGACTCGGGTAGGGGGTTCGCAGGAGGGGGAGGAGGGAAACCCGGGAGGGGGAGGGGAATCTGGGAGGGGGGAGGGGAGCTTGGGAGGGGGGTTCGCGGGATGGGGAAAGGGGTATTGGAGTGGGGGGAGGAAAGGTGGAGGAGGCGGAGTAAGAACGCGAGACGGGAAGAGGACGCGGGAGAGGAAGGGGAGGCGGAAGGGGAACGGGACGAATGGGAAAGGACACGCAGGAGAAAATAATTTATTTATTAAATGGCATGGCAACGCATGCCGGGTACCAGCTAGTAAAATATAAAGCACACCACTTCAGAAATTGCTCACATTTATTTAATAGTACCTAGTGATGCCCGGGATTTAGGTCATGTCTCTAATTTTAGATCTGGTGTAACTAAACTCACCATTAGTTATTTTTCATTTTCATCTACTGTTAAATTTAAACTTAAGTTAAATATATATTTGACAAGTAAATTGGTGTTGATACTCTACAAATTTTTTAGTTCCATTTTTTATATTTTCAACAATAAACTTTTGTAGTTCCATTAAACAAAATCAAATATCGTAATTAATTCTACAATGTACTATTAATTCCGTAAATTTCTATTTAAGAGACATATTTTTTTTAAAAAGAAAGTCAAACTTCCCCGGGTTACGAAAAACTTCACTTTTTTTTTAATCTCCTACTACCAGCAGAGTAAGTGGAAAATGTTGCTATGTCGTGATGGAGGTCTAAGCCAGCAGAGGAATTAAACACGCGATGCCCGGCCTTTGTAGTTATTGGACAGTTAGGGAGGTGAGGGGTTGGTTCGGTAACTCGGCTGAGTGACTAGTGATGACATGTGGTAGAATTGTTTTGCTAGATTTTGCTGAAACAAATTTGAAAAAAAAGACATAAAAAAAGTCAGCGGAGAGCAAAATTTCGTTTACATTTTTACTCCAAATAATGTCAGGAATCACTGGTTAAGGTAAGTACGTCTTTTACTCCAAATAAGACAGATTTTCTGCTTCGACGGTATAAATTTTTTTATATGAATACCGCACAAGTCCCAACAGTTCCCGTCTGGAGCCAGTGAGACTATGGCATTCCCAATTGGGCTATGTTGGAGGCTGAAGGTAGTGGGGAGGGGAAGGAGATGGGGAAGAGAAAAGTGGGGAAGTTCCTGTCTATTCAGATCTGGACATCAAACACAGCCAAAACCATTTCAAGTAACGTTTCAATTCTGAATGGTGGTCTTACCCCAGGGCGATACTGAGAGTATCTTCCACTGTGGAACGTGTCGCAAATATACTATATATTATTTTAAATGAATAAATTGTGAAATTATACAAATTTATAAAATAAATTTATTTGCCACGCCAGGATTCGATCCCGCGACCTTCGGATTGCGAGTCAAAAGCCTTACCGCTAGACCATCGCCAGCCGTCAATAGAAACGAATGAACAAAAGATTTTGTACAGCAGTATGCATTTTTTCTAGGCTAGGATTTAGACAAACATATTTATTTACATATACCTACTACGTACTTAATGACGAGAACACTAACGCAAACAATTTAAAATACTGTTTTGATGGACTGTCACAGGTCACGCCTGCTGCAAAGTTAAAGTGCTGCAACTGTAAAACGTTGATGATATTCCACTCAACAATTATTCACAACTATAACATTTGTGGTAACACATAAAATGCAATAGGAGTTAACTAACTCCACTAACAGTAAAGCTTCATGATAATATGTTCCGCGAAATCTCCAAGATAATATCATAATGTTACGCTTAACTTTAACTAAAGGTTACGTGTCAAATATCTCATCCTTTGTGAAACGCGCGTCAATTTAAACTTTAAACACTTCATCGCGAAAGGAAGATTTTCAGAGGCGTAACTATCGTGCGAGCGTAATATAGTCACGCGTGGGGGCAAAAAGTACAATGACACACATACTTAGTATATATATGGTGTGTCTGCACATATCAAAAGTGTTTATAGAATTAGCGATATCTGATAACATTTAAATTTATTTGGACTCAACCCTTCAAAATTTCGGCGTATTTTTCAGATGGTCAAAACATTTCTGCTTTACAATAAAATGCTAATAAATGGAATATTTCTGAACATATCCCAAAATTAAAAATTGTTTTTGAAAAGTGATAGAATAGGCTTTAAAATTTTATAATTAAAAATAAACATTTAATTTTCAGAATATAAAAATTTTGCATGCAAACATAAAAAAGTTTTCAAAATGGCTCAATTCACGTTTTTTCTAACTAAAACTACTGATAACGAAAAAAAAATAAAACATGTACATATTTTATTAGAAAAATGTATTATAAACGTTATTTTTACATGACTTTTTTGTCTTTTCACATTAAAATAATTAATAAAAAATTATCAAAATTTTAATTTTTTTCAAATTGCAATTCAAAACTTTGGTTTCATAAAGGTGTATATTTTACTTTTATGGTCGTGATTTTTTAGTTTAGACTATAAAGCGTGGTGTTTTGCCTTTCTAACACTGCTTAAAACATAATTCTCACTCTGATAATAAGGGAGTTAAAGCGATTTATATGAGACGCATGTGAGCTGGTACAAATATGGTCTCCTGTCATTCAAAGGGTTAAAATTGACGTCAGAAAAAAATTCTGTCAAATCTCGTCACTGATCACTCTACCATATGTCGTAACAGATATGACGTGCGTTCTGTTTCGGTTGTATGGTCTTATCACTTATCACGTGACTCTTTAGGCTCTACTCAGTGGCGACGTGTGATGGAAAAATATTAGTTGTTTTGAATTGAAAGCAATTATCGTCGGACAGCAAAATAACATCTTCTTTACTCCAAATATCTCGCTGGTTGAAATCCTTCGGGTGAATACCTGCTGTCACACCGTTTATTGTATAAAACTCAAATCAAAATGTAAAAGACTCAAAAAGTGAATAATCTTCCGCGCTAAATATCCCTCTGCACATTTCAACAGCAGGCTGAAAAAGGTCAGAAAATCAGAATCAGGAATGTTCACCATATTGACTCGGCTTTAGCATTAAATGATTTACTTGATCGTGCTGAGTCTTCCCCGGGCGCAGCCGACTTCTTCTACCAACCACGTCATATAATATATTCATTATCTTAAGGCGACGCTTCCCGGCTCAAAAAGAAGAAGATGGAGAGATATGTGATTACGAATGTTGGGCAGAGCGCGCTAATATTTTCAATGATAAAATTGAAGCGAAAATTGTGAAAATGCTTAATAAAACACGACTCGTTTAAAATAGAGCAAAGATCTCGTGGAAGGTACATTAAGGACGGGTTGTTTCAAAAAATTTGATGGATTCATCAAATATTTGAAGTTAATTTTCACGTTCTGCGTAAGTTCTATTCAAGTTCTATTATTACATAATTATAGACCAGTTGATTCACAAAACTGAAATCATCACAGAACTTGAATAGAACTTACGCAGAACGTGAAAATTAACTTCAAATATTTGATGAATCCATCAAATTTTTTGAAACAACCCGTCCTTAGTATCATTTAAAGAAACTTTGGGAATTGTTACACAAATATAACTTGTAAAATAATAGAAATAGACTTGTTTTAAATAATTTTCGGAGCATACTTTGCGATTTTTTCTATCAAGGGAATTTCATATAATTTGCGTTTCGGCGAGGAAAGTATTTAGATATAATCTTCAAAATTAACATACATTTTTTTGAGAGCCTAAAAACTTCAAATGTTTAAGGGAGATATGTAAGAAATCGGTAGAAATTCGGGTAGCGGCGGCTTAAAGGGAATTTCTTTCTCCGTTCCACCGCTCTAAAGCATTTTTTTTTTAATCTTGTTCATTCCTGATAGCCAAGTGGATGCTTTTTTGCCAGGGAAGAATATCATCTATACAATAATTGGTAACCGGACAAATCGGAAGAGTGGCGTATCAAAATACCTTTGAATAGTGACAAATAAAAAGAAGGTTGTGTTAGGTTTTAAACCAAATTTTTAATTACTTTTCGAAAGCGTTCTGTTTTATCAGAAAAACTTAAAAATTTGGGGTAAATTTTACAATTTGGAAGACGGGTACTGGTACCGCCGCCTCTTGAGCTATTTATTAGATCACAAACACCTCTGCCATAGGTCACCTCAAGTAGTTTGGTGACTTAGAAGGGGTGCCCGGGTTCATGGGGTGCTGCGTGACAGGCCGGATCGGGAGAGACTGGTCGAGGGAGACCTTTTGACCTTTCAAGTAGAACTCTTTTGGAACACCGCCTTGCAATGCAGTAGAAGGAATGGATTCATACGTTCGTCACTCCGGTACCCTTTGACTCACAGTTTCTTACCAACCCTTCATACCTCATCCCAGAACTTCCTCTCCTTCCTTTCATTTATAAAGAACCTCCACGCAACAATCCTCCACGAAAAAAACGTGTCTCCACCATGAAAGATTTTGGAATCATATTTGATAGTAGGCTGATATTTCATACTCATATTCAGATGACTTGTAGCACTTCATTGAGAATGCTGGGCTTTGTTCCGCGTACTGCAAGGAATTTTAGAGACACCCGGGTTCTCGAAATTTTATTCAATTCCTCAGTAAGACTTGAAAGTGGGTCAGTAATTTGGAGTCCACACCAAGTAAAATATTTTCAGGGTTCAGAAGAAATTTCTAAGATTTCCATTTCCATAGGGAATAGCGCTATTATCCGTGGCTCTATCCTACCGACTTCCTTTTGGGTATGCTCGGAATGAACCATCTACGGGTCAGAAAGAATGTACACATTGCTACGCATTTCTTCATATTAATTCGCGTTTGAAAACTCAGCTATCATGGAGAGCATTCATTTCTATGTTCCCGATGGGTATCTTCGCCACCGACAGCATAGACTGTTCTATCTTCCGGCCTGCAGGACTAACTTGCCAATGGTCATGCCGGTCGGGAGAGCAATTTTACTGTTAAACAGAATTAATTCGGATATCGACATATTTCACGGCCTCCGTGGTCCCGAGGCAAGACTCTCGACTCACAATCCGAAGGTCGCGGCGTGCGCAAATAAATTTTATTTGATTAATTTGTGTTATTTCACAATTAATTCATTTAAAATAAAATATAGTATATTTGCGGCACGTTCCAGAGTGGAAGATACTTTCAGTATCGCCCTGGTGTAAGACTACCATTCAGAATTGAAATGGCTTTAGCCGTGTTTAGTGACCAGATCTGAATAGCCAGGTAATTCCCCACCTTCCCTATCTCCTTCCCTTCGCCACTACCTTCAGCCTCACAACATACCCCAATTGGGGATACCAAAGTCTCACTGGCTCCAGACGGGAGCAGTTGGGACTCTTGTGCGGTTTTTTATATAAAAAATTTAGCGTTAGTAAAGCTGTCTTTAAAAGGCAAGCTCTATAAATGCTTGTATAGTTTGTATCTACCACTGTTACAAATGTATTTTAAAAACGCATTAAAATGTTAAATTTTGTAATATTTTTAAAATAATAAAAATGAATTGAATTGAATTGAAAATGTTTTCCTCAGGGCCTTCTGTGTGGAGCTATTATAAAAAAAGCTCTTTCATAATATCGTTTCCTCTTAAAGTGGTAATGACTTATAAAATTGCCCAGGGGGTGAGATTTATCGCTGCGCCTTTGAACATTTGTCTAATTTCTTAATTAGTCAGTATTACCATCTTGTTGAGTATCAATTGTTATAGTGCATTAATGAGAATATTTGCAAGATTCATCTCCTCTTTTGGTATTCCATACCTAATGATGTTAGCGTCTCATTATTGTCAGTCTTTTCTGTAAAATCGTTAGACCTTTCAACATAAAATTGCTCTTCTAATGTTAATACCACACAAAAGTCACAACTGCTCTCAATCGTCTGGATTCAGTGAGAATACGGCATCCCCAATTGATGTACGTTGTAAGGGAGTAGGTAGTTAGAGTGAAGGAAATGGGGAAGAGGAAGAGGGTGAAGAAGTACCTGGCTATTCAGATCTGGTCAAGTCATTTAAGTTTTTTTTTTTTACATTAACTCCACACAGTAGGCCCTGAGGAAAATAATCTCCCTCAGGGCCTATGTCATCAAAGATGCTGTGTGGAAAGTGTTTTTGAGGAGACAAAGGAGGGTCTTTTCAAGACCCATGTTGTAGGAGGGAGGAAAAACAGAGGCTAGCAAATCGTTCCACAGCCGAGCTGTTGAACTCAAGAACGAGTCGTAGAAAAGATCCGTTCTCATGTGACTAATGTCAACCATGTTCAAATGTTGGGCGCGTGTTTGGCGTGTTTCCCGAGCACCGTTGCCGAGGGGATCAATGACGCTAGATCCTCGGAGCATCTTCCATTGTAATACCGGTAGAACATGGACAGCATTCCCACCTGACGCCTGTGCTCTAAAGATTTCAATCCGTTTGTTAAGTTAGGAGGATCTATCAAACGGACCGCCCGTGGAGAAGTATCTGGCTATTCAGATCTGGTCAAGTCATTTTAAGTAACGTTTCAATTCTGAAAGGTAGTCTTCTTCTATAGTGATACTGTAAGTACCTTCCACTCTGAAATGTGCAGCAAATATTCTTTATATTATTTTAGTACCAACCATATGATAACCAACATCTCTGCCATAGGTCACTTCAAGTGGTTCGCTACGTTTGGTGATTTAACAGGGGTACCCGGGTTCATGGGATGAGGTTTGTCTAGGTCTTCGAGGCGGATGACCAGGACACTGAATCCCAAATTCCAACGCACCCCTTAAACCCTTTTCCTTCTCAGAACTCTCCTCTCCTTTCTTTCCTTGAAAAAACCTTCCACACAGTATCCCCAAAGATGACATTGGCCCTGAAGGAAATTCTTTTCTTCAGGGCCTCCTGTGTGGAGTGCATTAAAAAAAGCATTTATGAATGCTAAAACAAGACAAATTATTTACCTACAGATTTTTTGAATGTGATAAAATTTTCATGGTTCCATGCCATCTGAAAATAAAGTCAACTCAACACCTCGTTGAAAAGACATTAAAGCTAGAAAAAATAATTTTAAAATAGCCAATAACCCTTAGTTAATCAACGTTATTGAACCAATTTTTGTATATTTTTTTCATCACTTTTATGCCGCCGCTAACCGAATTTCTACCGATTTCTTACATATCTTGAAGTTTTTAAGCTCTTAAAAAAATACATGTTATTTTTCAAGATAATATCTAGACACCTTCCGCGCCGAAAAGCGATGAAATTCCCGCGATGGGAAAAAACCGCAAAGTATGCTCCGAAAATTATACTGTATGCTTCCTATAATTTTTATTATTAATGACTCTATCCTGAATGGCAAGCATAAATCCTTCTATTTCTATTACATTAGTATTAAACATTTCAATGCAATAATGATAATTGCCCTCTGGATTCTAATCTGTTACGAAGGTTACGACACATTCTTCGGGAGATAAAAAATAGCCCTGATTAATGAAGAGATTCCTATTTCCTACTGTAGAAAGTCGAAATGGAGAAGCCCACTAGGATGGTGTGTACTGTACAGTGATTAAATTATGGAGATATTTTTAGAACGAACATTGTTCAATTAGTCAGGCGGGAGAAATTCCTAAAGGTGGTCGATGCCAGATGACGATGAAAAAATAAACTTCCATTCTTGAAGGGCACCGAAGGGACTGAGCGATAGAAGCGATGGGCGTGTAAGCTTTTGCTCGAAGTAAGCTATTTTTTTTCATTCTTCTGGAGAACGTTTTTAAATGGTGTCAACAATGGCTCAACAATGTGCAACTTGATCAATCATTCGAAAAGTCAAAATTATGAAGAAAAAAACTTGGTTAAACAGATAACGTTAGGTTAGGTTAAGAGCAACTTTAAAAAAATTTCAACACTTAACCCTCGATCACCTTGAGCGAGTTTACAAGCTACTATCTGGGAAATTCACTATCCGTTAGTAAACTCGCTCAGAGTCGTCATATTACTTGCTGACTAGCAAATTGCGGACAATCTACGAAAAAGGTTGAAAGGTGGTCAACTTTACTCGCTACTCGCTCAAGATGGCGGCCTACCAACAGCTGATTTCGCAACTGTCAGAATTAGTTCGCGCGGGAGCCGTAATTTTCGCTACTGGCTAGCGTGTGAAAAAACAGTTCATTTAACTACTGTCTTGCAGTCCAGGACAATCAACTTTGGCTTAAAAGAGGGATGCTCCGCAAAAATCAGTAGGTACCTACATGTGGCAAGGCTGGTATGGCTTCATCATACTCTTTCAATTTTAAAGTAATACTAGCGTAGACTTGTAAAAAACCACGGTATATTTTAGGATTTGGGAAGTTGAAAGAATTTATAAAAAATGTGTTTAACTCTTAAGATCATTGTCTTTTTCATTTATGAGACGATCGCAAATTTACCTTTCGAATAAACACCGTTAGCGAGGCCGCACACCAGACATACGTGTTACGATAACTATTGCGCCACATTTGAAACACGACACATTTAACGCCCGCCTGTATTTGCGCGCAAGCACGCACACCAAAGACACGTTTGTAGCGGGTGCAGTTTGTGGCAAGACGTTGGCCACGCCACATGTATTCAAGATCGAACGCGTTCGTTTTTTGTGGCGCAGTGGTTTGCACAAATGAAAGACAATTTTAAATTTACGTGGAGTTTATCGCAAAGGTAGATAAAAACCTTATTTTATATAACCATGGACTCACTGATTACAGAAATCATCTGAACCAAAATCGGCGAAAAAATCGAACTGATTAAACTAAATCGAACTCTTGCGAAATTTTGAAATTACCGTAAATTGCAGAATCTGGATTAAACGGGTGCACCCAATAACGTATTTTTTTCTCATTACTTATCACATCAAGAAATCCGTGTCGTCAGATGATGTCGACATTTTGTATAAGCCACAACTGTGCGTCCGATGTGCGTGTACGCGACACATTTACTCCAAGCAAAAATGGAGCATGCGTATTGTGGCGACGTAAATATTGCGTGCGTGTAGCGTGTGGCTCCGGTGTGCGGCTCTACTTAGTAAACATTAAAATTACGAAATCCGTCAAAATTTTAAACAAAAAAGTACACATGGCAAATACAAAAGAGGTATTCATCAATAATTAATGAAATAAAATAATTTGGTAATTTCTTTATTAGGTGTCTGAAGTGTTCCTACAATCAGTTCCAAATTTGCGAATTTCAATTAACTTCAAAAGAGTTTCATTTCATCGAAAACATATTAGTATTTTTATTAAGTAATTCGATTAAAGAAATCGTTTAGCAGTATTTTTCTGATCTTATAATTATGTAAGTACCTACTTTAAACAGCTTCTAGAAACAATAAATAAGATCACATCTTTCATCTTGATACAAGATAAAAAGACCAATAAAATACATTTAAGAGGATGATAAATCGGATAAATGACACCTCTTAAATATAAAGAACACCCAAAAGTGAAATAATTATTTATTTTTGCATAAAATGATGCTTTTTGAAATTAAATTACCATTTGTCCGTAAAAAACCTGCTTAAAATATGTGTTTTTATTTAAATATATTTTTTGTTGTCATTATAAACCGTTTCTGTTAAGCTTGTAACGAGTAAAATAAACGGAACCTGTTTATAATTTTAATTAGGTGGTTTTTGAATCTTATTATGTTTGTTATAAGAATCAAAGATAATAACGTGTTTTTGATTATGAGAATAAATCTTGATATATAAAAATGAATGTTTCTTTAATGGTCCCTTGAGCGCTCCTAAACCATTTAGCCGATTGGTGAGTTGTTGTGCGTACATATATATGTTTCTGTACACATATATACGGGTGAGCTCTGGCGTTATGAAATTTTTACAAAAAATTTGCAATAATAACGCGCAAGTTATTTGAAAATTTTGTGGATTCACGTATTTTAGTGGCAGAGAGGGAAGGCGGGAGGGAGAGGGGATTCCCGGAGGGGTGGAGGGGAACGGGCGGGAAACGTGCAAAGTGAACACGTGAGGCGGGGAGGGGAATACGGGAGGGGGGTAACCGGACGGATATACGCGGAAGAGTGAATGGGGAAGCCGGGGAAGGTAGAGAGGGAACGCGGGAGGGGAGGGGTTTGAGGGAATCATTCCTTTATTTAAATGGTATTGCAGCGCATGCCGGAAACTCGCTAGTAATTTGTACATTTTTCACAGTCTTCCATTCGAATCATATGCTTATCTGTTTTGCAAAGGTGCGGATGTTTTTAAGTAGGTACTGTTCGGTACCTACTTAAAAACTTCCGTCACCCCTAGTCATCAAGGTTAGAAATACAATCTCTTGTATAAAAAAATAAATATAAAAAATTTGTTAAATAGGTTACGTTAGGTCAGGGTTATCGGCTAATTTAAAATTATTTTTTCTTAGCTTTTAATGACTTTTCAAGGAGGTGTTGAGTTGACTTTATTCTCAGTTGGCAAGGAACCAAAACAGTTACAAGATATTGACGGGTGCATGCTCTCGACAAGTAGCAATGAATACCTACTGTTTCTTACTATCGTGGTACGAAAGCACAACTCGATGGAATTTGCAGGAAAACACTTCTTGTTATTCTTCAACACAATTTATTAAATAAAAATACAATACTGGTGACAATAGTGATCTCCAAGACCCCACCACACCGACAAATATCGAAGGCTTTATTTCCCTCGATATCTCAACACTCTACTGAAGACAGGCACCCATGTACCCCTCAGATCAGAGATTGATTACAACACTCTACTGGAGATAGGCACCTATATGTACCCCCCATGCTCGAGTTTGATTAAATAACTCCGAAGGTACAACATGTACCTTCCCGTTTCACCGTCAAAACAATACTAACTCAACCATATCAACCTCGTGGTTATTTAAAGAAATCTTACAAAAACATGGTACATAAAAAATGATGAGAAAATACATTTTTAGCAGTTCCCACACTAATTTTAAAATCTAACTTACAGACAATAATAAAACAATTACCTAAAAGTCGGCCCTAGAGGCCTACAAATAAAAATACATCTTAATATTACAGGGATTAACAAATATTGCAAAATTTTATTACTTTTTTCACTTAGGGCTTTAGCCCTAAGATAAATGCACCGTCGGCTTTAGCAGTGTCATAAACATAAGTAGGTGTTATTTGAGGGTACTTATTCAAAGTACCGACTTTACAAATAATAAAGGAATTTGTCCCAAATTTGCAAGGGAATGCATTTATATGATACCAGCCATATTATTCAAGGTTTGGACCTTATTCATGAAACCGTGAGATAATATCTTGTTTGCACATTTTAAAAGGAGAAACTACGCGTAACTTAAATGACTAAAATAAAATGAATATTATAAATGATATTATTTTACAGACTAAATGTATTAAATCGCATTCTAGGAACAAACACCTACGATGTGCAATTTTTTAAGGTTGAAAAAAGCGAATTCATGTTTTTCTGTCAAAAGTAATTAAGAACTATTTCAACGATGTTCCCGTAAAAAAAAATAGTACGTAAACTCCTTTTACAACAGCGGCACAATCACTCACCACAGACATCTGCGCGCCGCAGGCAAACTTAATAACCTACGGACTATAACCCTTATAAATGTTTTAATGATAATGCCCGCTGATCTGAGGTAACCGGTCTGCCTTAAGTGAGGCAAAAGAAGCTGCACTCACTAAAACAGTGATTAGTAACGACTGGTGTACAACACTGAACCTGAACATGCTGTCATTGAAATAGAGGCAGGGATTCCCAACCCCGGCGAACGATTCGTATGTGCCCGCCACTATTCGACAGAGACAAAAAATTTTCATAAACAGTAATAACCAATGTGAATTATTTTTATTTATTTGTGATAGTTTTAATTTTTTGAGTCCTAGGTTTATTAAATACGTTCGTATGTTTGCGATTTTGTATGTATGAGGAGTTCCTTTGCTGACAGTACTTGTCGTAGTAGGTAAGACAGAAGAACTAGAGTTTTTAATAGTTAGATTTTTAAATAGTCTATTTAGTTAAATTTTAGACCTAAAGAATGATATTTTAGTAAAATCTTTAATATCGGAGGATTTTTGGAATACGTGGACAGAGAAAAGTTCACATTTTTTAAAAAAGCGGCATATAAAATTGAATCATTGTTCGGTTCGACATATTTATGCGAATCATTGTTTTCAAACACGAACTAAAATAAAATCAAGATATAGATCTCGACTCACTGACGAGCATCTTTGTGATTGTTTGCTAACAGGATTATTATCATACTGTCCTAATTATGAGGTACTGGCCAATGATATGCAATGCCAAAGATCACATTGACATATTGATATTATATTTTTTTATAAAATGTTTCCTTTGTTTACGTTTTGCAAATACATTTCTCTTTGCATTGCATACAATTTGAATAAAAATTTTATTAATTTAATGAAAACAAATAACTTTGTGTGCACCACAATTTAATTAACAAATTAACTATTGAATTTGCGAATTTTGAAGAAATAATTTTATTATTTTGAAACATTTTTGTTCATTATTTACTAGCTTTTCCCCGCGGCTTCACTCGCATGGTATAACGGGAAATTACTGTAGCGCTTGCACTTATCAATTATCCCCCCTCCCACCCACCACAACTCCCTCCCGCATTTCATACATTCATTCCCTTAAATTCAGTTATCAAACATACCGCCTGCCACCTAAATTTCATAATGCTATAGCTCAAAGAAAAAAATAATTATCCAATTTTGTTCATTCGTTCGGAATTTATGCGCTTACAAACATTTCGGATGATCATTTTTATATAAATATTTTGAAGTTTGTAAATATAATTCATTTTTAGTCTTTATAATCGTTACCAATTATATTTTTAATGTAGGAACTCTCATTTGACATTTATTCCAAAACATAAACTTGTCCAAAAAAAAACCAAACATATTCTAATATTTGAATTTTCTGGAACAGCAGCCGACCAGTAGGTAGGGGGCTGAGTACCTACCAGCATAGAGCCCACAAATATATCAAAATCGTTTCCATGGCAACGATTTGTTTTCTGACGTTAGCAAAAACTCGCTTTTGTTAGCGACAGAAAACGTACAACAAATATAATATTTTAATATTTATGCTTTCATAATGCCAGAGCTTACCATCATATACAACCTATAGTCTTCGCATATAATTTAGCTTTCTATTGGTGAAAGAATTTTCAACGTCTTTTTTTGGTTAATGCGTGAAAGCGTCATAAACAAACTCGAGCAGTTTCGCATTTATAATATTAGTATGGATTAATAAATTATGAATATAAGGAAATAAATTATGGGAAAATGAGAAGTTATGAAAGGAGTTTGTCGATTAAAAATAGGTGGTGCCCGCCACCCTATCGATATTTTAGAATGTGCTCTAGAGTACAAAAAGGTTGGGAAACCCTGAGATAGAGTATAGTAATGCCGTAACATAATAATTATTCTAATTGCCAATTTTATACAGAAATGCTCGCTTTTTTATACTGAGCTTATTTTATTAGGAGAGTAAGTAAGCTGCTAAAATAACAGTGAAATTTTCGCATAATGTGATAAACAGTATCTTTTTGACGTACGAGTATATGTTGAGTGGGAATCGCATTTGGGTCCCACCCGGGCGTCCCGTGTTCGGTTCCTCGGCTGTCTAAGTTCTCCTTCACAACAAAAGCAACCTTTTCGGCTTTCTGTCGTGGTAGTAGGAGATTTTCAAACAATGTTGGGTTATTCGTAACTCGGGAATGTTAATCGTTACTTAAAAAAATATATATTTATATTAAAAAAAATACATGTATTTTTTTTCTCACTTACGTAAGCTTTGCATTAATTTATTACTTATTAGAAAACTTCTTATGAACAGCTGTGTTTTTTTTTTTTTTTGAAGTGAAAACTTCTTCTGTGATTTGAAACTTGATGAAACGAAAAAGCGATACTAAAATGAGATTAAAAAAATTTATTTCTTCAAAATAGGCAAATTTGATTAACTTATTATCCTGACGAAGAAAACATAGTTTTCGAAACATGTTGATATTGTTAATTAAATAGTGGTGTTACACAAAGTTATTTGTTTTTCATTAAATTAAAAAAATTTACATAAAAAAAAATTTTTTCATTAAAAAAACGCAGTCCATCCTTTCTTCTTAGGAATAATAATAATAATAAGCCTTTTTATTCTGAGCTTTTTGGATTTCAAGACTTCTTTCAAAGACCGGTATTTCTTCCATCCATTTGCTATTCTTCGCTCGATTTCTTTAGTGGATTGATCTTTGTGAGATATTATCTGTCCTAAATAGATGTAATCGTGTGGTCGGTTGTCAATTTTTATAGTTACTGGTTCAGAGTTTGTAAGCAATTTTGTTTTGTCTTTGTTCATGCCAGGCCGACTTTCACACTTTCGTCGTTTAGTAATTCTATCATTCTATTTATGTGCATTGGGTTTTCTTCGAACAGGACTATATCATCTGCAAATCTTAAGTGGTACAGTTTTACACCTTGCACGTTGATACCATATTTTTCCCAATCTAGTTTGCGGAAGATAATTTCTAGAGCAGCCGAGAACAATTTTGGTGATATCCTCTCTGCTTACTCCTCTATAATTACGGTCGTTAACCTCACTAAGATAGAGCAAGGAAGCGCGTTGGCGACTGAATTAGTATAGGGTTTATTGTTCAAAATCACCTTACAAAATCTAATCCATTTCAGCCGCGACTGAGCCAGTATAGTGTTTGTAAGGTGATTTTGCACAACAAACCTTACCCCAATTCGGTCGCCGCCGCGACTGAACCGGTATAGGTTTTGGAAATACGCTACCGGGACAAGCCGCCACTACCTTAATTTCTACCGATTTCTTGCACATCTCCCTTGAACATTTGAAGTTTTTAAGCTTTCAAAAAAATATATGTTATTTTTGAAGATAATATCTATACAACAACCATTCCGAAACGCAAATTATATGAAATTCCCTCGATAGAAAAAAATCGCAAAGTATGCTCCGAAAATTTTTATTTTCAAGCCTGTCTCTATTATTTAACAAGTTATAAATATGAAAAAATTCACAGTGTTTCTTTGAACGTTGTTTTAGACAGCCCCCACGAGATTTTTGTTCTATTCTAAACAAGTCATGTTTTATTAAACGTTTTCACAATTTTCGCTTCAATTTTATCGTTCGAAATATTAGCACACTCTCTCCAAAATTCATAATTACATATCTCTCCATCTTCTTCTTTTCAAGGTCGAGTACGGGGCCTTAACCAACTCGGCCATCGGGGCTCTTATTTTTATGTCATTTTTGACAAAAACAAATGAAAAAGAAAAATGTTATATTTAAAATATTTATTTGCAAAGTCGGGCAGGCTCGGATGACAAGGACACGAGTTTTTTGTACGGTGACCAAAATATTGGTGCGAAACGTTTTCTTTGGCCCAGACTATATTCAGCACCACGCCGTCCCTCACCTCACCCAGTTTAGTGCCAAAATAGTGCCGATATATCGGCATACCGCACCTAAAGGGTTGACCCCTCAGGCTTCGGGCATTTTCTGTCAGAACATCAGTATATTTCCTCTTCGAGATAAAACCAAATAGAATATTTATGAACGCATCCGAAATTTAAAAACTTTTTTTGAAAGGTGATGAAATATGTCTTCATATGTTATTATTACTAGCTGACCCGGTCACGCGTTGCTGCGGCTAACAAAACACAACGCTATCTGCTGGATGGTTACCCAACCTTTTAACTCACACTGCCATCTGTTAATCGCTTGTCAGCTCGCTCGTCCACCACATACAGACATTCTCCTTTAATAATACATTTCAACCAATTTACACATAACCTTAACATATTACATACCTAAATCTTCCTCATGAATCATTGGTGAAAACCGCATGAAAATCCGTTCAGTATTTTATGAGTTTATCGCGAACAGACAGACAGACGCTGCGGAGGACTTTAATTTATAAAATGTAGAGATAAATATATATAAACTTTTTTTAATGCAACTATAAAATAATTTTCATTTTACCTTACGTTTCTTAAAACAAGAATTACTAACAATGAAAAAAAATAAACACACATATTTTAAGGAATACACATTACACACGTTTATGTCACCTATTGTTACTTTTTCTTTTCATGCAAAAATAATAACCAAAAAATTCTTTTTTTTTTCAATTTGCAGTCGGAAACTTTGGTTTTATAATGGTACGGGAGTCAACGATTTCTATGGCACCCGTATGAGCTGTTCCCGAAAGCGAACAAATTAGCAACAGAAAATTATTATGTATTCAGATTGTTATACCAGAACAGAGCAAAGCTATGAAGCTACTACAAACTCAATGAGACTAAAATACTGCTCTCAAAATCAACAGATCTTTTTAATAAATAGGAAGCTTCAGTCAAAAAGCATTCGAATGAAGTACACGACTAGGTAGTAGGTTCATGTGGCATCCCAGATGAAACAATTACAATTCAGATTTAAGATAATGTCATTACATCTATGCTCCATGGGAACTGGGCACCCCGCGGCTCTGCGCTTTAAGTGATTGCCTGTCGAGTAGGGGGTCCGGGTTCTGTTAAGAAGCCGTCTGGTACCGGTTCGGACCCTTTCATTAGCCATTCGTACGTCAATAAAAACCATCGAATGATGAACACGGATATTACAGGGATACTTAAAAAACCATTATTGTATTAGCATTTGAATCAATCAATTCGCTGAAGAAATACTTTCGATATTATTAGCATTTATCTTCATACCATGTTATAAACATTTTGTTAAGGAACAGTACATACATTTTTATCATGCTCAGAAAATTTTTAGTTTTTAAATTTCTGCAAAAAATACCTAAATCAACACATTCTGTAATATTTTGGAGGAAGGATCTTGTAAATAATAACGCATCTTCAGGAAACTTTAAAGGACTTGTGACTTTTATTTGCTCTATTCCCAATTACATTGTGAATATTCAGGAGACCCAAATTACCCAAGACAGACCAAGGAGTTAACGTTTTACTTGTTAAGAAGGTATGGCGATTAGAGGAGAAGTGAGAGTAAAAACCTAAAACATAGGTTTTTTATAATGTTACTCCTTGGTAAGAAGGAAATTTGCACCTTCTGACATCTATGGATAATTTATTCAACTAATTATATTAACTTTACCTAAACCAATAAATCGTATCATTTGGAAAGGTATGAGTCCTAGCTAAACCTATGTTAAACTTTTAGACACATTCATTAAAGAGCATTTTTATGTGAGACAAGAAAAGCACTTTTTTTCGAGTGAGCCCTACCTCTATCGTAGTTAGATCTACCTCTATAAGGCTGGAAAAGTCACTTCTTTGACTTCTGTATCTCTATTCTCTCTCTCTTCTGTATCCCATTTATTTATAGTACTAGCTTTAGGGGGAAATTACTGTAGCGCTTGCACTTATCGAATATCCCCCCCTCCCATCCCCCCTCACCCTCCCTCGCCACTCCCCACTCCCGCATTCCATACATCTATTCCCGGTACATTCAGTTTTCAAACAGCTCGCGTGCTACCTAAACTTCATAATGCCAGAACTCACCAGTAGTAAAAAAAGGACTTATCTAATTTGGTCCAGTCCTTCGGAAGTTATGCGCGTACATACATTTCGGAGATTCATTTTTATTTTTATAGAAAGATAAATATTAACTACGATTTCCCGCAAATATATCAACATCGTTTCCACGGCAACGATTTGTTTTCTGACGTTAGTAATGACTCGCTTTTGTTAGAGACAGAAAACGTATATTAAATATAATTTACTAATATTCATAATTTCCTAACGCCAGAGCTCACCATTATATACAGGTTATATTACTCGCTTATAATGTAGCTTTCTATTGATGAAATAATTTTTAAAATCGTTTAATTGGTTTATGCGTGAAAGCGCAATAAACAACCACACGCAGTTTCGCATTTATAATATTAGTATAGATAGCGCGATCTCACTGAAGCTCTCTCCGCAATAGAATACCAACCAGTTCAGACGCAGTTCGCAATATCCGTTGCTTTATTATTACTTTATATGTCTTTCATATGTTACTAATGAAAGAATCCCTTTTTTGTTAAAACGGTTACAAACGTTATTAATACTCAACCGGACTACTGTAATTATATTGGCGCAGCCGGTAGGATAACTACCAACGTGTAAACATTGCGAGTTATAATTTTATGATCCTTTCTTCTTCAATGTAAAACAAACGACCTTATAGATCTACGAAAAGTTAAGTAAAGTAATAAATTATTATCGAAATCTGCGAGCTTGGACAGAGATTTCGACAAAAATGCAATGTCTAAGTAAGAAGTTTGGTAATTGTTTGTTATCCAAATTATATTGTTCAAAGGGGTATTCTATTCTAGAAGCATGAATTGTAGGTGTTTTTTCAGGTGCAATAAAATAAAATAAATGTTATTTTTGTAGCCATTATTTTACCAAATATTCATTAAACATTAAAGAATACATAAAAAAAATCAAATGAAAAAATTTAAGTTACAGGGTGTTACAAAAATAAGTGAAAAATATGGCGCGCCCTGGTTGACACGATTGCAACCCTCCTAGTAATCCGAAAAAAAACCAAACCTATTTTTAATCCAAACAAATGCTGCTACAGCATGAACCTTGGAGAATTCATAAAAATTTTTTTTCGCAAAATGGCGGCTGTCTGAAAAAAAAAGACATTTTTTACCTGTTTTTTTGACTTTCCGAATTTTTTTAGAATAGTAAAAATTAAAAATTTGTTTTAGTTCTGATTCAGGCATGTATAGAGAAGACTCACACCAAATTTCAAGTAAATTGGTTTAGCAGAACTTGACCGTTTCAACCGTCTCGAAAAAGCGGTTTTGAGAAAAATATGTTTAAAATTTTGTTCTATTTAGATTTTGGTTAGATTCTGTCTAAACCGCGAAATTAAAATGTTTGTAACTTTTAAAATAATGCTAATTTCGAAAATTCTTTTAAGGAGATATTTTTGAATTTGGAAAATTTGGAAATATGATTTTTTTTTTTTTTCTAGATTAGAATACCCCCCTAAGTTGCATCGTCTAATCCAGTGATTCCCAAAGTGGTCCAGGTGGACCCCTAGGGGTCCACGGGAGACCCGACGGGGGTCCACATAGGTGCGATAAAGAAATGGGGGTTCACAAGTTGTACGTGGGGGTCTACGAACCCGTATCCCACCCATCCCATATCTATCCCATATCCCACCCCACCCCCCTCTCATATCCCATTACGCCCCCTCCATAACGGTTTCATGCCAACTGAGAATAAAGTCAACTCACCCTTCTTTGAAAAATCATTAAAAGCAAAGAAAATAATAATTTTAAAATAGCCCATAACCCTAACCTAACGTAATCTATTTAATAATTTTTTTATAATTTTTACATCACTTTTAATGACATTTCTGAGGTGGTTCTGAGTTGGTTTCATTCTGAATTTTCCGGTCACCTTCCATAACATAGCAACTGGCGTACAGCGCACGTTGTTGTACCGGTTATGCATGAGATTTTAAAGCGCCCAGCTAGGTAAAGGGGGGCATAATGGGATATGGGTGTACTGTACTGGGATGGGAACATACCCATATCCCATTACGCCCCCTCCATCACGGCAAATATAATCTTGAATACTGTTTCATTATGCCCCCGTTTGAAAAAGCCGTAGATCCGGTACTGCTTTGTTGTGACAGACCACACCTCGCAATTCAATATTCAGTACAACGGATGTCGAGTTTTGGGAATATGGTAGAAATGTACCAGCAGGGGGTCCACCGTGACCAGTAAAATTTTGAAAGTGGTCTACCTGAAAACAAAGTTTGGGAACCTCTGGTCTAATCAAACTATTCAAAATATGGTAACTTTTAAATGAACTGAAAAAAATTCTAACCCGAGACACATGTTGTTAACAACACCGTCTACAATTTGAAATGTTTTCTTCAAACAAATAGGAGTATCATTATGCTTTGTTAAAAGCTGAAAAAAACGTCCCCAGGAAATGTCGTCGGAAACCAATATATTACTTTGGCTTATACTGCGTTCCTGTCACAAAGATGAAATCGCCCTTGTTTTGAGTAATCTAAAGACTTAATTAAATGAAGGCATATCCAAGGCAGATACCGCCGATACCAGCACAGATTTTCAAACTTTGGAGCAGATTGAACAACAAACCTCAATATCGATTCAATAAAATCGATACACTAAATGTAGCAACTTGAACAACAAACCCCAATATCAATTTAAAAAAAATCGATACTCCAAATATAGAAGATTGAACAACAAACGCCAATCTCAATTCAAAAAAAAAAAATACTCCAAATGTAAAAGATTGAACAACAACATCCAATATCGATTCAATAAAATCGATACTCCAAATGTGGAAGACTGAACAATATTGATTAATTAAAATCGTTTCTCTAAATGTTACAGATCGAACAACAAACCCCAGTTTGGATTCAATAAAATTGTTACTCCAAATGTAGCAGATTGAACAACAAACCCCAGTATCGATTCAATAAGACCGATACTGCAAAAGTAGCAGATTGAACAAAAAACTTCAATATCGATTCAATAAAATCGACACTCTACGGATATTGTATAAGTTTTGGATTACCCATTAAAACTTTTGTAACCTAAAAACTTTGAAATTATTTTGAGATGAACATCAGCCGACATTTTTGTCCAGTTATCAGATTTAACGTTTTCATTGTACGGAAAAGGGCGTTGGGGAACACAATGTCGCTCTATTTTGTTGCGCCTGTGTTCTTTGGGTATTAAGTATCGATTCTCCTGATTCTCCTGATTCTCCTGAATCGATATTGCGTCGCCTCAGTTCTTGTTTGTTCAATAGACCATTAGAAAATTTTACAGGAAGAGAAGGTTTTCTTTCATTATTTCAATGAAACATTATGAAAGGTGTTTAAGATAAAGCTATTTTCGTAAAGGTAAAGGTCTCCTTAATTTAAATAATTCTTAGTTAAGTGATTAACTATACTTTTTTATACTCTATTTTTAATTTTAAAGTGGAGATTGAACAAAAACTATAATGGTCTGTTGAACAAACAAGAACTGAGGCGACGATTGGGGTTTGTTGTTCAATCTGCTACAACTGCGGGATTACCTTTGTATTTATTTTGAATTCTTTTTCCTCTTGAAGAAATGCTAACATTCCCATGTTACGAATAGCCTGACAATTTTTCTCCTACTTTCGTAACTAAGTGAAAAATGTTTCTCTGCAAATATAGAGAACTTATGAAGATGTAGCTAGCAGAGGATTGATCCCGCGACATCTGGATTAGAAGTGGGACTCCGTAACCTTGGACCACTCGGCCACTAACCGGCCAGATTTTTACCAATGTATTGCTGAGCGGTAATCGAATTTATTAAGTTTATTTATTTTGGTTCAATAACTTATGTTTTACATTAAAATTTAGGCCTCTTGCGGGATACCGAAAGGTCCCCCAGAGACAATTTTTTAGCAACTTTAATTTTAGTTTTGAAAAACAATTATAAAACGGTTGTCGAAAAAAATTATTTCGGTACACCCTACAACAAATTAATGAAAAAAGGGTTTCGTTATCGGTAAACGTCTAAAAGGTATCACGTCACCATATAGCCCACTATCATACAGGATCAATGAACGTTCATTGGTATAAAATAAACGTATAAAAACGATGAACGTTATTGCTAACTTTCTTTATAAAACCGTCTATCGTTACAGCTAACTTTTCTTCCTTTATAAAAACGTCGAATATTATAACTAACCTTTTGCTATATATTACGTAAGTTGAGGAAGCTTTTGTACCTTAATAACTAGGCGTTTTTATTTATGATTTGTTAAGGATATAAAAATGGATTGACACATCAAGTATTTATAAGTGATTGAAACTAAAAATGCAAAAAACTGGTTATTGAATTAAACGACGACTGCCTTCAGTCAGGATGTGATCTCCTTTTTCTACTCCTTTGATACATTATTTATTTTTCTTGAGATGTCAATCAATTGTGCCGATGATGAATGGGGGATTTTTACTACACCGCAACGGATATACGAGTAATGGTCAATGGTCATCGGATCTATCTACTTGTCAAAACTGCGCTCTGTTGATCTGCAGAGGGGAAGAATTTTTAGATCAACTGGAAAAGGTTTGTATTTCATAATAATAATTGGATAATTTTTACATCGCCGCTTTTATGAAAAATAACCTCATGGGCGCATAAAATATGACTTCCTAGGCTCTATTTAAGGCACCAGGCCACTATGAATTTTTTTTTTTAAATTTTAAATTTCATTTTCTGAAAGATGCATTTGTTAATAATACTCTTACCAAATGTTTTAAAGAAATTCAAACAATTGACAGAGATTCAGCATTTTATGTGAACCCATTTGAAACAGTTTGTATGTTAAATTATCCTTCAGCAAAACTTTGAACGCGTTTTTCTCGAAAATACTTTTTTCAACCTGGTTGACAGCATATTAAAAAAAAACTTTACATCCGACTTACAAGCACCAAGTTTTTAACTATTTACAAATCCAGTCCCTACAGCAACAAGTAGGGTTGTTTTATAAAGGATCCCCTTCTATTTTTTTTTAATGAACGATGAAAATTTTCTAAAAAAACTGGAAAAAAATTCGCTGGTACGCCATTTTCTTTTCTTTGGAGATTTCAAAATTCCCCTACGTGCTGCCATAAACTTACATGTCTAGTTTCTAAATATATTTTTATTTTATTTTTCTGATGAACCGTATGGCTTAATCGCTGTCAACCACTGAAAAGCAAGTGTCCTGTTGAAAGTGGCGTACACCGCAAACCATACCTTAGATTCGTGTACAAAAATTTGTGTACAGTCTTCTTTATGTTTATATATTGACTATGAGTTTTAATAAAATAAAAATCCATTCATCGTTTGCTTCAAAATAATTATGAAAAATACACCGTTTTACCTCCATTGCACTTAATTGGGTTGCCTCTTAATTAAAAACTAATCAACACTTAGTTAATTATATTTAACTTAATAAAAACTATTATTGTTTAAAACCAACATGTTTCGGAAGAAATGCTTACTTATTTAGGGTCTACTTAAACCTATTATTTAATTATTTATAAACTAAAGAAACAAAAAGCATATTTTCCTTGCAGGTTACTTCAGGTAGCACACAATTTATTTTACACTGGATATTGCCTGATTTTACAGTTGCCATTCTACCCTCCATTACGATTAATATTAATTTTTTTCATTTATTTTAAATGCTATCTAACATTATTATTGTTCAATTTTATGATTGGAGAATATTTTTAAACGACCTTAAAAGTTTAAAAACGAAATTATCAAGAATTATTTACATTTTTTTACAAGAAATTATCAAGAATTATTTACATTTAGTTATTTGCAATGTGGCGAGCTGTGAAGGTGAAAGGTTTCTGACTTTATGGATATGATTGTCTGAAAATGTGAGTTTTTAAGGTTAGCTCTAAATTCTGTCTTCATAGCGGTGATGTCCCTTGTTGGATGGATGACCTTTACTTTTGATCACAATGCAGTCGGGGCCTGGTAATGTCTTCGACAGACAAAAAAGTTCAACTTTCGACAAATAGCAAACCTCTCACCTGGCAAACGTAATAATAAAGCTCAGGGAATCAAAACATCAGAAGATACTCCTATTTATTTATCTATAAGCACCCAAACACGTTAAAAATTTGTCGTGTGGGATAATAAACTTTAAAGTCTTTCCAAACGCACTTTTCCTTTTATATTGGTTATTTATTGCACCTGTATTGGGAGCCAGAAGTACCTACATACATACGTAAATATTATCTAAAATGAAATATGAGAAAAAAATTGTATGTTGATTCTGAGTTTTTTATTGACATTGTGTCCTCTACTTTAAAAGGTTATTACAAGTTTTTTAAAATTTATTTTAACAACTTGTACCATTATCTGGTTTAGATTAGATATGAGATATAGTAAATCGACTACTCCCGAATAAACTTCTAAAAAGCGAACTTTTTAATTTTGTGAAATTTTGGAAGTACCCATTTTTTACACTTATTTTTCACAAAACTTCTAAAAAGCGAACCTCTTAATTTTTTGATACTTTTTAAGCACCCATTTTTTACACTTATTTTTTTTTAAATTTAATCCCTAACGGGCTTTTATAAACATGTAATATGTATAATAACTTAGTGGGACAGCATTCAGGAAATAAAAAAAATATGCAGAAATCCATGCTGAAGATTATTAAAAGCTAACATTAATATTATTTCTGAGGTGTGTTATTACAGCCTTCTTGTGATTGTTGCGATCAAAAGCGTTTTTAATAGAGTACTTCAAGTCGGTACGTGGAAGGTAATTAGGCTGAGTAAATCAGGGATGTCTACAACAATTTTAAAAATAAAAATCAAGACGGGATCAAGTCTTCTCCCTAAAAACCATATTAACCATAAAAATTGACAACCAACTACTCGAATATGTGGAAGAAGCAAATGGATGGAAGAAATACTGGTTTTTGAAAGAAGTCTTGAAATCCAAGGAGCTAAATATGCAAATAAAAAGGAAAGTCTTCAACACATGTATACTTCCAGTCATCACCTACGGATGTGAAACTTGGGCACTCACCAAACGCCACAGAGAAAAGTTGGAACGCTGCCAGAGAGCCATGGAGAGAAGTTTGACAGGAATAAGGAAACAGGACAGTGAGATGTAGCATAATAAGGGAGAAAACTAAAGTTGCTGATATAGTTACCCGAATAGACCAACAAAAGTGGAGATGGACAGGTCACATGATCCGCGATCCACAAGAGAAGTGATGCAAAAGTGTCACTGACTGGTATCCCGGAGACGGCGGTATCCAAGAGAAGTAGAGGACGTCAGCAAATAAGATGGGAAGACGACCTAAAACTCACGGCCGGACATCATTGGAGAAGAGTAGCGCGTGACAGGTCCCAGTGGAAAATGTTAGAGGAGGCCTATGCCAATAGGCAAACTGAGCTTCGGGATATATTATAAAAAATAAGAACATGCCGAATTTCAAACCTAACAGAAGTTCAGAGGCTTATTATTATTATTATTATTATTATAGCCTTCTTGTAATTGTTTCGATTAAAAAGCGTTTTTAATAGAGTACTTCAAGTCGGTACGTGGAAGGTAATTAGGCTGAGTATATCAGGGCTGTCTTCAACAATTTTAAAAATAAAAATCAAGACGGGATCAAGTCTTCTCCCTGAAAATTTTAATAATTTTATTGCTTTCATCAAGTGGTTGCAATTTATGGTTTCTGTAGATAGACCGAGGTTTTATTTCTTAAAAATTTATGCTGAATATTTTAAATGGAATCGGAGCGGATTTTAAAGTGAGGGGACCAGATAGAAGAATTATATTCGACTTGACTTCGAACTAAAGACTTTATGAGATTTTTAAAGTTGAAAGTCTGTGCTTTACTGTATGTCATGATAAAATAACAGGTTAAAAAACAGATTTGCATTAAAAAAAACCTAACGCAATTGCATTGCACTGCACTCTGAGCAAAAGCGCTAACGTAAATATACTTGCGGTTCCAAAAGTATTGGTGTTTACTATTTTATATTCCATGCCTCACTTATCATTATTATTTAAGGATAATATTTACTTGTTAGTGGGTGAGGTTGTTTATTCATTTTATGGCATTCACATGGAGTGTTTATTGACAAATAAAAATGAATTTTTCACTTAAATAAATAGTGCATTTGTTTTGCACTGCTAAGTTGCAAAAATGTCGAGACGTCTATTCGTCGGTCTGTGTACATTATGTATGAAATAAGTGCTCACATGCACAATAACTGAATACCAAATGCAATTTTGACGGTGGTTTTAATATTTTTTTCTCTATTGGATGTTAAATAAGGGATGTTAAGGGACGTACTTGACTTACTTCAATCGGTGATTCCTGATATTATTTGGAATAAAAAGTTTCAATAAAATATTGTTCTCGTGTGACTTTTTGTATCGATTAAAAAAAATAAAACAAACAAAAAATCTTCTGTGGGTCAAATCTTCCAAATCACCCAGCGGAGTAACCATTCACTCTCTCACCCGACCCTAACTGTCTAATATCTACTGACTTTTTCAGTTGAAAAAAAATGTTGTTTAACCGGAGAGCAAAATTTAAGTAGCGCGATTTTTAAAGTGTCGCAAATTTTAGTACTTCTTCTTAAGGCGGCGCTTCTCGGCTGAAAAAGAAGAAGTTGGAGAGATATATTATTACAAATGTTGGACAGAACGCGCCAATATTTTAAGTGATAAAATTGATGCAAAAATTAGGAAAATACTTAATAAAATATGACTCGTTTAAAATAGAGCAAAAATCTCGTGGAACGTATTTTAAGTATCATTTAAAGAAACATTGTGAATTTTTCACGAATATAACTTGTAAAATAATAGAAACAAACTTGTTTTAAATAATTTTTTGGCGCATACTTTGCGATTTTTTTTATCGAGGGAATTTCATATAATTTGCGTTTAAGCGTGGTAATTCCAACGCATTGGTGTCCTTCCTCTGTTCGTCCAAAATCTAGATACATGGTTGAAAGCCTATTGTGGATGCCTAGCTCTTCCAGACAGGTCAAATTTATGCGTCCAGCTGTCCATGGTTTCCTGGGCATTTTTCTCCAGCACCACATTTCGAAGGCACCTTCACCTATCCGCTTTCTTTCTTTCTTTGGCTCTAAGTGTCCATGTTTCCAAACCGTAAACTAATATGGGGAAATCAACGCCCACAAATTACAGAACATTTTTGTCTTATTTTATCACCTTTTTTATGAAAGTTCACTACACAAACACACTTTAGAGAAAATTGCCACTTTGTTAGTTCTGAAATAAGATCATTTTTATCTAATCATCACTATGGCCACAATAAGCAGATTATGGCAGACGCAGCTGATATTGCCGAAGTTGCCGATGTGGCCGATATTGCCTTAATGGACACAGTAACGGGATAAACACTTGCGATGGCCGATAGCATGATTGATTAGGCTTCTGCCGTTAATCTGATTACTGTCGGGCTTCTTCAACACGTCAATTGTTTGGGTCCGTAGAATGGATCAGGGGTCGGTACACGGTGGCTGTGAGGATGTAGGTGCAATGTGCAATTGAAAATACTGGCTGAAAGTAGTGGGAAGTTGAAGGCAATGGGAAAAGGGAATTTGGGAAGATCCTGACTATTCAATCTGTTCACTTACAAATCAAGGATCGAATAAGTTCAGATATGTAATTGGTGCGTGTACAAGTTTTTCACTACTGCTGTTTTCTATTTCTCTGGAACACAGCATTATGGTAGGCTATTGTCTATCTAGCCACAAAGCCGGATTGTCCACACTGCTTGCCAACTTTAACTAACATACCAGAATACTTCAAATTAGAAACAAAGTTCGAACGTCGTGACCAAAATGATATGAAATTTCTTTTCAAAATTATAAATCAATCATAACCTTTCTTCTTGGCCAAAATCAAGATCAATATGAATCGCCCTCTACTAATAAGCTCTCCATATTCGTTTCCAAAAAAACAATTCTTTCTCCTCTTGGGTAAAAGCGTTGACTTTATCATATCAACTGTAGTAGTGGCAAGATTCCGGACATATTTAGTGATATCACCCAGAACTTTACAAAATTACCCCAATTTCTTATTTTAACTTTACTTTACTTGACCAAAATAAAGTTTTGTGAAGTAGGAATTTTTGTTGTTGTTTTACGAATCTACTTATTACTTTATTCTAAGTCCAAAATATTGTTGATCATCGTTTTTGGAGGCCTGGTATTTATTATTAGATTGTTTTTTGTGTAAATTTTTGACGCTTTGTTATGTACATTATAAATAAAATAAGCACGGCTAAAGTCATTTCAAGCCACTTTATACTTTTTTATGTGAATACTGCACAAAAGACCCAACTGCTCGCCACTGTCCGGAGCCAGAGGAATAATAGCATACCCAACATGGGTACGCCATGAGGCTGAAAGGATAAAGGAGTTGAATGCGAATGAAGAATTAGATCGAATCGTAAAACAACCTTTTCTCATGCATGCGGATAATGTAAGCCGAGTAAAATGTTGAGTTCAACGACACAACGACATTCATTCTACTTCACCTTTCATTGAAATGGGGTAGGAAAAAGACAGAAATCCCATCTGCTCTCTGTGTCCCAAAGATTACAATCCGCTTGTTAAGATCATTAAGATGAACGAATCGATCAGACAGATCCCCTGTTTTTGCTCGTTCTAGGTCAGGGCTTTTTTCACATTTATATCCGTAGAAACGTAGGTACTATCAGGATGAATTATTGAAGAGTCAACCGAAGTGAAGGTACTCCTGTAACTCAAGGGACAAACCTGTAGCAAACGTTGCAAAATAAACATTTATCTCAATTGAATGCGATTTTGCCTTGGAAGAATGCCGACCCCTGAACTAGACAAGATAACCTGTTTAAAAGATTATCTTAAAAGACATATTCAAATATCCAATGGACTAGTTCAACAGAACATATGCTTCTCCTTTCTCTCCTGTATTGCTAGGATTGTGTATCAATGACGAACCCTAAGAGTTTATGTCCTAAATAACAAGCTAACATACAGTTAATGTTGAGAGTAGACAAAAAAAAATCCTTTTGAAAGAGCCGAAATGTGGGTCAGAACGGAAATAATTTATAAACAGCAATTTTACGAAAACGATGTTGAAAAAAATCAGTACGATTTAAGCACAATATGACATTTCTGTTTTATCGTTTTCTTGCCAATATTCTTATCGCAAAAATGTTGCCCCTCTTCCTCTCTTGAAGTTATCATTTCATCTCCGTTGACATTTTCCCGATGCATTTAATCTGCTGATTCTAAGTTAAATGAGATAACTTCACCAAAATTCCTCTTTCCTAGCAATGTTGGTAATCGGACCATTGCAATTCAAAACACGCCAATATTTTGGTAACATCAGTGATGTGGAAATTATATCTGCATTGTAACTATCACAAATTGAGTAGAAAGCAGGACTATAAATACTTGAGCTCCTACCTGTACGACGGTTAACATCTGATAAGGGAAGAAGAAATACTTGAGAACTATTTGGCGACGTTGAAAAATGCAGTACTGCCTGCGAAGTCAGTTGAACGGAAGCCTCGGATCAGCTTGTAATTTTAATAATAATTGAATGTTTTGAAAGCGCTGTTTTTTTGTAAAAAATCATCTCAAGAGCGCTGTAAAAATTTATGATATACTTCTACAAGGCTCTGTATCTTTCACCTAACTACATACTAGACAAATTCTTCTTACAACTTATGGATAACAGATTGTATTCACCGGTTCCTCAATCACAAAACAATAAACGCCGGTTCGTCAAACACAAAACAATATGTACTTGTACAATGCAATTGACCAATGAACGTGGTGCTGCGTTCAAATGTAGAAAATATACTAAACCATACTTACCCTTACCTTATACTTGAGATTAACACTTTTTATTGTTTATTAGAGAAATTTAGTTAGAGTTTATACTCAGAGGAAGTAATTCCCCTAGGAAAATGCACAGAGAGAAACAACAAACCAATCTGCTACAACTGTTCCAGCAACAATAAAAAATTCAGGGCGAACATCTTGGACGACCATCGTGCTGATAGCATCAATTGCACATACAGACATAAAATGCTTCAAATTGCCAAAGAAAGAATAGATTATGAATGAAATTGCACTACTCTTATTAATGATAAAAAAAAAAACACAAAGGCTCTCAACAAGTGCGTCCTCCAGAAAATCTTATCTCGTCAGTGAAGTAAACAAGTGTATTCACGGCCACTAATGCATTCATTATTATTATTTCTTTGATATGGATGATTTCGTGATAAATGCTATAGATAAAACCATGTCAATAGACGAAAGAATATATACATCAGTGAACGAAACAAACAACATTTTAGCGATGAATCCCGAAGTTAGCTTAATCATATTTCATATGAATGTAAGAAGCATCGAACGTCATTTAGACGAACTCCTGGTAACAATAAAATCACTTAATAGACTGGACTGCATAATATTAACAGAGACGCACTCATCGAGCGATGTAAACTATAATATTCCGGGTTATACATACTATGCAACAAACACCCGAATTAACAAAAACAGCGGAATCGCAATATTTATTTCAAATAAATATGTTGTGACTTTTATCAGAGAAATCCACATGCACAATGTAAACGTCCTAAATATGGAAATCAGTTACCAAAAGTATACCTTTAGCATATTCGCTATATATAGAACTCACGCCTCAATATTACCAATATATATAGATGAACTAAAACGCATTCTTCTTGCGAACAGAAATAAGAAAACCATTGTCGTCGGAGACATTAACCTCAATATAGCAAATGATTATTCGTCTAACGATAAAGATAATTATCTTAATATGATGGCAGAATTAAATTATATATCATGTATCAATTCATTTACGAGAATTATTCCAGGTCAACGACCTTCGTGCATAGATCATGTTTTCACAAATATTCAAGACATAAAAAATATAGCATCTGCAGTCATACAAACGACAATCACAGATCATTTCGGGTGCATTTTTACGTACAATTACGAAAACAGATGTTCATCATTACCAACCCAAGCTCCGGAGAATGAAAACTGCCGACGCAAAACGCTCAACATAAATGCCCTACTACATAATCTAGATAAAGAGAAATGGCACGATATTTTTAATTGTAATGATACGAACGAATGCTTTGAACTATTCGAAAAAAAATTATCAATGCATGTAAGTACTGCACATTCTATTGATTCCAGAAAACAATCATCAAAATTTAAACCGGTTAAACCGTGGATAACTTTTGGATTAATTGTGTCAATCAGACACAAAGAAGCAATATACAAACAATTAATCCGACAACCTACAAACGAAACCCTAAAAAAATACCTAAAAGCATACAATAACAAACTTACGTATTTAATAAAAAACACAAAGGAAAACTATTTTCGGCGAAAACTAGAAGCAACGGAGAACGATGCAAAAAAAGTCTGGCATGTTATAAATGAAATCATAGATAAGAAAAAACATAAAAAAAATGAAATACATAGTATTACTCATAACAATATCAAAATACGATGCGAAGAAAACCCTTCAGCTGCCGCTAATATATTTAACAACTTTTTTGCAAATGTGGGCAAAAACCTTGCAAATCAAATAGAAAAATTACCGTCCAATGACGAACAGAACATTAACGTCAATATCTCAAACAAAATTGACATGTTTTCCCTTACTTCAGCCCAGGAAATCGAACAAATCATTTCAAGCATGAAGGGAAGATCAGCACCAGGTTTCGATGGAATTACTGTCGAAACACTGAAAGCTATCAAAAAACATATTTCAAAACCATTGACACATTTAATCAACATTAGTCTTCAAAGCGGAATATTCCCAACGATATATAAACAAACCATCATCACTCCAATTCATAAATCTGGCAACCCAGAAGAAGTGACAAATTATCGTCCAATATCGCTGATTTCAAACATTGCCAAAATCTTTGAAAAAATTATCAAAAAAAGATTGACTGAATTTATTAACAAAAATAACATAATTCACGACAACCAATATGGATTTATGAAAAATAGAAGTACCCAAGATGCGATTGCCAAATTATCGAACGTTATTCAGAACACATTAGACAAATCTTTGAAATGCCTTGGAATCTTCATAGATCTTAAAAAAGCTTTCGATAGTATTTCTCATGATAAACTTATTGAAAAATTAAACTGTGTTGGGATAAACGATAAAGCTCTAAAATGGATAAAAAGCTATCTATTTGAACGATACCAAGTGGTCAAGATAAATAACTCCCTAAGTCTACCACTAACAAGCAATTTCGGGATACCTCAAGGCACTGTGCTAGGTCCCCTACTATTTATAATTTATGTCAATGATATTTTCAAACTACCACTTAACGCAGACATAATATCATATGCCGACGACACAGCTATCATAGTGAATGGGATCGACTGGAATATAGTAAACGAACAAGCAAATAATAGCATGAACACCTTAAAACATTGGTTTGATACAAATCTCCTTTCATTGAACACTAACAAAACATACTACATACACTTCTCAATTAACAAACTAAAAACACTCCCCAACACTAAAATAATTATCCACAATAACAAATGCAACAAAATCACATGTATCCAAGGCTGTTCAACGTTGAAATCAGTATCAGAAATCAAATATCTCGGAGTGATAATAGAACAACATATGAAGTGGAAGAGCCATATCTGTGAATTGGTTAAGCGTATCAGAAAGTGTATATATATATTCATAAGATTAAGAAATATTTTAAAACCCAACAATCTAAAAAGAGTATACTATGCACTAATCCAGTCATTAATTCAATATGGAATTATTGGATGGGGGGGTTCATACAACAATATTCTTACCCCGATCAAAGTGATCCAGAAGCTAATCATTAAAGTAATCCTAAAGAAACCCTCCACATATCCAACAGAAACGCTTTTCGCAGATTTCACGGTGCCTCGAGTGGAGAATATCTTCAAGAAAAATGCAATTATCCAAATTTACAAAGATAATATCATCAAAAAATTTGAAACCCACCAATCAAAAAGATATCAAGACAACATCAAAATACCAAAATTTAATACCAAACTAATGCAAAACAATTACATCTATTTAGGAATAAAGTATTTCAACAATCTTCCGATTGAAATAAAAAAAATCAAAGACATCAATAAACTGAAACTCAAACTGAAGCAACACTTCATCAGGAATAATTAATTAAATAATTACCTGTTTTTCTCTTTCTTTCTATTTATTGGCAATCTATATTTATTTCTATTTAATTTAGATTTTTCTAATTTCTCTAAAGTGCACAATATATTAGTATGTAACTATATCCCATTGTATGTACATCTTCACATATAGATGATCCAGAAGTTTCAATTGTTCCCTTATATACTTACCTATTGCATAATGTCATTCTATTTCTGTCATAATTAGTGTAACTCGCTCATCAAGCACAAGAACTAGCTTCTTCTTTGGTGAGACTGCAATTTTAAAGAATTTCTGAACAAATATGTAATTTATATTAACCCACTGTAAACTTATATATCTATATTAAATAAAAAAAAATAAAAAAAAATAAAAAAAAAAAAAAAAAAAAAACATGTTATTAGAAATGATAATATTTAATCCTGATACATATTTTCATAATAATATATGTTCTTTAATGAAAATGTGATATGCGGAATTTTTTTTTTTTTAAACAGAAAGACAAACATTCTCGGGTTACGAATAATCCAACAATGTTTGAAAATCTCCTACTACCACCACAGAAAGCCGAAAACGTTGCTTGCGTTGATGGAGGACTTAGCCAGCCGAGGAATCGAACACGGGACGCCACCCCCAAACGCGATCCTCACTCAACCACTAACCGGTCATAATACAAGGGTTTGATTAGAATCTTCCTAAATGTGATTCATTCCTCGGTAAGAGACAAATTGAGGTGTTCGGCTTCGAGTAATGTTTATCCAATGATTGTAAGAGTGGTCAGTTGTTAACATTCTAACAGAAAAAGCGACCTTCTTCTCATTTTTTTTTTTTTATTCTTCATTTTAATCACCCGCTAAAACTGCCAAGGCAGTTTGTCAGAGATCAATTCGACAATATTAATTAAACACTAAAGCACAAAATATTATAAGAAAACTCAATAGCAAAATAGTTGCAGAAGAATAACTTTTTAAGTACCTACAATACAAAAGCATAAAATATACAGGCAGACAGATAAATCACAGGTAAATTATCATACATCACATATAAATTAGTTTTGATCCATTGGCCATTTTTTAACTTTTCTTTTGAGATCAGTTGTCGATTTTTAAATTCATCGGCATCTTATTAAATATGGTGGGGACAAGATAAGTGAATGTCCGTTGGCCGTATTTATTTATAATTTTAGGAACGGACAAACCCTCATTTTTACTAAATCTAGTGCCATGTTCATGATCTACTTTTTCTTTGTGTATTGAATCCGACAATAGGTTTTGGCATACAATTTTAAACCATAATATTCCTCGCACAGGTAATAATATGTTAACTGATTCATATAATAATTTTATGTCTCTTCTTTGTGCATTCTTCTTTTTAGCTAAAGCTTATACTTTGCTCATGATATGATGCACTCCAAAAGACTTTGATTAACTCTCCCTCCAATATAATAGTTATATCAATAGGTACTTAATATTTTGCCTTACGAAAATTTCCATCTCTTTACACGAAACGGGTTTTGATTATATTATTATTTGTTTCATCTAACTGTTCAACCAATCTGTGAGATGTCGATAAGATCAAATACCGATTAGTTAACGACTGATTATAATAAACCTATATAAAGGCGTGTCGGTTATTAATACCGGATAAATAATTATTTTTACTGACTTGATATAAGCACTGCAAACAAATAATAAAAGGTTGATTTGAGCCAGTTTTTTTACTAATCGAACCGCTTGGAATTTACTACGTAGTTCGCTTGAACGTTTTATTGGAAAAGCTGTTATTTTATATTGCTTGGTTTAAGAAATGATCATTATGATCGAATCGCAATTAACTGGCCACCTCTAAAGCCGACGTATTGTCTATTCTCTATTACATCTTTTGCATTTGTACAAGCCACCACGGGTTTAAGGGCCAAAACTGAATACATTTGAAGAAGGCCTACGTTTTTTTCTAAAACTAGACAAGGCTTACACAAAAAGATGAAAAAATCGTATTGAAATTCGATTTTTTCCAAAGCAAACTCTGTATGAAAGTTGTTTCCTAGATTTTGAACAATTCATCGTATTTCAAAGATCATTTTCACGTTCTTTAAAGGTTTTATTAAATTTCTACTACAATCAATATTGGCAAGCTATTTCACGTAACTAAATCAATGTCAATTTGGGAGACGGGTATAGGTGCCGCCACGGGAAGCGTATTTCCAAAACCCATACCAATTTACATTTTCAATATCAACATTTAAAAATTTTGAAATAAAATTATTAATTTCTAATAAACACATTGGAAATATATTTTATCTAGATTTCAGAACAATTCTTGTTTTTGCAAAGTGATGAAAAAACCAATATAGAGGTGTATTTAAAATGTAAATTGACGCTTCCGCGACTGAACCGGTATATGTTTTGGAAATACGCCCCCGGAAATTGTTTATGGATAACCAACAACTCTTAGTGACTTGGTGATGAGATTTGTCTAGGTCTCGGCGCGGACGCATCTGCCCACCAACTGTGTAGCAGGCCGGAACGGAGGAAACTGGTGGAGGGAGATCTTTTGAACTCTCCAGCAAGACTCTCTCAGGAACATTGCCCTGCACTGCAGTGGGAGGGATGGTTTAATACAACCATCATTATTGGACACACTGACCCTCAGATTCCTACCCACCCCCTCATACCTTTTTCCTTCCAAGAGCTACTTCTCCTTCCTTTCCTAAAATAACCCTCCACAATGCTTTCCCAAAGACGACACAGGGAATTATTTCAGGATCTACCTGTGTGGAGCTTATGACAATAAAACTAAAAACAATAGCAGAAGTTGTATAGAATCTTTAAAGAACTTGATAATAATCTTTGAGATTTGATGAATTGGTCAAATTCTGTAAAACAACTAGCCATTAGAATTTCACGTTACACATATACGAAGAGATTTTTCGATCAACCGTTTCCTAAGTTACCTTATTGTTGATAGTAAAATGTTTCTTCTTAGATTGTTTATCTTTGTAACTTTTTTCAGCGCTTTAAAAGCTTCCACCTCTAAAGTTTCGATTTAAGTAATGCGTCGTCAAGTTATTTCCCTGTGCAAGTCGTCAGACTTTGACTTGATTTTCACAACTTCAAAACACAAACACAATTTGTAACGGCTGTTCATTATATAAATTGATATAAACTCAACGCTGACAAGAACAATATCTTCACGCTATGATAGAAATACAGTAAAGTGATAGAGATATCAAAAGATTATTATGTAAGAACGAGAACGAGAGACAAGAGAAGACAAAAAATGAAATGGTGATTAATGTACACAGAAAAAACTAATTGACTCGGGATTTTACGAGTAGATGGTCAATTTGACAGCCGTTTGACAGTTTGAAGGTAAGAAGTTAACGGATTATGATACCCATAAGTGAGTAGTGTGTATGCAATACAACGAACTGTTTTAGGAATAGGTTAGTGAGTATAATCAACATTTTGTTGATAAGCTGTGAATCTGGTTATGTTACCTAAATACCTCGAACTTGACCTGCTATTCATTATGATTTATTATTACGTGTAATTGTACGAAAGTGAGTTCTTGTGAAATAATTAGATTCAAATGTAGATTCAAATTTAGACACAAAAATAAGTGTCTTCAGACTGGTTCTTACGGGTACAATTCGCCGCAGCATCAAATAAATATTGAACTTTTTTATTTTTTCGTTTATGAATTTATATTTGGATAGTGTCCGTGTGATGAGTTTGATTGTAAAGATTGATGAACCTTAAACGTATTGCTTTTCAGCTGTCCTAAGGAACTTTGACTAGATAAACCAATTTTACGGAACGCCATAAGTCACAATAAAAATATCTCAAATAGATATACTGGTGGTTTGTGATTCCGACAACTAGTTATGAATTTAAAAAAATGAAATTTTTGTTGTAAAACCGGAATAAAAATACACTCACGGAAAAAATATAAAGAGACACAGGCAATTTTGTAAAAATGAAGTAAAAAAAAAACTAAATGCATGAATGGGAGTCAAGATCAATTTGGGAGGCGGGCATTTATTGGATAACCCACACCTCTGCCACAGGTCACCCCAAGTGGTTCGCCACGTTTGGTGACTTAGCGGAGGTGCCCGGGTTCATAGGGTGAGGCTTGCCTAGGTCTCGGTGGCGGATGCGTCTGACCCCCAACTGGCGGATGCGTCTGACCCCCAACCCCCAGTAGGCCGGATCAGAAGAGACTGGATGAACGAGACATTTTGATCTCTCCAGCAGGACTCTCTCGGAACATCGCCCTATTGCTCTGGGAGGGATGGATTAATATGTCCAGCACTCCTGGACGTACTAACCTCAAGATTTCTACCCACCGCCCATACCTTTTTCATTCACAGAACTTCCTTTCCCAAAAAGATCCTCCACACAGCATCCGCAATGGTGACGTGCACCCTGAAAAGATTTTTTTTCCTGTGTGGAGCTTATGTAAAAAAATAAAAAGGATACTTGAACAGCAAAGGGATCTGACGTCATTAACTCTGAACTGGCGTTGTGTTTTTTTTTTATTCTATGTTTCAATGATAGAAACCTAACTATTTAAAAATGATAGCCACGTATGTATGACAGCTAGCTATCTTAATAGGTAAACGTACCAAAATAGATTTTTTAATTGGTAAATATACAAAAATATTTTTTTTAAGTCTTATTTCAATTTTTTCCAATAACTTACTTGTGTAGTCGCTTGGTTAGAAGTGAAATTCCCCATTACCCAACGCTAACAGGTAGGTATATTATATCAGTGGCGCTTTCGCAATCTGGACCAATAATAGTCATTTATTCATTCATCGGATTTCCTGTAGATCAGATCACAGATAGTTCGGCCACTTTTATATCGGCAATTAAATCGGTTTACAATCACAATCAAATCAACGAATAGTGTTACAAATCGGTAGGTCAGAATGTAAGTATGCATTTAATTGGGTGTGGAATTTTTAGTTGCTTTAAATACTTAGATATTGATTCAAATTCATCATTATTACGGTTAAAGCCAACGTGTTTGATACAAATTGTACATTACTTTGCCAAGAGGGAAAGCATTTAGTCAGCCTGAAAATACAACTGAATTTGATTTTCAGAAGCACTGTTTCTATTGCACAGCTGTTATTTCATTGGTTTTATTTCCGGGTTAAATCTTCCCCATAGCAAAAACTAAACCCTTCCACACACTTTTCCACAAATCTAGTCAATCCACGTTATGCAATTGCACTATATAAGTAAAATAAATACAAAACAATACAAGAACAACATGTCAACCCACCAGAGATCAAATGGGAAAATAATTCACCGACTCTAGATATTTTCATATCAGAAGGCTCGGCTCAGTAGTAGTATTTTCATTAACTGCAATAAAAAGTACCAGTTCTCATGTGAAGGCTGTGAATCTACTTCTCCGCATTTTCATTGTGTCAGTTTTATTATTAGGGTTACTACCTATTTATTATTGATATCACTTTCCGTCATTCACGAATTAATTTTCGACACGGAATAATGAACAAAGTTTATCTTAATAGTTCGCGAGATAAAGCGCCGCGCTCCTTTGTTCGTTAATAAGTTTTGTTCCCTGATAAACCCAAGTAATAAACAAGCGATAACCTTTATTTAAAGATAGCGCACGGCATTCCTGCTCACTTAGTAAAGTTAAAGCTGGCTTCTTTTGCAATATTCATCCTTAAACGTTGATGCTTTATGATAACACCGACATACATCGTTTCGTAAGTGTTGATGCATCTAGTTGTAATACAGAAAGGGGTTGCCTCATGGTTGTGGGTTGAGACCTTCATTAGCTGAAAAGGCCAATCCCCTGGGGGTGCTCCAAAACTGTGAACCAAAACCGAATATGAATAGGTGAAATCAGAAAGACTGATTTTGTTTAGTAAACTGAGTTGTCCAAAGTTAACGATTTTTTGAGTGACTAATTGGCAGTCTTTGAGCTCAGAATAAGTGACACCATAGATTAAAGAATAATACATAAAACGCCTTGTGGGCGAGTTTCATGTTCCAAATTTGGAGCTTTAACTCCATACAAAACTAAGCTTTCGAAATTCATATGATTTCACTACGATTTCAGGCGAGTGGTAATGAGACGGAACGCTGGGCGATTGGGATAAATGAAATATGTTCTATGGAAATTTGTGCAGAAGGCACTTCAAGGGTTATTTATTTATTCTATGCATGGCAATGAGAATAAATTTCTTCAGCATAATTGAAAACTCTAGAATGGTTTGTGCCTCTCTTTGTAAATCCGATTCAATTAACTCCGAAAGTTTTGCTATGAATTTAAGCTTCATTTTCAAAACTGAAAGTATTTATATGGAGAATCCAGCTAAATGATAATGTAGGTGAGTAACTACATACATAATATTACAAAATTTTACAGAAAATAAAATTGCGACTGAAAATTGTTGAGAATTCAGACCATCCCTACAAATGTACTTGCATGTAAGCTAGAGTATGTTGGTGTTGTGTGGACTCCGCACCAGACTAAATATATTAATATGCTGGAACAAATCAAGAAAAAATTCCTTAGGTGTGTCTATATGCGAATGCACGGAACTTATTCGAGGTTCATGCACCATATAGAGTTACTTGAGGCAACAAATAGATTTAGTTTGGAAACTAGACGTTATGCAAATCTTGCAATTCTTAGTTTTAACATAATCCATAACTAAATTGACAGCCCATCCCTCTTGGAATGCTACTGTTTATACGTGCCTGAAAAATTCAGCCGTAGTCGTCGACACGACTTGTTTAAAATACCATACGGCAGAACAGATGTTCTAGCACAGCATAGCATGACGAGGAATGGTACTGTTGAACGAATTATCGAAAACACTAGATATATACAACTCTTCTTTAGATAGCCTTAAGATTTTTTTGTATAATGATCATCTTCTTAGGGGTAAAATTTGTCAAAATGAGAAAATTGTACGGTAATTGAATTATTAATCTGTTGTATACTTAAAAAAAAAAATAAAAATAAATAAAACAATATTATTACAAAGCGAAAACATTGGTTCAACTTTTTACCTCAAATTAGCCCAATTTAACCTACAGCAATGGAGGTTGGAGGACCGAAAACAACTGAATTCGGTCCTCGCACATTTCGACGAGATATTAGTCCGCAATTGCGTCTCTATAACTACCCACTTTTCACGGATCTGCGCTAGTAATACGCAAGTATCTAATCGCAGCAGGATTTATTTAAATCTAATTTAAAGCATTTGTTATTCTTTACTATATTATTGGAATCCTGAAACCAAGAATCGTTGTAACACAATTTAAATTTGACCTATCCAATACCTACTTCATACTGTTTTTAGAGACCATCGATAAGCCTCTTAAGGCCACACTTCCCGGCGCAAAAAGAAGAAAATGGAGAGATATGATATTACGAATGTTGGACAGAGCGCGCTAATACTTTAAGTAATGAAATCGCAGCGAAAATGGCGAAAAGGCTTAATAAAACATGACTCGTTTAAAATAGAGCAAAAATCTCGTGGAACGTATCTTAAGTATCATTTAAAGAAACATTGTGAATTTTTTCACAAATATAACTTGTAAAATAATAGAAATAGACTTGTTTAAAATAATTTTCGGAGCAAACTTTGCGATTTTTTTCTATTGAGGGAATTTCATATAATTTGCGTTACGGCGTAGAAAGTATCTAGATATTATATTCAAAAATAACATATATATTTTTTAAGAGCTTAAAACTTCAAAAGTTTAAGGGAGATATGTAAGAAATCGGTCGAAATTCGGATAGTGGACCCTTAACTTACACTCATCTAATCAATGAAGGAAGAAAAACGTGAGATTCAAGTGCAGGTAAAATATATAATTGCTTTATATAAAGTTGCGCGTGCTTTTTCAACGTCTTGACCTTTTGAGGATCATTAAAAAGTGCATGAAAAAGTGATGGCGGTGAAATAAACGTACCATTTACGTTACAGCCCTTTGCAGGGAAGGTAAATGTTAGTTGTCTCTTTGCTTCGTCGCATTGGCTTAATAGCATCACCAGGCTTTTGTACTTTAATAAACTGTCTAACAACACTGAAAAACATAACATTGTCACTTATTTTGATTCCGCAAAAATTAATTATCTTAATATGTATTTTTTTCTGTCCATGTGTATGTCACTGAACTCCTCCTAAACGGCTGGACCGATTTTGATGAAATTTTTTGTGTGGGTTTAAGGGGATTTGAGAATGGATTAGATTTACAATGGTCCACTGGAAAATGTTCTTTTAATTATTTTTTTAATTTCTAAGGAGTTGTTGATTTTGGAATGTTTTATTGTGGCATGGCAGACTGCGCTACCATGGCAGTATCGAATATTCAATATTATTCTATTTTAATTTTAGTTTGTCCTGACAGTTGTGTTCAGGACAACGTCTGTCGGGTCCGCTATAAATAAATAAAATAAATTGTGGAACATTCCAGAACACACTCGAAGGTTGTCCTGAGCAAAGCCGGGTAACCCAGCTAGTCTACCTACTATATTTTCTAATTAATTGAAGTTATTTGTTTTGCTGTATTTTAACTTTTTCTGGAAACAATAACAAAGTAATAGAACTAAAGAATTTGTAACTTTTTTGTGAATGCCCTACAGTTCCGAGTCCCATATACTCTAAACTGTGAGCCAGTGAGGCTATAGTATCCCCAATTAGGGTACGTTGTGAGGCTGGTGGTAGTGGGGAAGGGAAAAAATTGGGATAGGATGGTTGGGAATACCTAGCTTTTCAGATATATTTACCAAGCAGGATAAAACCATTTGTCAGAAGACTTTTATTCTGGATGACGGTCGTTCACAGGGTGTTGTTATCGAGAGCTATTCCTATCTACGTACCTACTAAGTACGAAATAACTCTGTGGAATTTTTCATCGAGGAGATAAATCAATAAAAGTGTGTTCAGGGGAGTCAGTGTGCCCGAAATAAACTCAATTTTTCCTTGCCGCATCCCGAATTTCTACCGGTTTCTTTCATTCATCCGAATTTCTACCTATTTCTTAAACATTTGAAGTTTTTAACCTCTTTAAAAAATATATGTTATTTTTGAAAATAATATCTAGACGTTCCTTATGTTAAAACGCAAATTATATGAAATTCCCTTGATAGAAAAAAATCAAAAATTATGCTCCAAAAATTATTATAAACACGTTCATTTCCCTTATTTCAGAAGTAACATGTATGAAAAAATTCGCAGTGTTTCTTTTAATGCTATTGTAGATGTTCCTCACGAGATTTTTGCTTTATTTTAAATGAGTGGATTTTATTTAACATTTTCACAATTTTCTCTTCAATCCGTTTTAAATATTAGCTCGCTCTCTCCAACATTCATAATTTCAATTACACATCTCTCCACTTTCTTCTTTTTGAGCGGATAAATTATCAAACATTAAAATCATCAAACATCAAAAATATCAGAATTGTTTCTTTTATATTGGCAATATTGACCAAAACTCTATAGATTTTTGGTTCAGTTGTAACCCTCAATCTTTCAGGCATACTGGAGATGAGGATGTAAATAACGGAGGGACCATTCAAGAGCCCTGATAAAACAACGAGCAAGAGATTCACGAGTCTTTTGTTTCCCCGCGAAGAGAAAATGATTATTATTATTTCTTCCCTCGCATCTTTCAAATCGGCATCTGCATCATTCATATTATTATTGGCAAAGATGTTCCGATAAAACACCTCGGGCGAGAGGCCACGTACTCTTACCTACATTTAATAATAATGCTTTAATCCCTTCAATTGAGATATTCTTTTAGGCTGATCATTCAAATGATGGCCCCGTTACTTCAAAGAACCTTTTTAAAACGCGCTCATGTAATTTCATGGGAAAGTAAGGCTTACGTTGATTTTAATCATTAAATTAATTTGAATGGTTAGATGTACCTGCTTTTGGGTCATACCAATCATTAAAAATAGTCGCACCAAGGTTTCCTGGTTAATAAGCAACCGATCATTTAGAAATCGCGCAGAAAACGATTTTAAAGGTAGTACTTAAAAAAACATAGACTGACCGATACAGACCAAATATTCAACAAATGTAACGTACTAGACATACGCCAATTATATGTTAAAACACTACTAAACTACATAATTGACCAAAAAAACAAATTTCAACAAACACAAAATATCACAATCAGACCCCTTAGACAAGCATACAAAGAAAACACAAAAACTCCGACGGTAAATACAAGCTTTGAACAAAGATACTATAAATATCATGACAAAAAAGCATTCAACAGTCTAAACTTGAATAAAATTGAGACACAAAATTACAAAATAGATTAAAGAACGAAAAACCCAATATTACCGAAATTTCATAACATGAAAGAATATAAAATATGAAAAGAATAACACGCAACACACAAAAACAATATAAAACACACAACGCATAATATATGCAATTTTTTTTATTTAATTTTATATTTTCACTTTAATTTTCATTTTAATATTACTTTTATCTTTAGTTTAAAATTATCATAATTTTATGTTTTTTTAGTCACCAACGTTATATTTCTTTCTTATCAAATTTTTATATGTATAAATTTGATATGTTTTAAGAAAAAAATTCTTGTGTTATAAAATGGGGGCCTCAGCACGGGTAAGCCACCCAGTGAGGCCAAAATTACTGGATTATACTTTGAAATGTAAAACTATAGCATCAAAATAAAAATAAATAAAATAAAACATAAATTTTTATGAATCGAGCAATTTGGAACAATTTTTTATCGTTTTCCATCAAAATTTTTTGACTATGTAAATATAAGTGCATTTCAGAACAAACGAAGCAACATTAGATGACACTCATGTATAATAAGAAACTCGAGTGTGCGTTTAGAGTTGTGGTGTACAAATTTATGTTTCAGCCCAAATAATACATTCTTTGGAGATATCATTGCTATGAAAATGGAGAATAATAGAACGAAAAAGCAAGAAAAATCAGAAAGAAGACAGAAAAACCAAAATGAAGCCAGAAGAACCAAGGTAAAGTAATAAGAGGTTAGAATAAGCAAAATATACAAGAAGTCGCAAGAAGAAGCAAGAAGAGGCCAGAAGAGACATGAAAACGACAGAAGCGAAAAGCTGGAAGCAAGAAGATGTGGGAAGCAAACAAAAGCGTGAATTGAGAAACCAACGCTCTATCAATTATTTTATTTCTGCCCACCCTAATTTCCAACACTGGCTTATTGGGTTAACATGCGTACCGGTCGATCAAACTCCAACCTTCTTTCTATCCATTGACCGCGAATCCCAAGTCATAAAAAAAGTGTACCGGTCGCACCGCGAAATAGGTGTTCTTGGCTGGGTTGGTACACTCATATTATGTTTGTCTCGATACCTAAGTTTACAGAGACTTTTAGAGTACCCATACTTAGATACTTTGATGAGTGTAATTAGATAAATACGTTGTGTTATTTGCGAAATAATCACAAGTTAACATTTTTAGCTATCGTACACAAGTTGGGTGCCAAATAACTTCGTTCAAAAACATAAAATGTACCTACCTATTCCAATGATCACAAAAGATGACGATAAACATTATTAACACGTTATTTATCTGATGACTAAGTCGTCAAATCAAAGGTTTTCCTTTGTCAATATTAGAGTTTCGAAGCTTGTGTGGGCAAATAATATTATCACGCATAGAATATTCTAACTTTGCTTGGAAATTACGCGTTTAGTTGCATGTTCCGACACCTTCACGTATTAAACAAAGGGTCGGCTTATTTTTTTAATTCTTCCGAATTTTTTTCTTTAAAACGTCCCCCCGCAGTTATACTTCAATAGCATTTTTGAATGGAGTGGTCATCCCAATAAAATTCATCACTCTTATTCACCAATACCCACCAGGTTGGTTTAATAGGCGCACAGTTCTCAAGGCAAGTTAGTAATGTGATGAATCACAGATTCTAATTATTCGAAATATTTTAGTCAAATGTGTAGGTTAGTCGTGAGCAAGCCAAATGATTAAGGGGGGGCAGTTTTTGGCAGTATTTTGAAGGAATAACGCGATTTTTGCTAAAAAAATGCGGTGAATTTTTCATTAAAAATGAAAACAAATGGTAAAAAAAACTCTCTCTGGTTGTTTTATGTACAAAATTTCAAAAAGTATATTTTGAGTTATGATGTTCACTTCGAAAATGTTGTTTGCGAGAAAATGGATTTGAAGTTTTTTGTACTCGAAATATACTCGAATCGAGTATGAGGGCCGGTCGCTTGAAATGCTGTAACTTCGTTAGTTTTGCTCCGATTTACCTGAAATTTTGACACAATGCTCTTGACATATGAACCAATAGGAGCCTTGAAAAGTGGTGACATTATCAAAGCGGCCAATGAGTGCAATTTGACGCTTCGTAGGTACTGTAAAGCGTCATTTCCGTTCCATAACTCACCCAATAGGAGCCTAGAAAAGTGATTTCATAATCAAAGCGGCCAATGAACGCAGTTTGACGCTTTGTAGGTGCTGTAATGCGTCATTTCCGTTTCATCCGAATTTCAAATCGCAACGGGGCTAAAGAAGTTTCACTTCAAAGAATTCGGTTTGGTTAGATATTTTGACCTCAAATCTAAATTTAAGTTTTGTCCTCTTCCCTATTGGGGATAATAAGTTTTGTCCTCTTCCCTATATTTTCCTCTTCCATATCGCCTTCCCCTCCCCGCTACCTTCAGCCTCACAACATACTCCAATTAGGGATGATATAGTCTCACCGGCTCCAGACGAGAGCAGTTGCGACGCTTGTGCGGTATTCATGTAAAAAAAACTTAAAAATGCCTTTCAAAGAAATAAATTGATTCTCCCTTCATATCCTTTCCCGTGCGTCCCCGTTCCCTTCCACCTTCCCCACCTTCCCCCTCCCTCATCTCTTCCCTCTCCGCGAACTCCACCTTCCCCCTAACTTTTCTTGCCTCCCGCTAAAATATATGAAATATTAACTTTTCATTTATACAAGTTTCATAAAGACCATTATTTACAGCCTATTTTACTCGCTGATAATATAGCTTTCCATTGGTGAAAGAATTTTTAAAATCAGTTTAGTCGGCCTCCGTGGTCCCGAGGTAAGACTCTCGACTCACAATCCGAAGGTCGCGGGTTCGAACCCGGCGTGCGAAAATAAATTTTATTTGATTAATTTGTGTTATTTCACAATTTATTCATTTAAAATAATATATAGTATATCAGACCACCATTCTGAATTGAAACGTTGCTTGAAATGGCTTAAGCCGTGTTTAGTGCCCATATCTGAATAGCCAGGTACTTCCCCACCGTCATCTTCCCTCTCTCCTTCCCCTCCCCACTACCTTCAGCCTCACAACATACCCCAATCGGGGATGCCATAGTCTCACTGGCTCCAGACGGGAGCAGTTGGGACTCTTGTGCGGTATTTCATGTAAAAAAAAAATGGTTTAGGCGTGAAATTGTAACGATCAAACACACTCACTCTCGCATTTATAATATTAGTTTAGATTAATTTCACGTAAAAGCTTTCATCCTGATGTAGATTAATAAATAAATCTTTATTGAAAAGTAGACTTGAATCGAATCACGAATAAAGATTTATGTAAAATCGTAATCATTAACAGGTAAATAATTAAACGAAGGGAATTGCAATGTCCAGTCCAGGAGGTGAGAGTAATAATTGTTTTATTATGTCTTGTAGCACTGCATTTATAATTGGAGGAAGAGGCAAAGCGATTTTATTGGAATGCAATCGTAATTGCATTGGTTAATAGACGGTTTCGATATAAAACGATAATATAGATAAAGAGGGTGTATCAGCGCGTAAATGAAAGATTTTTACCATAGATCCCCAAGCCAATTCGCAGTAAAAAAATGTAGATTTTTTTTCATGTTCACGCCATACGCGCCCTATACCGTGTGTTGTCCTATGTAATTTTTAACTTTTTTTATATTTTTTTATTCTAGTAAAAAAGAAAATTACATTTTCACTCATTAACCAGAAATAATTAAAAACATTAAATCAAACTAAACACCATAATACATCGCTACTCCATTTCATTACTCTGTTTATCAAGAATATACATTAAGAATTTTTTTTTAAATTTACTCACCTTTTTTTCTTTTTTAATGTCGTTTGGCAGGCAATTATATAAGTTGCCCCCCTCGTAACCAATGGATTGTTTACCATAGTTAGTGTGGATGGTGTTTAAATGTATTTTATCGTGTTGTCGTGTAAAGTGTTTGTGTACTTGGGATGTTTTAATGAATTCTGTGTTTGTATGTATGAGTTTATTGTTTATTTTGTATATAAGGAGACATGTATTGTATTCATGCAGTTTTTTTAATGTTAATAGTTTTGTTTCTATATATACTTTTTTGTGGATGTTCTAGGCTTATAGTGAAATAGTTTTTTGATTAACTTGTTTTGCATTAATATAGTTCATTTATATATGTTTCACATGTGTTTTCCCAGATTTGAATCAAATAATTTAAGTGTGAATGTACGAGACTATAATTATGATCCTTTTTTTAAATTTATTTGGCAACAGATTTGATAGCCGGCTGAATACACTAATTAAGGGGATGATTTTGTCTTTAATACCTTGTATATGCTGTTTAAAAGTCAAATGCTGATCAATGCACAACCTAAGATATTTTTCCTGGATCAGGATTTGCAGGTCGTTCTTTTCAATTTTTAAGGGAACATGAGGAGGAATTATTTTACGGGTTGAGCTTAAGATCATGTATCCTGTTTTTTTTACGTTCATTGTTAAAATATTTGATTTGAGCCAACTGTTGATTTTTTCTAGGTCTATTTGTGCATGCTCTAGTAAAATATTTAAATCTTTACCCCAGTAAAAAAACTTAATTTCTTACTTTGCATTTCAGATTTAATTCATTTTTTTCCAACTTCCATCTACAGACCCTTATACCTTAAATTTAACGTCTGTGTCACCTTTCGTCTGACTTTTCTCTACAAATTTCTCTATGTTATCATTTGTCTGTGGTCTTTATGTCAACTTTCTTTTTAATATTATTGTGATGTTTTCATTAAAAAAAATTTCAAGTCATTTCACATTTGAGAGCCCTAGAGCTCACACCGTGATTCAAATTACTGTAAATTGCAATTTATCTGAAAAAATATATGCAATAACTATAAAATCAAGTACAAAACACAAAAAAAACTTACAAAATGGATAACTTCAAACCACCTCAAACCTCTGTGCGCGTTCCCTTAGAATGGAAACAAAGAAGTATCAATTTACAACTGATGGCAGACTGTCCAGAGACCACACCAAGGGACCGTCCACCGTGATACGCTCGTTTGTACGGCACTGCTGGAACGAAAATGTGATATTATATGTAGGCGAGTAAGGATACCGCCGCCCCGGGAATCCATTTATTGGCTAACCAATACCCCTCCCATAGGTCACCCGAGTTGGTTCGCTACGTTTTGGTGACCTGGCAAGGGTGCCCGGGTTGCGTATTTCCTTTTCCGTGTTCAATAGGAGGCAAGCTTGTCTCGAAACCAACACGGGTTTGTAACGCTATTTCTCTTCCAAACCCGTGTTCAATACGAGGCACGCGTCCTCCAGTTAGCACGGGTTTGTAACGCTAATTTTCTTTCCAAACCCCTTGTTCAGTACGAGGCACGCGTCCTCCAATCATGGAAGGGTTTATAATTACTACTAGTATGAAGTTCAAGCTGCATGCTATTATTATCATACGGATTTTGTGTAAATTATTTTAATAATTAGAACGAAAATAAATAAAAAAAACGCCCACACGTTTTTTTTAAACAAGATATACATACTAGTTTAAAAGAATCCTATTTTTAATTGTTCTGTAGACTTTATGTCCGGGTTAAATCTTCCCCACAGAAAAAATTTAACCCTTCCACACACTTTTCCACAAATGATCATCTAGTCAATCCACGCGATGTAATTGCATTGTATAAGTATAATAAGTTCAAAACTATACAAGAACAACACGTCAACCTACCAGAGACCATATGGGAAAATACTTCACCGACTCCAGATATTTTCATATCAGAGGGTTCGGCTCAATAGAACTCCTAACTGAACCGATAAATCCTACTGATCCCTCAATATAATTATTTTAAAAAAATCTTTCGTAATCCTACATGTATTTAATATGACTGATTTTTGCATCTTTATATAAAGATTCTTTGATAAATCTAATAAGCCTAAATTTTTAATTAGAGAGCTAGGTATAATGCCAGTAGCCGAAATAACAAATGGTAATATTTTTATTGTCCGAGAATGCCAAATTCTTTTAATCTCATTTCCTAAATCTGTATATTTTCTAATTTTTTCAGAAACAGATTTTTGAATATTACAGGAATTTGGAATAGCGACATCAATGATATAAGTTATTTTTTTAATTTTGCCACGTAAAACTATATCGGGTCTATTATGACGAATCGTTCTGTCTGTTAGTATAGTTTTATCATAATATATTTTATAAAATTCATTTTCTAAAAACGAATTTGGTTCGTATTCATAATATGGTACTACATTACGGCAGTCAATCAATTTATGTTCAATTACCAAACTTTGATGAACTATTTTTTATTTTGACTATACCTCTACCTCCTAAATTTCTAGGTAAATTAATTCGTTCTATAGCTGATTTTGGATGATGGCAATTAAACTTTGTTAACGTAGTTCTAATTAATCGTTCTAAGCTATCTAAATCTGTATTGGACCATTTAATTATGCCAAATGAGTACGTTAATAAAGGTATTGCCCAAGTATTTATTGCCTTTACTAAATTTTTAGCAGATAGATTGCATTTGACTCTACTTTGAAATTTAATCCTGATATCATTTTTAATACTAGTATGATCTAATCTATTCGTTTGCGGGTATCCTAAATATTTATAAACCTCATCCCCTTTCATACTTTTAATTTTGAAATTTACGTTTATTTATTTAATATTATTATTATAATGCTCTAGGTTTTGAATAGTTTATTTGGCAAGCAGGGTTTGTCTAACGGGTTTGTGTAAATATTCTAATACCTAGATCGAAAAACTAAAAGAACGCGCATGCGTTTTTCTTTTAAATAAGATTTCCCATTTTTTTAATGGTTTGTATGGCAAGCAGGGTTTGTCTAACGGGTATGTGTAATTATTATAAAACGCGTGCGCGTTCATTTATTTATTTTCGTTCTAGGTATTAGAAAAATTAAATAAGCCCGTAAGACAAACCCTGCTTGCCATACAAACCTTTCGAAACCTGGGATATATATCTTGTTTAAAGGAAAAACGCGTGCGCGTTCTTTAACTTATTTTCGTTCTAGGTATTGGAATAAAAACGGACAAAACGCATGCGGTGTGAAGTAAGTGTGCGAACTTTGTGGCTTTGTTCCATGCATCGCCGAGGACGCGTGCCTCGTACTGAACACGGGTTTGGAAAGAGAATTGGCGTTACAAACCCGAGCACGATTGAATGCCGCTTGCCTTCTATTGAACACGGGCTTGGAAGGTAAATAGCGTTACAAACCCGTGTTGGTTTCGAGGCATGTTTGCCTCCTATTGAACACGGAAAAGGAAATACGCGCCCGGGTTCATGGGGTTAGGTTTGTTTAGCGAATGCGTTTGCCCACTACTACTAGGCGGGCCAGATCGGAAGAGACTGGTTGAGGGAGACTTAACCTCAACCTCTCCATTCGGACTCTCAGAACCCATCGTCTTGCACCACAATAGGAGGGTTGGATTCGTACGTCCGTCGCTCCTGGACAACTCATTAACCCCAGATTCCTACTAGTCCCTCATACATTGTCCTTCCCCTAAAGAAAACATAGTCTTTGGGGGATTTGTCTTCTGTCGAGGGAGCAGCTCAACATCTTAGGCTACGGAAGCCCATCGCGCCTCGCTGCCACATCGCTTCTGTCTGCACTCTTATACTAAATTTTACATTGACCTTCGCTACGTAGCATCAATTAACTGCTCGCCATTCAATCGTCTCCCATCTCTGCTGCTCGCGGAGTCCGTTCCCTGAAATACCTGCATTATATTTTGTTTTTAATTGACAAAAATACCATCGAACAGCAGAACATCATTTTTTTCTCCAAACAATAGAAAATAGCTTGTCAAATTTTTTCGAATGCATGCTATTACACCCTGTGTGTTAAGCATTCAACTGCCGTCCATGTATGGTGCATATATCGTGAGTGTTTTTATTTTTATACATAAAATTAACATAGAGATGATGTCTAAGGAACTAAAAAGAAAAATAAATTATAATCACGACTCACACGGACAAGGGACGAGAAATGCAATACTAATTAGATTGCCAACAAAGAAGAAATCAAGCACAAAATCTCTTCGAGCCATTCGCATTTGGCGAATATTTTAGTCAAGTAGCTAGTATATTTGTAACTAAACGCGTACGAACACCATAATATTTTAGTAGAGTGGGTTAGTGAGCTCTTAAATAGATTTAATCCATTTCGTTCTATTTTTTGGGCGAGTAGGGATCCCCACCACGCTTCCCTGCGCATTAAGTGTGAATAATAAAGGTAGCCAAATAAGAACACAATTAACAACAATCCTCTCGTATTTATTGTTATAAATATAATAACTAACTCACATTGACTTAAATTTCTATCTAAATCTTCGTGCCCTAGCAATAATAATATATTAATGATTAAATTAAAATCGATGGTCTCTTCATGTTCACAATAAAAACAAAATTTAATGCTTATGTATACAAAGATTACCTTAGTACTTACCTTTTTATCCTCTCTCTTTTGTATTAATATTATCTTGTACTTTTTGTACCATAATTTGTACTATTTTTTACTTTTTTACTATCACACTATACACTTGTTGAACTCATCTGTATAACTTTTCAAGATATTACAACTCATGTATTTTTTATTTATTTTCTTCTATGTGTAGGTACTATTTATCGCTGCGTTAATTTTGCTGAATTCTTGAAAAACTTGCTTTCGAACAATTTATTCATGATCAAGTTAATAATAAAATCAACATAGTAAATACCTACACGTTCCTCAATAACTACTTTTAAAGTATCTTAAGCACTCTTCTGTTTTACCATTATTACACTATGTAAACTTTTTAACTCCTTTGTACAATTTTAATGATAACGAAACTACATACCTATGTACATATTAAACCTGTTTGTATCCTTAAAGTACAGTTTATAATGTTATATACTTCAATCTTACAATTATACTCCTGAATAACATGTGTAACTTGAATAATGTGATTCTGTAAAAGCCTTCAAGGCGTGTATGAATAAATAAAATAAATAAATAAATTAACGTGCGTGAATCCGCCGTTTTAGCAGAGTTCTATTGTAACGCGCCAAAATGTTGTGGCTTTGGAGCGAAGATGCTGCTCTAAAATTATTTATTTACGCTTCTTATAATGTCTTTTCGTGTCTATAGCTTATTTATTTTCATCTTACTAATTTATTCTTTCACCTCTTATAAAATTTCACCTCTTCTAAGAATATACTACATATTATTTTTAATTAATTCATTGTGAAATAACACAAATTAATCAAAAAAAAATATTTGCACACGCAGAGATTCGCTCCTGTGACCTTCAGATTTCGAGTCAAGAACCTTACCCTTCGACCACGGAGGCTATCATCGTACTACGAGTTTTCGGAGACCGTTTCTTGTAATGTTCGGGTATTCCTCTAGAAAATTCTTAAAATATTTTTAAGCAATTCTTCTTAGTTTGACGGATTCAATTGCTCAATCAATAATCGTATGGTTACGTCGTTTTAATAAAATTCTAGAAATTTAAATTAATTTTGTCTGGCTGCGAGCGGTGACGGTGGTTACGCAGTGTGATACGATTTGACGATAGCCCTACTTGTCGGGAATTGATTTTTCACCTAGTAGAAATATGTGTTGTATTTTAATCTGAGAAGTTGATTCTATGGTGGCTATTTGACTCGTTACCGCCTCGGGCCTACGAGTTTGATAAAGACCGTTCTTATCTCTCAGTCATTATTTAGTTTTGACGTTTTTATTGAGCCACGCATGTTTCCGGCGTTTAATTCGGTTAACACACGTATTCGGTCACTGCAATTTGACGATTCAATAAAACTACTGAAAAGGTAATAATCACTTTCCTTTGAAACCTGTAGGTACACTACTTAAGCATGGGCGTAGGCATGGTGGGGCAAGGTGGGGCCTTTGCCTCACCCTGGCTGGCCGATGCATGATCTCTGGGATTGTCGACCGAGTCACGTTTTCAAAAAAAATTAATTCCGAGATATTTATGATTTAACCGTCCTTTTGTTTTTCTTACATTTTATAGTAAGAAGTATTGACGTTTGTCTAAGATTTCTATTATATTTAAAGGGTGCAACTTTATTTTGAATGTTATCTCTATAAATTTGTAACGTTGCGTGTTACATAATGCACTTAATTTTCTTACCTTAAATTGTTTCAATAAAAGTTCTGACGAATATGAAAAAGGTTTCTTTTTTATTGTTTTTATTATTAGTTTTTGTATACGTAAATTTTTTGTGTTTTATTTGTATTTGTATCACCCCATCCTACAATGCCGTATTGTATAATTGATTGACAGAAAGCGAAATGTGGTTCAAGTAATTTTTCGTTTAAAATATCTCTTAAACATCTAAATATGTATGCTAGTTTCCTTACTCTGTCGTTCAGAATAATTATTTGTAGGTACCATTTTAAACGCTGGTCTATTGTTATGTCCAGGTACTTAATATCGGTCTTGCTTTCTATGTTTGTACATAATATATTGCATTTGTGGTTTTCTGTATTCATCACAGAGTGGATTATTACGTTTTTTCTTAAGGTGTTTCTTGTGTTTTGATGAAAAATGGCAAATAATAAGTTTTTTAGAATTTGAAGTCAACAGGTTTTTATCAAACCATAATTAAAGTTCATTGATAACTGTATTTATCGTGTTATTTGATTCCGACCAGGGATTTGCTTTTAGTAGTAGGACTGTATCGTCAGCGTAGGAGACAATGTCACCATATTTGGAAATATGGAATATATTATTGACGTATATAATAAATAAAAATGGTCCCAAAATTGTATGGAATTATTTTTTGGTTCCGAGCCTATTCCGAGGTGGTATGTATATTTAAAACAAGTTTATTGTTATTGTCTTCAAGGGATAAGTTCGTAGCACTGTTGATTATAAAACAACCCTGTGTCTCAGAGTATAATAATCACGTGCGCAGGAGACTTACAATGCGGCGTTTCACGAGAATCGTATGAAGTGATTAAATTTCAGGGGTCACGAAAATGAAGATATTCGAGATATCCATCTGCAGCTTTCGCCAAATTACTAAAGACCGACATGATGTTATTTTCTGGGCGTGCAGAGTGCAGAGTACGGAGTACAGAGTACAGAGGTCCCCACGTTCCTGTCAGGGCGCAGGCGCAATCATAAATCTGCAGGTCGCGCGGCGCGACGCCCCACCGGCTATCGGCTAGCGGCTCAGAGCCGGGGATTCAATTCTCTGCGAGCGACACTGAAGAGCTAAAGCAATAGCAGGGGCTGTAGATGAGTGTGTGTGTTTTCGATGTGCCTGAAGAATCCCTTACTTTGAGTAAAATTGATGTTGATTTTCACCTTTCTTTCTTTAACTTTTTTTTTTAATTCCTCCAAACGTATAGCTTTTGGAACATTAGCTCCGCATTCACAGCCAAGACCTAGACAAACCTCAACCCATGAACTCGGGCACCTCCGCTAAGCCTTCAAGCGAAACGAACGAACCGGGCTGACCTGTGGTAGACCTTTGTTGCTTATCCAATAAATGATTTCCTGGGCGGCGGTACTGTAAATTGTCCTCAATACCAGAAGTTCGCCAGTGTTGTCTAATTATTATTTACTTTTTCATGAGTTTTTTTTATTCGTTTGTAGTGGTAGAATTTATGGGAATAGGTAAACTTAAAACAATTTTAAATTAAAAACGTAAGAGAAGGACAATCCAAAACAACCAAGTTTAGATATTTTTTGTCAAGTGTAAATTGATTCAGTAGAATACTTAAAAATAATTATAAGAAAAAAAATTGAACTGATTCTTTTCACTTAAAGTAAAATGAATTTAGAAATCCGAAAGAATTTTGAACAATTACAACACATCTGAAATTACGATGTTCTATTTTAAGAGAATACCTCACAAAAGCCCCAGCGGCTCCCGTTTGGAGCCAGTGAGACTATGGCATCCTCAATTGGGGTATCTTGTGAGCCTTAGGTAGTAGGGAGGGGAAGGAAATGGGAATGCGGAAGGTGGGAAAGAACATTTTTCATATGAAATACCTCACAAGAGCCCAACTGCTCCCGTCTGGAGCCAGTGAGACTACAGTATCCCCATTGGGGTATGATGTGAGGCTGGAGGTAGTGGGGAGGGGAAAGAGATGGGATTGAGGGAAGTGGGAAAGAACCTGGCTATTCAGATCTGGTCACCAAACTTGGCTAAAGCCATTTCAAGCATCGTTTCAATTCTAAATTGTAGTCTTACACCAGGGCGATACTGAAAGTATCTTCCACTGTGAAGGGTGCCGCAAATATACTTATTATTATTTTAAATGAATAAATTGTGAAATAACACAAATTAATCAAATAAAGTTTGCCCCCGCTGAGATTCGATCCCGCTACCTTACGAGTCGAGAATAAAGTGATTCCGTAAATACAATGTAAACCTACCTTTAAAATAATTATACAAAAATAATTTCGTAATAAAAAATATTGAATCAATTACTTGAACAATGTCAAAACTAAGTCACAACATTTTAAGTTCTCATTAAAATGTCTTACCTAATTACAAGTGTATTGTTTGCATGTCTGAGGTGTCCGAATAGGTCCGGATTAAGGACATTTTGGCAAAGTTTCAAGGGACATTGAACAAACTTTCCCAAACTTTTGTATAATGAAATTAAGAACATTATTTCTTACGGATAATTAATTTCAATAGGCTGTTTCGGGCCTAGAACTTGGGCTAAATACAGAAATGTTGATTTTTTTGAAGAAAGCAATGACTTTGTGGTTTGACATTATAAATTGAAATAACACAATAATTTGGTTCATAACCACGAATTATTTTTCCACTACCGACCGGTTTCGCTTTACATAAGCTTCATAAGGGCATATAGAAATTAAACTGAATTAGTTTAATATCTTAGTTTTTACTTACCGGTTTCGCTTTACCTAAGCTTCATCAGGGTATATAGAAATTAAACTAAATTAGTTTAATATCTTAGTTTTTACTTAGTTTAATTTCTATATGCCCTCATGAAGCTTATGTTTATGCTAAATTAGTTTAATATCTTAGTTTTTACGTTTAATTTCTATATGCCCTCATGAAGCTTATGTAAAGCGAAACCGGTCGGTAGTGGAAAAATAAATCGTGGTTATAAACAAAATTATTGCGTTATTTCAATTAACAAAAATGTTGAATTGTCTGACGTGCCCGGATAAGTTTAGTTTTCCCTAACTTTAGAGAAATTTTTCAGATAGCTGTAATTTTTCCAAAAGGTTAATCCATTTCATTAGCCTGTCGAGGACTAGGATTTGATAGATTTTATGTAATTTGGCGCAATCAGTAATTTTATGTCAAATCACACTTCTAGCGATAAGTAAGTTCAGTGTTGTGCGCCAAGGCGACTACGGTCATTCTTTCAGCGCGCTTATTACGAGCGAGCTGGTGATTTATCGATTCCGCTGGGGTTCTTTTGTACTATGCTGACAGCTGTTTCGCCAACCAACTTGAAAATTTCTGCACTTCGCCTGTACCTACCTGAACAAATCGCATCTTTGGATAAAAAAATTGAGAGAAGTACATGGTCGAGGGCTCTCGACTAGCGATCCGGAGTTCGCGGGTTCATATCCCGGTGTTCGCAAGTAAGTTTTATTTGAATGATTTGTGTTTGACAATTTAATCATTTAAAATAATATAAGGTAAATTTTTGGTATGTTTCGAGAGATACTCTCAGTATCACCCTGGTGTAAGACCACCATTCAGAATTGAAGTCCTTGCTTTAAGCCGCCCGTACCCGAATTTCTACCGATTTCTTACATAATCTCTCGTCTCTCTTATCTCCTTTAAACATTTGAAAATTTTAAGCTCTTAAAAAATATATGATATTTTTTAAGATAATACCTAGACGTTCTTCACGTCGAAACGCAAATTATATGAAATTCCCTTGATAGAAGAAAATCGCAAAGTAAGCTCCGAAAATTATTAAAAACATGTTCATTTCACTTATTTTATAAGTTATACATATGTAAAAATTGGTGTGTTTCTTTAATGCTATTTTAGATGTTCCTTACAAGATTTTTGCTCTATTTTAAACGAGTCGTGTTTTATTAAACATTTTCGCTACAATTTTCTTATTAGCTTTATATATTAGCGCACTCTCTCCAACATTCGTAACTAGCTATCTCTCCATCTTCCTCTTTTTGAGCGGGTATACGGCGCCTTAAATGAAAGACGGCCGGCGTCGTCTAGAGGTAAAGCTCTTGGCTCGCCATTCGAAAGTCGCGGGATCGAATCCCGGCGTGGGCAAATAAATTGTATTTGATTAATTTGCGTTATTTCACATGTATAATGTGTTTGCGACACGTTCCAGAATGGAAGATACTCTCAGTATCTCCCTGGTGTAGGATCATCATTCAGAATTGAAACGTTGCTTGAAATGGTTTTAGCCGTGTTTGGTAACCAGATCTGAATAGCCATGTACTTTCCGACCTTCCGCTTTTCATCTCCATGCCCTCCCCACTACCTTCAGCCTCACAAAATACCCCAATTGAGGATGCCATAGTCTCCAGATGGGAGCAGCTGTGATTCTTGTGAGATATTCGTATAAAAAAAGGCTTTTTTGCGTGTTTGTTGAGTGATCTAAATAGCCAGATAACACCCCACCTTCCTCTTTCAAATCTTCTTCACTTCCCACTTACCTTCCCCACTTACTCACAACATACCCCCATTGGGGATACCATATTCTCTTCGGGCGGTTGGAAGCAGTTTTAGCAGGTATTTAAAAAAAGTATATATTCTTTAACAGAATAAAACACTAAAAATGTGTTCCGCACAAATGTTAATAGAAACAAATGTGGCATTGACCTAGAACCTTTTGGTTCCAGACCATTTAGTACGCGGTCTGTCTCTTTTATACTAGTCGGAAATTGTATATCGCCATCCCATGTGAATTTCTTAATCACGTTGAAACACAGTTTTTTTATGAAAATACAGGCCTACAATTGGATAACGAAAGACTCCCGCAAGGCAATTCTTGTACATAATATTATTTCTTCTATGTGCTCAATGGACGGATTTAAAATTTCCTTCGGTATCTTCCTTCGTCAGAAATTCAACGTTTAATAATTTACGAGCTTTCCAGATCGCGTTTTTGCAAGTTCCTTTAGGGTTTTCTTAAAATGAATTTCAGTTTATCGTTAGCTGAAAGTAAATAAATATAAAACTGAAAGTATAAAAATTCAAATCCAAATAGCGCATTGGTGTTATCAGTAGTTTAATAACGCTCTGAGTCGTATTTTTACATTAATCCGTCTAACTAACAAACTTGTTTTACATTTTAAGAAACTAATAAACAGCCATTTACCCCACTTTAATGCAATTTAAACAGCCAATTTCTCTTTTTTTTTGTTTAATTACTCTATATTTATCAGGTTGTGTAAAATTTAAAATCCGTTTATTAGTAAGGCCCAATTGTTTAAGCCTCAAAAAATTTTGTGATAAAAATGTATGCCATTTTCCACTTACTACCACAAGCAGCATCATTGTAGTAAGTTAGAGTAATGCGATGGAGTTTCAATAATAATAATTTTGTTTGTCAGTCATATTTATTATCATCATATTTACAATTAATGTTTAACTGGACTTAACGTCCGTTCTAACGGGTGCTCTGGGTTATTCTGCGGCAGGGGAATTGTTCACCTGTCGATCGGATATTATCAGCCATTGTCTCTCTTGTATAGTACGACTTTACTGACCTCTGTTGAAACACATTAAAAGTACATATAACTACCTATACCAACGACATCAATGTGCAAACTACAAAATGTAAACAAGAAAAGAAGGTATAGTCTGTCAAATAAGAGTAGAAAATATTATAAATGCAACTACAAAATTTGTAGGTTGGCAACACCAAATCAACTGTCAAATATTCTTTTAAAGCGCAACGACCCTGATTATGTAGAGAACTGTACTTAATCACATTAAAAAAACATTTTTTGTTCTTAAAGAAAAACAATTAATATCTAAGAAGCACTGTTGTTACCTTCTTAATGACATAAATTTGATTATGGTGTTTAACAAAGTGATTTTTTTAAATTTAATTTAACAGTAAGTAAAAATTAAGAATAATTAATGGTGACTTTAGTTACACTAGATCTTAGATTCAGATCTAAAATTAGAGACATGTTCTAAATCCCGGGCAAAACTAGGTACTTTTTAATTTCTAAACTGTGTTTTATATTTTATTACAAAATTGTTATAATTCATTATGTTAACACAAAATTGCAAAGTTATATTAAACCTATATGCAATTCTCATAATGAGATCAGTATTGTAATGAAAAAATATTTTTTTCACTTTTATGCCTTTTTAATTTTTTACAAAAATGTAGGTTACATAGCTTTACATTTACTCCATGTGTTATATTTTAATATTGCCATTTGAACGACAGTGGCGCCCTCCTATTTTTTCTACTTTTATTTGTCAAACTGCATATTACCCAAAAAAAGACACAAAATTTCTTGAAAAAAAACTAAATTACATACCATCAAACAAATATTCAGAAATCAGGTATATTAATATTAAGCATAAATTCAATCTGTGATGAGAATTAGTAGAAGATGGATGTACAATTCTAAAGCAAGATTAAAGGGTGGTTTTACTATAATTTGGCGGTTAGCGGCTCATTAGGCAGTTAGGGCGTTAGTCTCTTGTTTCACTTTATAGGTGAAGTTCTGCGTTTTGCCGGAGGCCTCCGATGAGTGCTTCCTTTTACAAAAACTCGAGTTCTAGGCTCCAGGTTCCGAGTTCTTGGGTAAGTGTACTACACACTGAGAACTCTGTGGAGTGTGAAGATACGCCGTACCGGCTCAGAACTCGGACGCGGACCGCAAATGTACACGGACCTACTGAGAGAATTTTTGTTTCTTTTAAAAAAAAATATATCATTTCTATGATGTTGTTCATTTCTTTGATCATTTTTGATTTTGTTTCTATATATATATATATATATACCAAGCTTCAGGCATTATACTCTGAGAACTTAAGAAAATCATTTAAATTAATCAAATATTTTAAATATCGCCGAAAAAAATGTTTTTTTCAAATAAATTGTTGCAAGTATTTTCATATAGATGCAAGATATTTTCTATATTAAAACCTTTCTCACAAACACAGGATATTTCTCCCCCATTGCGCGAACATTAAGGCATGATAACACTGTAAACTGCTCTAATAATGAAATAGACATTTTTAGTGACCCATTTTAGCACTTTAAGAAATATATCACATAAAGTTGATATTGTGATGAAGCCCTTTATTTAGACAGGCAACATTGGAATTGGTTTATTTATGGTACCAACTAAATCATTGTCCCATCAGCACAGGTGTCAATAATAAATTGCCTATTATTGCATATTTAGCCATAGCCAACTCTTTTTGCTAATATTTTTGCTACTATTTTTGTTATTATATCTAGTTGTAGTCCAGCGTATTCCAGCGATAAGGCTCCTGACTCGCAATCCCGGCGTAGCAAATAATCATTATGTGATTGATTTGTGTTATTTCACAATTTATTCATTTGAAATAATATACGATAGTATATTTGCGGCATATTCCAGAGTGGAAGATACTATCAGTATTGCCCTAGTGTAAGACCACCATTCAGAATTAAAACAGATCTGAAAAGCCAGGTACTTCTCCACCTTCCTCTTCCCTCTCCCCTTCCCCTCCCAACTACCTTCAGCCTCACAACATACCACAATTGGGGATGCCATAGTCTCACTGGCTCCAGACGGCAGCAGTTGGTAATCTTGTGCGGTATTCATATTTAAAAAAATAACATTGTAATTAAATCATCTACGTACGTGAAATTTTGGGCAACATGCCTGTTTTATGTAATAAAATAAAAATAAATTATATTAAATTAAAAGGTATTGAATTCTAAGTCCGTGTCAGCCAACATTATTATTTAACTAATGAACTCATCGGTACCGAAAAAGAAATCCACGATATCAATATCCGAGTCCGGGTCCAAGTACGAGTCCAGGTCGGAGTTCTCTGGGAGTAGTTAATTTGGAAAGGAGTCGGAATGGGATCCGCTTCTCGCAAAGGACTCGGGTTCAAGAACTCATTCTGACTGAACCTACATAGGTATCACTATTTCACTTTGCTTCAGACAACTGAATCATGAATCCATACTCCATACTAATATTATAAATGCGAAACTGCTCGAGTTTGTTTATGACCTTTTCACGCATAACACAATATAAAGACTTAAATAATTCTTTCACCAATATAAAGCTAAATTATATGCGCAGACTACAGGTTGTATATGATGGTAAGCCCTGGCGTTATTAAATTATAAATATTAATATAATACATTTGTTATACGTTTTCTGTCGCTAACAAAAGCGAGTTTTTGCTAACGTCAGAAAAAAATCTTTTCCATGGAAACAATGTTGATATATTTTTGGGCTCTATGCTGGTAGGTACTCAGTCTACTGGTCAGCTACTACTGCAGAAAATTCAAATATTAGAATTCGTTTTTTTTTTGGACAAGCTTGGAATAAATGTCAGATGAGAGTTCCTATATTAAAAATATAATTCGTAACGATTATAAAGACTGAATGATAAATAGAGTATTTTTTATTATATTTACGAACTTCCAAATATTTAAATAAAACTAAACATCCGAAATGTTTGTAAGCGCATAAATTCCGAACGAATGAACAAAATTGGATAAGTAATTCTTTTTTTCTTTGGTATGAAATTTAGGTGGTAGACAAGATGTTGGAAAACTGAATGTAAGGGAATGAATATATGGAATGCGGGAGGGGATGGGGGTGGGGGTGGGGGGGGGGGAGATAATTGATAAGTGCAAGCGCTACAGTAATTTCCCGTAATACCATGCGAGCGAAGCCGCGGGGAAAAGCTAGTATTATAATAATCATCATCAAATTATTTACAAATGAAAGACATCTTGTCTCATCATTTTGCTTTCTCGTCATTTGGAACCTGATAGCGCCGACTGCCTCTTATTCTGACTGCGGATTGTTTTACATTTGGTAAAAAGTGTGCACATTATATTGTGTTTATTTTTTTATAACCGTGGGACTGAAATTATTTCTGTTGATGGCGCCGTTATTCATTTTATAGAATCATGTTACCTGGTCTCATATTAACATATCTTAGTCACTTGTATGAGCAATGATGAGAATATTATTATTTGTAACAATGGAATTATTGAATTATTTGTACGGATGTTTACACGAGCTAAACAATATAATAAAGCAATTAAATGAGTCAAAGCAGTAATGTCATTATTATACAATTAGCCAAACACTTACATTTAGTGCCGGAAAACAGATCTCCCACGTAATGAATTATCTCCTGTATTTATTTAGTTTCTCAGCAAATTGGTTTAACCGGTAATAAATCAATTTAGATACCTTCAAAAATTAACATTTCGATTCGTATAAATACGTCGTCTCAAAGTGGTTCAACCACATTTTGGAAATGGCCCTGTAAACCGAAATAGTTGTAAAAAAAATACATTCTTAAATACTTGCAGAACTTGATAATAACATAATCAAATTAAATTTAAATATAATTTTAAAAAATAAATGGAGTTCTACGAATTAAACACAAAAACAATTAATAATGTTCTCACCCCATTGGTGGTTCTTAGCCACCCTGGGAACCATTTATTGGATTACCACAACCTCAGCCATAGGTCACCCAAAGTGGTTTCCTACTTTTGGTGATTTAGCAGGAGTGGCCTGGTTCATGGGGTGAGGATTGTCCAAGTCTTGGCGACCGAGTGGCGGGCATGATCAAGATAGACTGGTTGAGGGAGGTCTTTTATCCTCTCCAGCCGGACTCTCACAACCTACCGCCTTGCACCGCGGTTGAAGGGATGTATTCATACGTCCGTCACTTCTGGACACACTGACCCCCAGATTCTTACTTCGTGCCTATTTCCTTCCCAGAACCTCCCCACATTCTTTACTTAAAAAAAACCCTTCATATAGCATCCTCTAAGATGGCATAGTCCCTGAGGGAAATGATTTTCCTCAGAGCCTCATGTGTGGATCTAATGTTAAAAAAAATGTGTGCCGTTCACATGCGGTAGAAGTGAAACCAGAAAACTAAAGTAGACAACCAGAAACAACCGACTTCGAATTCAAATACGTCATGTTGTTAACAGAAACATTGAGATTAGAAATGAATGGACAGATAATTTATTAAAAACAGGGACGCTCATTTTAGGAAACAGAAAATTTTATTTATTTTTACATTTGGTTTCGTAGTGCTTATTTAAGTTGTAACTAGTGTTACTTTCATATTGTTTTAGGGAGATAATTACGTAGGTTCTTATACTAATAATAATGTAACATTTTTATGATTTTCGTAAAAATAATAAAAATAAAAATACTTGCTTTTGTAGGGAAAAAATCCTACGAAAACCTGTCTTCTAGTTTTAATCTAGCATCGGCCCTTTTCGTTAGCATTTCCGCGTTCGCAATCCGCGAAACCATACATACGCACTTTGTAATGTATCGTAAAGCTTCTGCCTTGTAGAGACAGATGGCGGTGACATCAGCTATCGGTAGAATCCGCTAGATGGCAAGCCGTGTTGCTTGAGTTCTCCGACAGGAGGTCAGGACAGCTCAGAGGCTGTGTTTTTAATGTTCACACAGCAGAACCATTTAGCCAGCTCTCAGTTAGGTTGACTAACGTAGTCCCATCTGTATACGCGAAGTATAAATAAAACCAGATAAATAACCAGACTCTTTTATTGTACAAAGTAATCTCCATCCAAGGGAGTTGGAGAATTTGACTGTGTGTCTGCAAATTAGCAGAACAGTACACACTTGAGTATTGATTTCATACAGATAGCTCATTTATCTCCTCGTGACGATTATTTTTGGTCTGTTTGTTTTGATTAAGAAGTTACGTAGTTCTTGGTGGGAATCGGTTGCCTGTAATAATTACTTTGCATTAAATTGGCGTTACTAAATTAGCAAAATGTTTGATGATGATAAATTAAAAAATTATGTTACTATTTCATTTTATATTGTTTCAGTATATATAAGGTGGCGCAAAAGTCATCACCTTATCAGAATATGCCATAATTTTTGCAAATATTGTCAATTCTGTCTAAATATTTCGTAGTCTTAGTTCTTAATTGTCCAAACGACCATTAGAAAATTTTACAGAAGGAGAAGGTTTTCTTTCATTATTTCAATGAAACATTATGATAGGCTTTAAGATAAAGCTGTTTCTGTAAAGTTAAAGGTCTCATCAGTTTAAATAATACTTATTTTGGAGATTAATTATATTTTTTTATTCTTTATTTTTAATTTTAAGGGGGAGGTTGAACAAAAACTAAAATGGTCGTTTGGACAATTAAGAACTGAGGCGACGATTTTTGAAGTAAACAGAAAAATACATGTCAATCGCTATACTCCTCAAGAATGTGGAAAAAACGGTTTTGGTGATTGGTGCTGGCCGGCAAGATCGCCCAATTTAACATTTCCAAACTTCTTTTCGTGGGGTTTCTAGAAGTCACAAGTCTATGGCAACAAACCTCAGACTCTTGAAGCCCTCAAAGAAAATATCCGTCAAGAATGCGAGAACTCATCGCTGGAAAGAGTGATGGAAAATGCCAAAAATCAGGCCCGTATGGGTAATTAATTCTGGCGGTATCATTTTGGCCGATATCATTTTCACGACTCGATGGAAAAAAATTAAGATATCCCATCAAGCCAACCACTAGCTTGCACCCGATACTAAATTATACTCTACTCAACCTTTTCCTCCTTGTTTTAGTTAATATTATTCGGCAATATTGTGATAAAATCATATCTTTTTTGTTTTGTGATAGAGCCCTTTAATTTTGAGTCCCAACCCTAGACCCAGTGGAGCTATGAAAAACACATATTCTAAAATGTTTCTGTTCTCCTGGTAGTAAAAACAGGCTTAGTCCCTTCGATTAAGAATAGTCCGTACAATCCTACACAGACATCTGCTAACAAATTGTATGTAATATAATAACATATCCATACAATCGTGCTGTAACATACTAATTACGACGGGACAGCGCGGCCCCTTTCGGCACGATTAATTTTATGTCCAGGCAACAATGCCAACAATGGCAGATAACATGGTCAAATTAGGGTCTATTTTTATAAACTGTATTGCATAATATTATCTACATTAAATCGGATATATCGGTTTGAATGGTGAGTGCAACAGGAAATGGTGAAAAGAACGAAGCGTGAAATGGGCGAATAATTTAAATAAATGTGTCATTTTAATCTCCCTTCTGTTATCTAAGTGCATGTAAATTTAATGGTACTGGTAGACGATTTTATTTCAGAATAGCTCTTTCAGGAAGCTCGTAATGTGCGCAATAAACAATGTTTTTAAAATCTTTTTCTTATCATTCTGGACAACGATATTAATTAACCAAAAGGTATGCAGTTAAAATAAATTATTTTATAATTTTTTTTTTGTGAGTGTGCGCGAATCTCAATGTGAAAGATTTATTTATTTATTATCGCCCGTTTTAGGGGTTTTTTCATATGGATAGTAAAAATTGTACAGTATTTATTGTACACTTGCTGGTTCCCGGCATGCGTGGCACTATCATATTCAAAGAGATAAATTGTTTCTCCCTACATGTCCTTTCCCGTGCGTCCCCTTACACCTTCCGCTCCCGCGTTCCTCCTCCACTTTCACCGCCTTCCCTCTCCCCTCTCCCGCTACCCCGTCCCGCCAACCCCTTTCCCGCGTTCCATGTATGCAGTCCCAGTGCATTCAATTTTGAAACAGTTCGGGTGCCACCAATTACAATTTTTTAATCCAAATTTTAATTTTTCATTCGTTACAAATATTCATTTTTGTATATTACAAGAACAATCAATAAAATTTGGTACCTAACTTAAACCTTCGATCTTCTTGATTCGATTCAAATTATTATGTAATTGCTTCAAATTAATTCATTAATTTAAAGAGTTTTGAAAATATAAGTTTGATTTAATAATTGTTGTTTGGCAAAATGTCATTTTCAAGTTTTTGACAGTTTCGGAAGAATTTTGTGATGTTTAAAAAACCTTTCAGATGTCTTGTCATGTGTTTAATTTGTGATGTTTAAAAAACCTTTCAGATGTCTTGTCATGTGTTTAATTTGTGATGTTTAAAAAACCTTTCAGATGTCTTGTCATGTGTTTAATTTGTGATGTTTAAAAAACTTTTCAGATGTATTTTCATGTGGTTGTAGTAATCCAGAAACCTTGGCGGGGGTTTAAAGATGGTATTTTGAAAGCTTCAAACATTTCCTATGCTTAATATAGCAAAACATAGACATCTCATTTATCCTTAAACATATTTTGATTTTTAGTTATACAGATAGATAAACAATATTTTTTATTTGTTTAAAGATAAATTGAAGACGTCAACTGACTTGGTATAATTATTTACCTCCATTAGTATTCGGGGCAAAGAGGAATACATATAGTAGTAAGTCTCAGTAAGCGACAAAATTTATCGAATCTCTTGAAATGATCTTGTTTCGCTCGCCTTTACTTGACACTGATTTTATTGTCTCCTGATTTTTTGTTGTTGATGATATGGTTGTTGTTTAACATATTATTGTTATTCTAATACTTTACACAACAAAATAAATTAGTTACGCAATTTTCACTGGCTTCTGAAAAATATATTTATTTATTTTATTCTTAGGAATTTTACATAAAACATGACTTAATTTCACCGTTGAATTACAATGTACCTGATAATAGTTTTTTCCGATAATCCGCCTTCTTTTCCCCACCCGCGTTCTCCCTCCACTTTCCTCGCCTTTCCCCCTCCTCTTTTCCGCTTACATCCGTCCCGCAAAATCTCTCCCTCCTGCGTTTCCCCCCACTCGCATTTTTTTCCACTTTCCCCGCCTTCCCCTCTCTCTCAACCCCCTTCTCACTAATCCCCCTTTCAATCCCCTCCGTCCCTCACCGATTGCCCTTCCCTACCGCCTACCCTCCATGCTGCTAAACTATATGAAATACGCTAACTATTTCAATTTTTTTATACAAATTTCACAACGACAAAGCTCTCCAGTGTATATGTAGGAACCTTCGCGGATGTACTCATAACAACTCACCAAAGTTTCATCGCAATCGGCTAATTTTACAACGCCATAGCTCTCAATTATATATACAGAAACCATCGCGGGCATGCGCACATCAAATCACCAAAGTTTCAACGCATTCGGATAATGGTTTAGGAAAGCTTACAGGAAAAACAAAGAATCATTCATTTTTAAGATTATTTAAACAAAATATAAAAAAATTCTGATTACATTTAAATATTAAGTATATATTATACTCTTAGGCTAAGCAAAATATATCGTATCTTGTCCACATTCCTGTAAAACAACAAGTACCCACTTAATTATTATATCTTTCAATTTGCCATTTGTCGTCATTACCTTTCATAAAGCCGGCTGCACCGTGTAGTTAGTAGTTACCCATTAGTTAGACCTGTCCAAGCACCCCTATCTGCCCGTTCTATAAAGGGGCAAGTGAGGACACCATTATGCAGATTATCCCGTCCAAACCTGCAATCAGCGGCCACTGAGAGGTCCATTTACTTGGCGGCTAATCTACGATGGTCAGTGGTTCATTAAACGAAGAGGCGTACTTTTCTGAAGATATTAGAGTTGCTGTAATTCATCCTGTGTTTTTTGCATTGTTTTTTTTTTTTTAATTTAAGTGTGTTTGTTGTCAAGTCACAGTTGTGAATTTGTATTACGTCATTCAGTCACTAGTAAGTCAGTAACAAAATGCATTTGTCATAAGTCATTTGAAATATTTCTTAGATATTTTCATCTTACTTTTATAAGCCAGTTATATTAATTATTTAATAAATCTATACTAGTATTATAAATGCAATGAAACTGAGTGTGTTTGTTTGTTGCAATTACATTCCTAAACCACTAAACCGATTTTAAAGATTCTTTCACCGATAGAAAACTACATAATCAGCGAGTAACGTAGGCTGTATATAATGGTAAGCTATGAAATTTGTTTAAATGAAAATGTGTGTATTTCATATAATTTAACGGCAGGAAGGAAAAGCAGGGGGAAGGTGGGGTTCGCGGAGATGAAGAGACGAGGGAAGGGGAAGGCGGGGAAGGTGGAAGGGGGACGCACGGGAAAGGACATATGTATTGCTAATTGCTAGAGTAATTTCCCTCAAATACCATGCGAGCGAAGCCGCGGGTAAAAGCTAGTGTACACATATTTGTTCAGCGCTCTTCAGGTGATTTTTCATGAAAGCAGCGGTGTGCAAATCACCCAATATTATTATTATCATGACTCCCAAGAGTCCCAACTGCTTCCAACTGTCTGGAGCCAGCGAGACTATGGCATTTTCAATTGGGGTACGTTGGGAGGCTAACATATTATTTAAGTATTTTTATTTTATTTATTAAGTTAAAAGAAATATAATATTTCGCTTTCTTAACTTAAATACAGAGCATATTATGTAGTAGTTTTTAATTTTGTTCCAAAATCTTAAGTTTAAATAGTTTTTTTTTAAAGGTTTTTATATTCTCTTCCGTTTTTAGATTATCTGGAAGGAGATAATGATCTTTAATGATAAAAAGAGATTGGGGGAGAGGAGGATGATGAAGTTCCTAGTTATTGAGATACGGTCACCAAACACTGCTAAAGCCATTTTTTTACATTAACTCCACACATGTCATCTTTGAATATGCTGTGTGAAGGGTGTTTTTGAGGAGAGGAAGGAGTGAACCTGGGTCTTGAAGAGAGCCATGTTTTAGAAGGGAGGAAACACAGAAACCGGCAAATCGTTCCAAAGCCGAGCTGTTGAACTCAAGAACGAGTCGTAGAAACGACCCGTTCTCATGTGACTAATGTCAACCATGTACAAATGTTGAGCGCGTGTTTGGCGTGTTTCCCGACTACGCACCGGTGCCGAGGGGATCAATGACGCTAGTTCCTCGGAGCATCTTCCATTGTAAAACCGGTAGAACAAGGACAGCATTCCCACCTGACGCCTGTGCTCTGAAGATTGCAATCCGTTTGTTAAGTTAGGAGAATCTATCAAACGGACCGCCATTTCTGCACAGAGTCGAGATTTTTTTCAGGTATTTTGGGGCTCCAGACCAGAGATGGCTGCCAAATTCAACCGTGGGGCGTACTTTTAAATCAAGGTTTCGATTCTGAAAGGTGGTCATCCACCAGGGCGGTATTGAAAGTATGCTCTGGAACGAGCCGCAAAAATAACAATTAAAATTTTTATGAATAAATTACGAAGTAACACTAACTGATCAAAAAAATTTACTTGCGCATGCCAGGATTTTAACCCGCGACCTCTAGATTCGTGGCCGAAGATCGTAACCACAGAGGCCGTTCGATCTTGCGAATCTTAAAAAACCATTAACGTAGTGAGTGTGTGCATGACTGTATATGTATATTCGCAAAGTTGGTAAAAAGAGTGTTGTGCTTAATTGCTATCCTGGGATCACCAGTCACAGGGGAGATGGGCGTGGTACACTTAGCGTGATCTGTTCTTAATATCGACTAAATTGTGTCGGGACAAAACTTTATAGTTCCGCCTCTCGAACGAGATCACTAGCGCTCCGCTACGTCATTAACCGACTGAATGGCGCGCATTTTAAAAAAGGAAGTTATGCTGCCGCACCCTATATCGATTAACGATTAAAAAGTTTTATTCCAGGATGTGGGGAGGATAGTGCAATCCCACACGTCCCATATGATTGTACATATTTATATAATATATTTTATAACATATTTTAAAACAACAATTTTCTTTTTTTAGAACATAGAATAGGAAAAAAAACAAAATAAAAAAATTAAAAATAAATAAATAATCAATTCTATTCTTGAAGCCCAGAGCTCACTCAGGAGTGGGGTTTGGTGCTGGAACGCTGCGGTCACCACTGCATTGTCGGAAGCCATTAGCCGCATCCTGGCTCCAGTGACCCGATGTCTCATTAGACCGGCAAATCCGTGCAATCCTAGTTCAGTGAACATTGTCGATGCACTGCTATATCTTCTGAATCCAAATATAATTCTACATATCACCCTGCTACATCAAGGATATTTAACTACTGTTAATAAATTCGAAAATCATTTGTAGGACATACCTTTTTTATCATTTTCCCTTTGGTTATTTCTTTCTTTAATATTCCTTCCTGTATAATACCGTCATGCAATCTTCTTCCCAAACAATCATGTGAGCGTTCATTACAACTTCTTTAGCAATCGCCTCATAAACCTTTCATCCATTCATTCACGAGCACGGCAATAATTTCTCTCCTTAATTTGGACGACAGGATAATAGCACGTCTCATGGCGCTTTCAATCCGCAAAGTGCATCATGATGATAGAGGACGATCAGGATATTGAGGAGCAGATTGATTCCTGCGGTATTCAGGATAATCACTAGAGGTCCTGGGTTCAATCGTGATCAGAAATCCTGCACTTCTTGGCTTATTGGCTATTGTGAACCAGGTTATTTAAAGGGCAAAAAAGGTAAATTATCAATCATATTTTTAACACTGTTCCGTTCTATATTAAAAAAAGATTTGGAATTCGTGATTAAGGAAACATTTCAAAAATATTCATTAATTAGTAGCTTTTCCCCGCGGCTTCGCTCGCATGGTATTACGGGAAATTACTGTAGCGCTTGCACTTATCTCCCCAATCAATTATCTCCCCCCCCCCACCCCACCGCCATCCCCTCCCGCATTCCATATATTCATTCCCTTACATTCAGTTTTCAAACATCTCGCCTACCACCTAAATTTCATAAAGCTATAGCTCAAAGAAAAAAAGAATACTTTTCCAATTTTGTTCATTCGTTCGGAATTTATGCGCTTACAAACATTTCGGATGTTTATTTTTATTTAAATATTTTGAATTTCGTTAATATAATAAAAAAATTCTATATTTATCATTCAGTCTTTATAATCGTTACGAATTATATTTTTAATATAGGAACTCAAATCTGACATTTATTCCAAGCTTGTCCAAAAAAAAAACGAATTCTAATATTTGAATTTTCTGCAGTAGTAGCTGACCAATACTGAGTACCTACCAGCATAGAGCCCAAAAATATATCAACATTGTTTCCATGGAAAAGATTTTTTTCTGACGTTAGCAAAAACTCGCTTTTGTTAGCGACAGAAAACGTATAACAAATAAAATATATTAATATTTATAATTTCATAACGCCAGAGCTTACCATCATATACAACCTGTAGTCTGCGCATATAATTTAGCTTTATATTGGTGAAAGAATTATTAAAGTCTTTATATTGTGTTATGCGTGAAAAGGTCATAAACAAACTCGAGCAGTTTCGCATTTATAATATTACTAGCTTTTCCCCGCGGCTTCGCTCGCATGGTATTATGGGAAATTACTGTAGCGCTTGAACTTATCAATTATCCCCCCTTCTCCTCACCCCCATCCCCTCCCGCATTCCATACATTCATTCCCTTACATTCAGTTTTCAAACATCTCGCCTGCCACCTAAATTTCATAAAGCTATAGCTCAAAGAAAAAAAGAATTATCCAATTTTGTTAATTCGTTCGGAATTTATGCGCTTACAAACATTTCGGATGTTTATTTTTAATTAAATATTTTGAAGTTTGTTAATATAATTAAAAAATTACACTATTTATTATTCAGTCTTTATAATCGTTACGAATTATATTTTTAATGTAGGAACTCTTATCTGACATTTATTGCAAAACAGAAGCTTGTCCAAAAAAAAAAACGAATTATGATATTTGAATTTTCTGCAGTAGTAGCTGACCAGTAGACTGAGTATCTACCAGCATAGAGCCCAAAAATATATCAACATTGTTTCCATAGAAAAGATTTTTTTCTGACGTTAGCAAAAACTCGCTTTTGTTAGCGACAGAAAACGTATAACAAATATACTATATTAATATTTATAATTTCATAACGCCAGAGCTTACCATCATACACAACCTGTAGTCTGCGCATATAATTTAGCTTTATATTGGTGAAAGAATTATTAAAGTCTTTATATTGTGTTATGCGTGAAAAGGTCATAAACGAACTCGAGCAGTTTCGCATTTATAATATTAGTATGGATAGTATAGTATAGTATGGATTGTTTTTGTGTTTAAATCGTAGAAAATTTAATTCTCAGCAAATTTGTATAAATCCTACAAATAAGTTGTCTCATAGTGGTTTAACCACTGTTTGAACAGTTGTAACAAAAATAAAAACTAAAATACTTACAGAACTTAATAATAACAATAATTTTAATTTAAATAAAATTTATTAAAAACTAGCGAGCTCCCCGGCGTGCGTTCCCGTGATAAAAAATGTTTCTCCCTGCGTGTCTTTTCCCATTCGTCCCGTTACCCTTCCCCTCCCATGTTCCCTTCCCCTCCACCTTCACGCGTTTCCCCTCCACCTTCACCGCCTTCCCTCCCCCCCTCGCGAATCCCCCCCCCGCGATCCTCTCCCCTCTCCGACAATATATTCAGTCCCGGTACATTCAGATTTTCACCTACTGCAATTTTTTTACAATTTTTCTATTACAAACATTAATTTTTGTATATAGTAGGAACAATCAATCAAATGTGGTACCTATTTAAAGTAAATATAATGGACCAAGAGAAAAAACCTTTATCAAAAAAAAAAAATTGGGCTCGTCCGGGATTTGAACCCGGGACCTCTCGCACCCAAAGCGAGAATCATACCCCTAGACCAACGAGCCAGATAAATGAGACGCGAATATTGTCGATCCGACTACAGTTAAAAAATATAATGTACAATCTCTTGATAGGCGGAATTTTTAATCAGGTCATTGCGCGACTCGCGGCTAACGGCACAGTCTAGCGGCCTTGTGGTAGGGAATCGCTTGGGATGTTCGCTTGGAGTGTGCCGCGATAGCGATTGTTTGGACTGCAGACCGCGAGAATTATTTGTTTTCAAGATTGAAATTGATTTTAGAACGATATTTTACGCGGTGATCTTTACAGTATTTATTATTACAGAAAGGTTTAGTTTTAAGTTGGCTTTTTTGCGAGCAAAACTAATTATTCATAAAACCAAATATTTCTACTTCACCTGAAACTTTCACTACACTCATTAGCACCTTGTAGAAATGTAAGTTGTGTTATTGTGAAATTTATTAAGAGCCATATATTAACCAGCGGCCGAGAATTTAAATTTCGTTGAACGATGATGTTGCGATTGTACCCTTGCAACCGGGTACAGGGCGGTTCCGATGAGATAGATTAATTATTCTCCATACCAGCATTTCAACATAATGACTCAAAAATAATCAAATTTGTGGTAATAAAACAATTAAAATTATGTACTTTATGTAATTATTGTTTGATCATAATTTTTCAATAATGTCTAAGCAAAATTAGAATTTAATTTTTTTTTTAAATATATAATTATGTAAGACCGTAAACAAATAGACAAACTGAAGTATTTTTGTCTCAAAACAAGAGCGCGGATTTTCTTTTAAATGATTTTATTTGAATTAAAATTAAAATTCTGAAAAGTAGGTTTCCCAAATTATTTACTGAATAATTTTACTGCATGATATGATTTAAAATATATCAATACAAAATTTTGTTTGAAAATTTAACAAATCTGCCAACGACCTACGGTAAAACCTTATTGTACTAAACATAAACATATTTTCTCAAAATTTTAAACATAGCTTCACTAGATAAAAAAACAGTCTTTCGGAATCAATTTATATTTTTTTGTGGAAAAGAGTCAATACGTCTAAAAGTTGATTTAAAAATGACGTATTTCTGGTGAAATTTTATTTTAATTCAAATAAAATCATTTAAATAAATCAGCGCTCTTGTTTTGTTACAAAAATACTTCAGTTTGTCTATTTGTAAGAAACCGACCGAAATGGGCCGCGCATACGTTCCTCTTAATAGTATGTAATGGAAGAAGTTTTGAATGATAGAACGATAGCATGTTATTCAAAATCGTTTTGAGTGTTTTCTTTGGACTGAATAGAAACCACAGGCTATGAAGTCCCGTGCTGGGTCCCTCAACATATTAGTATAATAGAAGTAAGTGCAGAAGTGTATAGAAGCAGCTGGGATAATAATTACTATTGCTGTTGTCAAAACACGAATTACCGCAGGATGGGCGTGGCGGCCATTGTGATTGCTCTCAATGCGCCGTGTGATGGTAATGCGTGTAGCTGTCAGCGAGGGAACAATGCTTTGGGAAGCTGTGAGCTACTGTCAAACACGTGGGGGCTGGGCCAAAAAAGCTTCGAAACCACAAATAATTAAATACTTAATTATAAAAAATCGATGGCGACACCGATTGAATGTAGGTGTATTTTTTTAAAAATATTTACTCCACACAGGAAGCCCGAAGGAAAACATTTTCTCTCAGGGCCTATGTCATCTGGGATGTTGTGTGGAGGATCTCTTTGAGGAGAGGAAGGAATCAATATTGGTTTTGAAGAGACCCATGTTGTAGAAACGAGGGAACCCAAAGGCCGACAAATCGTTCCACAACCGAGCTGTTGAACACAAGAAGTCGAAGAAGCGACCCGATCTCATGTGAGAAATGTCAATGGTGTAATATAACAGAGAGAGTCGAGGGTATTTTTCAGATGTTTTGGGGCTCCAGACCAGAGGTGGCTGCCAAATTCAACCGTATGGATATTACGGATGATTTCTGGGTTTGATTTAACAAATATTAAAAGTGGTACAAGGAATTCGTTTTTCCACCTTCTAACTTTTGTTGAATAAATCATACCTAATGAAATATTTAACTTTTGCAATGGTTAAACCATGATAAAATCGAGGAATATTTTTAAATGATGTGAACCTGATCATGCAACGGATATGTATTTATTCGCCTAAAGGTAACTCTTTTTGCCTTGAAGGGGATGCCAGATACTTCCAAACCCAACCTTCCACTTTCCTATCTTCTTTACTCCCCGCATCCTTCAGCAATAATGTAATGTAATGAAAATCTAGTCTCCTTGAACGGAAGCGACCTTCCGAACAGACCCTCCATTGATATGCTTGGTGTAACTAGTTACTAACTATAAGTGACCAGCTCAGTTATGGGGGCTCCATCGAAGCCAGAGTAAAGTTAGCTTCTCAAAAACTGGGCGTACTGTACAGGGCCCGCAGATACTTTATTAGTACACAACTGCTAACCCTGTACAAATCGCAAATGCGCCCCACGGTTGAATTTGGCAGCCACCTCTGGTCTGGGGCTCCAAAATACTTGAAAAATACCCTCGACTCTGTGCAGAAACGGGCGGTCCGTTTGATAGATTCTCCCACCTTAACGAACGGATTGCAATCTTTAGAGCACAGGCGTCAGGTGGGAATGCTATCCATGTTCTACCGGTATTTCAATGAAGATGCTCTGAGGAACTAGCGTCATTGATCCCTTCGGCACCGGTGCATAGTCGGGACACACGCCAAACGCGCGCCCAACATATGTAAACGGTTGACATTTGTCATATGAGAACGGGTCGTTTTTTCGACTCGTTCTTGAGTTAAACAGCTCGGCTATGGAACGATTTGCCGGCACCTGTGTTTCCTCCCTCCTACAACATGGGTCTCTTCAAGACCAATGTTCATTCCTTCCTCTCCTCAAAAAGACCCTCCACACAGCATCCCAGATGACATAGGCCCTGAGGGAAATTATTTTCCTCAGGGCCTCCTGTGTGGAGTTAATGTAAAAAAAAATGTACCCAAATTCGGGGATACCACAGCCTTCTGGTCAATTGGGACTCATTTGCGGAAATGACGTAAATAAAAAGTATTTATTGTGCTTTTGTTTCGATAACTTCTTCGACGTCCCTTTCAAAACAAGGTGTTTACGATTTTTAGAGCACTTACTAAGTAATATAAAATGCCATAATTAATATTTGTAGCATAAATGTGTCAAAAAGGAAAGAAAAGTTGTTATTTTCCAATGCGCTTTTGATAAAAGAGTTACGAAGGTTAACACAAAAATTTTCATTTCATAAGAATCTTCCGTTTTTCGGATTATTTCTCCTTCCTAAAGTAGGTGTTTTGCCAAAGAGAATGTTATAATATATACTGAAAGGTAAGGGTGTTCCCAATGATTATTTTCACAACAAAATTCGATATTATTATAAACGTTAGACTCCGGGCGTCAAGGTGTTGAAACCACATTGAAATTTTGGTAAAATGAAGAGCTCTCTAAAAAGCTCCCGGACAAATGATCGGGACCCCAAAATAGGTGCTTGTATTGTACTAACTTTATAATAACATGACCCACATCGCCCGGGGAAATACGATATTTACGAACTAAACAGACCCCTCGACATTCTGAAATAATATTAGTGCAGATTGTACTACCCTTTGTTATATTATTTTAACATTAACTGGGTGAAGACTGGGAACCCTGAAAAGGGTTAAATTACCCTTCAATAATGCGAAAAATAATAATTTTAATAATGAGATGAATCTAGGCAACTATACACTGGATCTGAAAACTCTTGGCAGGTAAAGGTGGGAACCTGGTGAATCTACATTGTATTTTGAGTCCATTTTTATAGTGTACTTTTTAATCAATTCAGCTTTCGTTTTCGAATATGTCGACCATCATCCTCAATTCCCATGAGTAAGAAGATGTGAAATCAAATTCAAACCTCAGAAGTAAAATAAAACGAGTTATTACTCGTTAGATTTAAAAAAAATCAGAAATAACATGATGACCACCAGAATTTCTAAGTCGCCAGTGAACAGAAAATTTTTGAACAACTATCTTTAAGGGGGGTAAGGTTTTAAAACTCTTTTTTTTCTAAATGTACAGTACGTGGAGAGTATTGTGTCACAATTTCAAGTAAATCGGAGCAAAACTAATGAATATACAGCATTTCAAGCGACCGGTCCTCCTACTCTCTTCAAGTATATTTCGAGTATAAAAAAACTTTAAATCGATTTTCTGGCAAATAAATTTTTAAAGTTCATGAACATCATAACTCAGAAATTTACTTCACCGACCGGAGATTGGCTCTCACGGACTTATTTATTAATATTTTGAATTAATTTTTCTTTTCAAAGATACTTAAGATGTCATACTATAACGTGTATATAAAAGAAATAAGCCAACATTATTCATGTCTCCAAAAAAAAATATCATGAAAATATGCCTTTTTTTCGCCTCTAAAACCTTACCCCCCCCCCCCCCCTTAATACCTGTACTTATGCACGTCACAGTGATTAAATAGGGTATGAATCAGCAGTGAAATTCAGAATATAGAAGCCTTGTCCACCATGGAAACTGGAGTAGGTGTCACTATCCTCAGGGCATCTTTGGGGATGCTGTGTGGAGAGTCTTTTTAGAAAACGAAGGGAAGGAAGTTTTGGAAAAGAAAGGGGTATTAGGAGTGGGTAGGAATCTTGGGGTCAGTGTGTCCAGGAGCGACGTGTGATTCCATCTCTCCCAATGTGGTGCAAGGCGATGGATCGAGAGACTCCAGCTGAAGGTTAAGTCCCCTCAATCAGTTCTCTGCCGTGACCTAGATAAATCCGGGCACCCCTGCTAAGTCACCAAGCGTAGCGAACCACTTAGAGAGGTGTTGGTTACCCAATAAATGGTTCCCGGTACCCATACCACCTCTCAAATTGCAGGTTTCATCAATTAGGTTTTTCTATATATTATTCCAATGAATTGAACAGAAAGCAGGTACCTACTTAAATTAAAAATAATTTAAAGATGACAAACGGAGGAAAGCAAGATAAATAAAAGGCCAGAAAACTTTGTTCTTAAAATAAGAAAATTTAAGAAAAATTGTAACATTCCTCGGAACTTGACACAATATTTTTCAAGAATAATTGAGGTTATAAATAATTTTATTTTTTTCCTTTGCAACATGACAGACTTGAATGATTACAAAACATCTCAATTTGAAGGCTTTTACGTTACATTAGGTACGAACTCAAAAGTTTAGATAATATTTCAGCTGCCTTATCAAGAATAAGGGGGTATTTCACCATCCTCTTGATAGCCTATCCATAGGATAATCTGATTTAATTAATTTATTCAGTCTTTTATTAATTTACTATATAATCGAACATGGGAATAGTGCTATAATATTAATATTGGATAAGTAAGCCGAACATTCTACCTATTTTGACGTGATAACGTCTTATAAATCGATGAACGCCGGCTGCACTCACGAAAAAGCATGACTCATTGTCACGTTGTCACGTTACGCCTGAGCCAAGCGTGCAAGCGAGAGCGCGGAACAAGCGTTCGACTTGTGACTCATCTATCTCTCTTCCACTCCATCGTTATTATTGACCTTATCATGTAAAATTATCGTCCGTAAGACAACCATTTTTTTTCTGTTTTGTTTATTTATTACATTACATTAGACACATTTATATAACAAATAATAATATTCCGTAGTAAAATAATGAAATGGCTTTAGCCGTGTTTGGTGACCAGATCTGAATATACAGGTATCTCCAACTTCTCCTTCCCCATCTCCTTCCCTTCCCCAATTGTGTATGCTGTAGTCTCACTGAATCCAGACAGTTGAGGGTATTTTGGGACTCTTGTGCAGTGTTCACATTAAAAAATACGTACCTGTACATGATACCTAAAGGGATATTTCACCACACTTGTTTGACAGCTCATCCAAAGGATAACGTATATTTTCGATTCACGATTTATTTCGATCGTACTTTTCAGTAATTCGGTACTCGAACCTATGAACAATGTCTACATATCGGATTAATTAGCAGAGTTTTTTTTACCAATTGTGGGGGTATTTCACCATCCTCCTTATAGCTTATCCACACGAAAACTCATACTAATAATTAATTACTCGCAACAGGTACAAAACTTGGCTAACTTATCCTGCATGAAGCCACTATTCGTAACATAGGTTCAAGTACCGAATAAACTCAGACTTTTTAAATAAATAAAACGTGTTTAATTAATCGAAAATATACGTTATCGTAATGATAATCTACGAGAAGAATGGTGAAATACTCCACTATTAATATTTATTTGTTTATTTATTATCATAATTGTGGAAGCTAACAAAAACATTAAAAAAATAACAACAGCAGAGTTGAATCATTTTACTCTCATACGTACGACATCTAGCGACGAAACAATAAAGGTGGCCAAATAAATGAAAAAATTTGTTTTATCTCGAAGTTCACAGTGATCAATGAATTTTTTTACTCTCTGAACCAGTTTGGAAATTTGATAAATTGGTTTAGAAAACTAAAATGACAAGCTGTTCTGTTTAATTTTTTTTTTTTTTTTTTTTTTTTTTTTTCGTAAGAAGCAATTACTTTGTGGTTAGACATTATATTTAAAAGAATTAAAACACTTTGTATTTAAACCACGAATTTATTATTTTGTATATCTACCGGTTTCGCTTCGACCAAGCTTCATCAGGATATAATATAATAATAACTAACTACTAAGGCAGAGATATCGGTTATATATAAGTGGAATGACAGAGGGAGAAAGAAAATCACAAAAGAAAATAATTAGACAGAGACAAAATTAATATGCAAGGGATACAAAGGGTAAACAATTAGTGGGAGGGAGACAACAATGTACATTATACAGAAAAAGATAAATTATAATACAAAAGAACATAATTAGACGGGAGCAAATTAATTTAACAGAGGTACGATGAATATCAATTAGGGGGAAGGAGACAACAGTGTATATATGAGCATAAGTAAATGGGCAACAGTATTCAATAATATAATAAAAAGTCTGATGCATCTTACATTTTAACATAAAGAACAATATTTAGATATGGATGAAATAAATAATTAAGGGACTCAGAATAACAATATAACACAAACATAATATCATGGGGTGGGATGGATGGCCGGAAACAAGTTAAAGATAGGACTATAGGGTGTATTTTTTTACCCTATAGTCCTATCTTTAACTTGTTTCCGGCCATCCATCCCACCCCATGATATTATGTTTGTGTTATATTGTTATTCTGAGTCCCTTAATTATTTATTTCATCCATATCTAAATATTGTTCTTTATGTTAAAATGTAAGATGCATCAGACTTTTTATTATATTATTGAATACTGTTGCCCATTTACTTATGCTCATATATACACTGTTGTCTCCTTCCCCCTAATTGATATTCATCGTACCTCTGTTAAATTAATTTGCTCCCGTCTAATTATGTTCTTTTGTATTATAATTTATCTTTTTCTGTATAATGTACATTGTTGTCTCCCTCCCACTAATTGTTTACCCTTTGTATCCCTTGCATATTAATTTTGTCTCTGTCTAATTATTTTCTTTTGTGATTTTCTTTCTCCCTCTGTCATTCCACTTATATATAACCGATATCTCTGCCTTAGTAGTTAGTTATTATTATATTATATCCTGATGAAGCTTGGTCGAAGCGAAACCGGTAGATATACAAAATAATAAATTCGTGGTTTAAATACAAAGTGTTTTAATTCTTTTAAATGTTCTGTTTGAATTATTTAGATAGTGTTAAATTCGTACAGCGGTTGACAAAAATTGTGTTCATTAATATTATCTAATGCAAAAAAAATACATTAATTTTGTTACAATTCTTTTTTATAAAATGAAAGTGATTGATCATTCTGCCAGTTGATTTTAATTTTACGCCTGTACCAAACGTTACGCTTTCCTAAACCATTGATCCGATTGCGACAAAACTTTGGTGATTTGATGTGCGCATTCCCGCGATGGTTTTTATATGTAAAAATGAGTCTGGCGTTATGAAATTATTTCCTACGCCACTCATCCTATTGTGAAGAAACTTTGGTGATTTGTTGTGCGCACGCCCATGAAGGTTTCTGTATAGATCTGGCGTTATGAAATTCGTATAAAAAATTGCATTAGATGGCGCGAGTTGTTTGGGAATGCGGGAGTGGAAGGGGATGTGGGAGGTGAAAGGAAGAGGAACGGGGATGAATGGGAAAGGACACGCACGGAGAAACAATTTGGCTTTGCTACTCGTGCCAGGAACTCGCTTGTTAAATATATTAAGGATACAGAAAACAACTGTTGTGGATGTTGTGAGGCTGAAGGTAGTGAAGAAAGAGGAAGGAGATGCAGCACAGGGAGGTAAGGAAGTGGCTATTCAGATCTGGCTATTCAGATCTGGTCACCAAACACGGCTAAAGCCGTTTCAGAGAATAGTTCAAATCCGATTGGCGGTCTTACACCAGGGCAATACTGGGAGCATTTTCCACTCTGGAACCCACCACAAGTAGACTAGGTATTATTTTTAATTAATTAATTGTGTAATAACACAAATTAATCAAAAAAAATATTTGCACACGCTGTTGAACCCGCTACCTTTGGATAGCTAGTGGAGAGCCTTACCCCTCGACCACGGGGACCGTATAATAATAATATGTAAATACATGAAATGTAGGTAGGTAGTTTTGATATAAAATGTAATAAACCTACACGCCTCTTAACCCCTGAATCTTTTTGGTTTATCAATTGAATCTTTTTTTATTTATGCTGCAGGCTATAGGCTTCATCTGCCTACGTGTAATGAAACGGAGCCTTTGTATTATGGAGAAGAGAAGAAATAAGGAAATAACACACCAATGTCCTGTTACCTTTTGTCCCCCTTTCCTGTCGGCAGTTCTGACTCTTTGAAGCGACGCACATTATAATTTGTACATAACAGCAACAGGTACATAAAACTTATAACATTTCTTTTCAAGTAATAATTGGAAGTATTGATAGGTATCAATGAAACAATGGAACTTGACCAAATGAGAAATTTATGAATACCTTTGTGATTCGGCTTCGATCCCAGCCTGCGCAATTAAATTTGATTTGATAATTTGTGTTATTTCACAACTATTTACTAATTTAGTAAAAATTAATATAATTGAAGCAAGTTCCAGAGTGGTGGATATCGACGTTCAGCATCGGCCTGGTGAAAGACCACCGTTCAGAATCGAAACGTTGCTTGGAATATTTTTAGCCGTGTTTGCTGACCACATCTGAATAGCCAGGTACTTCCCCACATTTTATTCTTCATATCCTTCCCCTCCACTACCTTCATCCTCACAACAAACCCATTTGTATATATGTGTATATACAAATAAATTCGTACTAAATAGACGTCACAGTGTCATCGGCTTCAAATGGTTGGGAGTATTTGGGTAATAATACCTTATTTCAACCTCGCGAAGGTTTCTGGATTATTACAACCACACGACAATACATCTGAAAAGTTTTTTAATCATTACAAAAACTCTTACGAAACTGTCAAAAAATTCACACGAGAATGTCGCAAACCATCAAATGTTAAATCAAAATTCAATTTTCGAATAAACTCTTTAAATTAATGAATTTTTTGAAGTACTCACCTATGGTACCTACTGATCTAAATTGAATACTTTGATTCTAATCTTGGACAGTCAAAACATTTCATAAATAATGTATACAAATGTATAATATTTTACCAAATAAATAAAAATAATCACAAATTACATTTTTTTTAAATAGGTACCTATGTTATATACCAAATTGATTGATTGCTCATAAAATACCCAAAAATGAATGTTCACTTCCACTCCCCGTTTCAAGATCAATTTCGGAATGTAGCAATTTTTAGTTATCACCTCTATTGTCATCATTAAAGTAATCCTAAAGAAACCCTCCACATATCCAACAGAAACGCTTTTCGCAGATTTCACGGTGCCTCGAGTAGAGAATATCTTCAAGAAAAATGCAATTATCCAAATTTACAAAGATAATATCGTCAAAAAATTTGAAACCCACCAATCAAAAAGATATCAAGACAACATCAAAATACTAAAATTTAATACCAAACTAATGCAAAACAATTACATCTATTTAGGAATAAAGTATTTCAACAATCTTCCGATTGAAATAAAAAAAATCAAAGACATCAATAAACTGAAACTCAAACTGAAGCAACATTTCATCAGGAATAATAAATTAAATAAGTACCTGTTTTTCTCTTTCTTTCTATTTATTGTCAATCTATATTCATTTCTATTTAATTTAGATTTTTCGAATTTCTCTATAGTGCACAATATTTTAGTATGTAACCATATCCCAATGTATGTACATCTTCACATATAGATGATCCAGAAGTTTCAATTGTTCCCATTATATACTTACCCATTGCATAATGTTATTATATTTCTGTCATAATTAGTGTAACTCGCTCATCAAGCACAAGAACTAGCTTCTTCTTTGGTGAGATTGCAATTTTAAAGAATTTCTGAACGAATATGTAATTTATATTAACAAAAAAAAACCTCTAGACTCCTTTATCAAGTGGTTTATATATAAGTACATGGCGATAGCCACAAGACACACTAACTAACCTTCCACTCCCCGTTTCAAGATCAATTTCGGAATGTAGCAGTTTTTAGTTGTTACTCCACAGCATCCAAGAGAGATTCCGAGGATTACCTCACAACCATAACTAACAATCTTACTACTTATAATATATTATTATGTTTATATGAACCTGTCCAAGTAGGTATGATCGCGTACTATAAATCAAATAGCTTGATAATTTCATCGGACTAATGCAGCGCTGGAATAAAATAAAAATTATAATATCTTCATCTCGTGATTAATAACTTACCGATCCATGGCCGTGTGCACTCCTTTATTTATTGATAATGGTCCATCGTTTGTAAACAATTTGTATTGGGCTACTTTGTGGGAGGGGAACGGTTATATCGTAACAAAAACTTCTAAAACTTTTAATAAGTAATTAAAAACGGAGAACTTGTTAAAGTACTTAATGTTCTAAAAGAAATATAATAATTAAGAACTGTTTGATCCGATGCTTTTGAGTTCTGTAGAAAAGGTTGAAAAAATTTTAGCAATTTAGAAGAAATCTTGGAAAATGGACATTAAAATCGCAAAGACTCAAAGGGGAAAGTTTTCAGTAAAAAGTTTTATTCCCATTAAAATTTGTCGTGCCAGAGGGAAGAGAATGAGCTCCACTTTTCATACTTTTACTTCTTATATTAATCTATCTTTCGCGTTGAAGAGGCAGTGTGACATTTTAGAACTCAAAAAGCAATAATCAAAACCATTTTAAAAAAATCAATGCTAACAGACACTAATTTCGTGTTTGCGAAATTTGACTTACTTAAAGTAAAAAAGCTGTATGCGTACGTACTTTTAAATCACACACAAAAAAAAACATGTAACAGATACGTACTCATTATCATATATACGAATACTGCTTTTGGACGAAGGACACAGAACTATAGCCACATGACATATTAATATTCCCAATGAATACTACAGCACTACACTCACATGAAATATTATTATCCTCAATGAATACAACTTCTAGACAAAGGACACGGCACTTTAACCACGTGACATATTAATTTTCCCAATGAATACTACAGCACTACACTCACATGAAATATTATTATCCTCAATGAATACAACTTCTAGACAAAGGACACGGCACTTTAACAACGTGACATATTAATATTCCCAATGAATACTACAGCACTACACTCACATGAAATATTATTATCCTCAATGAATACAACTTCTAGACAAAGGACACGGCACTACAACCACCTGACATTATTAATATTCCCAATGAATACTACTTTTGGACAAAGTTCACAGCACTACACTCACATGAAATATTAATGTCCTTAATGAATACAACTTCTAGACAAAGGACACGGCACTTTAACCACGTGACATATTAATATTCCCAATGAATACTACTTTTGGACAAAGTTCACAGCACTACACTCACATGAAATATTAATATCCTCAATGAATACAACTTCTAGACAAAGGACACGGCACTACAACCACATGACATTATTAATATTCCTAATGAATACTACTTTTGGACAAAGTTCACAGCACTACACTCACATGAAATATTAATATCCTCAATGAATACAACTTCTAGACAAAGGACACGGCACTACAACCACATGACATTATTAATATTCCCAATGAATACTACTTTTGGACAAAGTTCACAGCACTACACTCACATGAAATATTAATGTCCTTAATGAATACAACTTCTAGACAAAGGACACGGCACTATAAATAATAACAGAACTTGAATAGAACTTTCACAGAACTTGAAAATTAACCTTGAAATGTGATGAACTGTTCAAATTCTGATAAAATAACTGTGAAACGACCTGTCCTAAATTTTATGTTTATGGATGTAAAGAAAGTACCTGTAATTGAATAATAAGCTAAGTTTAAAAAAAGGGTAAAACCTTGTTATTTTGAATACCGGCAAAATTTTTTGATTGTTCTTTCTAGATGTCACTTTTTCATAAAAATTATCATTTTTTAATTATTTTCTCAATTTCACGTAATCTTAGTAAATAAAGATGATTGTAATACCGCACGCATTTCTAAATATTTTATTAAGTGCCCGCGGCATTCCGAATTTCTACCGTATTATAAAATATTTCTCTTGAACACTTTAAGTTTTAAAGTTTTTTAAGATAATAATATCTACACATTTCCCACACCGAAACGGTAATTATATGAAATTCGATCGATAAAAGTGTTCTCCGAAAATTATTATAAACACGTTTTTTTCAGTTATTTTAAAAGTTATTTGTAACATGTTGAAGACATTTTCCACCAGGTTTTTCTAAATTAAACATTTTCACAATTTTCGCCTAAATATTATCGTTATTAATATTAGCGCACTCTCTCTAACATCCAGGGCTGGGCAAAATACATGCTTTCTGTAATTAAAATACAAATTACAAAATATTTTTTAGAATGTATTTAAAATACGAAATACAAAATATTTTCAATTCGTGTATTTGAAATACAAAAAACAGTATTTTAACCATTTTTTTTCAAATACAAATTACAAAATACAATTGATTTTGGTAGAACCTTTGGTTGCAATAAATTGTAATAAGTGCCCTAAGGGTGCGTTTCCATAGAACCAAAGCTGAGCAGAGTGAAACAGAGACGTGCAAAAACTGACCAATCATATTGCTCAGAAGACACATCTCATCTCCGCTCCACTTGTAAAGTTTTGTGGTTTTGATGGAATTTGATCATCCATTATCAATTAACTCACGTTTCCATGAATAAATACCGCGAAACGATGAAAACGACAATTGACAAGATACTTGCTTTGATGTACAGTGTTGTCAACTTTAAATATTAACATATATTATTCTGGATTTTGCATTTTTAGTCTATGTCAGTTTATTTTTCATTAACAAAATTAAGATCGCTAAATGTATTTGAAAATTAATTTTGAAGCCATAAGTATTTGAAATACAAACTACAAAATACCTCAGCATCAGGTAATTGAAATACTAACTAACTAACTAACTTACCATCACGCCGTTTCCCCGCAGGGGTAGGCAGAGAGGACGGACCGCCAAACAACTCGGTCCTGGCACACACTCTTTGCTTCACTCACATTCATACATCGTTTCATACATACTCTTCTATTATTCTGGCTTTTGACATGGCCCGACTCAAGTATCTGATTCACTTGATCGTGCCATGTCTTCCTCGGGCGTCCCCGACTTCTTCTACCATTCACATTTGCGTCATATATTCTTCTTACACTACTTTCTTCGTTCATTCGCTCTACATGCCCAAACCATCTGAGGGTCCCTTTCTTAATCTTACTCATTATGCTTACATCAGCCTTACATTCTTTGCGGATCTCCACATTTCTCACACGATCATACATGGTTTTACCACACATACGCCTCAGGGATCTCATTTCTACAGCATTCAGTTTACTTTCATCCTTCCTCTGCCAGTTCCAGGCCTCACTGCCATACATCAGGGTGAAATACCAATACCAGGGTGAAATACCATTGAAATACCAATTACAAAATACATTTTTAGGAAGTAATTGAAATACAAATACAAAATACGTATTTCAATTACAAGTAATTCAAATACTGCCCAGCCCTGCTTACATCCATATTTACATATCTCCCCTTGTACTTCTTTTTGAGAGCTTACCAGGCCTTAAAGGAAAAATACACTTTGAGGATCATTGTAGTACCACCCCACTGTTTTCAATGAACAACATAATACTTTAGAATGGGTTGAACGAAAAGTGAAACGCATAGATTCCATGGCCCCAGTCCATAGATCATAAACAGTAGGTACTTTATAATATATTGAAATTAAAACAGGATGTGAATTATGGCCGCATCATTACAGGTGATGTCTCAATCACGACCCGTTAAGTATACAGTACCACAGTCCCGAAAAGGGTAGGCAGTTAGACAGAGGTGATTACAATTTAATCCGTCTCATTGTTTTATAAGGTTCAATTTCTGCCCACATATAGAAAACGAGTACTCGATAATACCATTGACTTACTTTTATTTAAATTTAAGACAGGCACTTGTTGAAAACACTTACAGTAGATGAAGATGGAACACTTACAAGTTTTTAATTACATATTTTCGCAACGCTTATTTTTGACAGCTCGCTCGCACGATCCTTTGTTTAGCGTAATATTAAAATGTTTTGTATATATTTGAGGTCACATTAAGATGTAACTAGAGATAATTTAATAACGAATACCACCTAGTCGAAAATTTACCAGTTATTATTTATTTTACTCTGTAAAAGCAAAATATAAAAATGTACAAAATTAGTTTTATTTTTTATGCATTATTATAATGGATTTCCACCACAAATTGTTGAAGAACCACGAATTGAAAAAGGGATGAGGGGAGGTTAGAAATTTGAGGGACAATGTCCAGCAAAATTTGCGAGGCGGGCATGGGTCCCGCCGCCCCGGGAACTATTTATTGAATAAACCAACACTTCTTCTATAAGTGGTTCGCTACATTGGGGACTTAGCTGGTGTGCCAGTGTTCATGGGGTGAGATATGTCTTGGTCTTGGCGACAGATGAATTTGCCCGCCTACTGCGCGGTGGGGTGGATCGGGAGGGAGTGGCTGAGGGAGTCCTAGTGTCCTCTCTCCCTAGTGGATTCTCTCGACCCATCGTCTTGCACCGCAGTGGGATAGATTCATGCGTACGTCTTTCTTGGACACGTTGAACTCCAGATTCCTTCCCACCCCACATACCTTATTTTCCGTAAAAAGACCCTCCACCTCCTACAGCATCCCTAAAGATGACTTATGCCCTGAGGGAATTTTGTTTACTTAAGCCTTTGTGTTTTTTTTTTACATGAGCGCCATAAAGGAGAGGAAAGTAATTTCCCTCAAGGCCTTTGTCATCTTAGGGGATGCAGTGTGGAGGGTGTTTTAAGAATAGGAAGGAGAGGAAGTTCTGGTAAGGAAATAGGTAGGAATCTGGGATCAGTGTGTCTCCAGGAGTGACGGACGTATAAATCCATTCCCCCAACTGCGGTGCAAGAGGTCGAGAGATTCTGGCTGGAGAGGATAAAATACCTCCCTAAATCAGTTTTTCTCGATCCTGCCCACCACGACGCATCTCCCCCCTAAGCCCGGGCACCCCTTCTAAGTAACCAAACGTAGCGACCTTTTTCAACCACTTTGGGTGACCTATGGCAGAGGTATTGGTTCATAAAATAGTTCCCGGTGCGGCGGTACCCACACCCGCCACCCAAATTGTAAAAAAAAGGAGTAACCGACGTACGGAGTGGAGAGCCTCCCTCGACCATTTTTTCCCGATCCGGCTGGCACGCACTAGATGGACGAACGCATCTGCCGCCAAAACTTAGACAATCATCACTCCATGAACCAGGGCACCCCTGCTAAATCACCAACCTATGGCAGGTATGCTTTCATGTGATCACAATTGTATCAAAAGCTGAAACGTCCCAAGAATCAGCAACGGGAAACTTAAAAATGTAAGTAATTATCGAAAATGACTGACCGTAATGTCTGTATTGCTGATCGTCGATGTCCTATGATCATGATGGAAATCAAATGTGAAGTAGTTTTGAAAAACCAAACATTTTTCATCGCATTGCTCGCCCTTCAATAAGATACAATCTAATAATAAATTATAACCAATATCTTATTAGAGATATAATATTCTACGTTTGCTAAATCGGTTTATACGACACATTAAATTGCATTCAATTGTACGGAGCGCTGGTCTAATGGTTACTCCTGTCCATTAGGATTGGCATATCGACTCCGGAATCTCACCTCATGAATACGGTGCGTTATCGGTCCAGATTTCATCTGAATTCTTCTGTTCCTTATCACAGCATCTTCCTTATCACGTTATATCTGGCGGCGGTACTGCCTCCCGCTATATTACGCGTGGTGTAGAGTTCTGAAGTCCCTTACGCAGTATCTGTAACAGTAGAGATCACAATGTGTTACATTTTATCTCAAAAAGGAATCGGCTTCTTGCAATGGATGCTAGTTAAGTGATTTAAAAACAGTACGATCGCTTTGTTGAAAATATATTTTGCCATTATTATAATAAATAAAAAGATTGACTACCTTAATTTACCATTTAAAAGTTTGTTGTTTGTTGTCAAGTTGATATACGATTACAACTTGATGTTGGTTTTCGCGAATCTGTGAATCAATCAATTATAGTTTCCCGTATTAAGGTTACGCATTTTTTGTGAAATGCACTGCTGACAAATTTTGTCACGGGCCGCCTCTGATCCCTATCCGATTTGGTAATATTTAACTGAATCATTCTTTGACCAAGAAATACCTTCATTTTCTTAACGCATATTTTTATTGGCTGCTATCTTAAGCCGCCGCTATCTTCGCCGCTAATTTCGACCGATTTCTTACAAATCTCCCTTAAACATTTGAAGTTTTTAAGCTCTTAAAAAAATGTATGTTATTTTTGAAGATATATCTAGAAACGCAAATTATATGAAATTCCCTCGACAGAAAAAAAATCGCAAAGTATGCTCCAAAATTATTTAAAACAAGTCTATTTCTATTATTTTGCAAATTATATTTGTGAAAAAATTCACAATGTTTCTTTAATGCTTAGCTCACACTGAGCTATATATCTGCGAGCAGATATCTGTTGATTCGCGAGCGCTTATCTTTTGTCCTTTCACACGAGGCTATCAAATATTTCTTCCTGTGGTAGGAGAGGGGGTCAGTCGAATTAGGGAGCGGCAACGAAACGCATATTTTTTGTACTGAAATCTGTCAACTTGACATCTGTCATCCACGGGTCTAGGCAGCTCCGTAATTACAATGACCCCCTCTCCTGTTTTAGTCGGAGAAGGGGAGAGTTATCTTCTGGGATATCGAGTCTGGAGCGATTACGTCTGAGATGTGTATTGTCTATGATTGATCTGCGCTTAAAAACGTTTAGGTGTTTTCGGTCTGAAGGGATTGTATGGAGAGCGTTATTTGGCGTGCTATGATATTTTATATTTGATAGCGTAACGTGAACCAGCTTCAAATGATACTTAAGATACCTTCCACGAGATTTTTGCCATCTTCTTTTTTTTGAGCCGAGAAGCGTCGCCTTAAATGGATAGAATCACTGAAAGCCCATCTCCGGTGACCTCCGCCATAAACTTTTCCTTGAATTTCCCTTGAACATCACTATAAACTTCGCCAACGGGGGCGTGGCTTTGAACAATTCTTGTTCGCAGATCCTATGTTCAAGCTTTTCATAATGGGTAAGTCTATTAATTTATACGTAGAGAGCCCATAAACCTATGTAACAATTTATGATAATACTTGTTTTTAAATTCTTAAATGGTACATTTATGAAATGTACCATTTAAAAGCTAGTAGCCAGAAATATTAATGTAATTCCAAATCATATTTTTGGTGACATTTTTCTTGCACATGTAGGATAATTAAACCCAATTCTTCAAAATCGGTTTCAGAAACACGGAAGAAATATATCAATTCAAATCGGTATTCTATTCTTAATTCCTGATAAATAAATACCTAATAAAATTTCAAGTTGGTAGTATGGTCTGGAGCCCCAAAATACCTGAAAAAAACCCTTGACTCTGTGCAGAAACGGGCGGTCCGTTTGACAGACTCTCCTAACCTAACAAACGAATTGCAATCTTTAGAGCAAATGCGCCAGGTGGGAATGCTGTCTTTGTTCTACCGGTATTACAATGGAAGATGCTCCGAGGAACTAGCGTCATTGATCCCTTCGGCACCGGTGCGTAGTCGGGAAACACGCCAAACGCGCGCTCAACATTTGTACACGGTTGACATTAATCACATGAGAACGGGTCGTTTCTACGACTCGTTCTTGAGTTCAACAGCTCGGCTGTGGAACGATTTGCCAGCCTCTGTGTTTCCTCCCTCCTACAACATGGGTCTCTTCAAGACCCATGTCATCTCCTTCCTCTCCTCAAAAACACCCTCCACACAGCATCTTCAAAGATGACATAGGCCCTGAGGGAAATTATTTTCCTCAGAGCCTCCTGTGTGGAGTTAATATAAAAAAAACTTAAAATCTGCGTTTTCTCCTTGGTACTTATACGTAACATCTACAATCTTATCGCTAAAACAGACTAGTCTTTCAATTATAACATATAGAGAATTATACTATAGTTGATTTACCGTCAATTAAACCAAACGGTAAATCGTTTTTTATGGAATACTAATATGGATTTTTAATAAATTTTTATGGAAACAGAGCAGAATAAAGAAGAACACAATAAATTCCTTGTGTAATCCAAATATTTGGCTGATTTCTGAATTCAAATGGGATGGGGATCTACGATGTCAGGCGCTTGTAGTTGAGGCAGATGGCTGATTGGACTAAATGGTGTTTGATTTCCTTTTGAATTTCTATAGAAGACAATTCTAGTTTTCTTCTTTATTCTGTGGATAAAAATGACATTGGGAACTTAAATTACCTGCTTTTCAGTCATAAAATCTGTGAAAATTTCATGATGCCATAGCTCATCATTGGAGAGTTTTTGCTGTTAAAGAAATATTGCAGGTTTGACTGCGTATGGCGGTTTAGTTTCAAGGTAAAATACAATAATTCAGAATCGAACCCTTGCTTGAAATGGTGTTAAGCTTGTGTTTACTAATGAAACAATTTTGAGACTTCTCCATATATCCCGAGGTCCTGTTCAACGTATTATCATCTCCCATTGTCTCTCACGATGCCTTACTCAGGAAATTGAAAAGAAGAAGATGACGAAAAATACTAAAATCCTTTGCCGGTTATAACGTGGCACATACGTGTGATAAGAATACATAAAATCCTTTGCCGGTTATAACGTGGCACATACGTGTGATAAGAATACCTAAAATCCTTTGCCGGTTATAACGTGGCACATACGTGTGATAAGAATACATAAAATCCTTTGCCGGTTATAACGTGGCACATACATGTGATAAGAATACCTTAAATCCTTTGCCGGTTATAACGTGGCACATACGTGTGATAAGAATACATAAAATCCTTTGCCGGTTATAACGTGGCACATACGTGTTATAAGAATACCTAAAATACTTTGCCGGTTATAACGTGGCACATACGTGTGATAAGAATACCTAAAATCCTTTGCCGGTTATAACGTGGCACATACGTGTGATAAAAATACCTAAAATCCTTTGCCGGTTATAACGTGGCACATACGTGTGATAAGAATACCTAAAATCCTTTGCCGGTTATAACGTGGCACATACGTGTGATAAGAATACATAAAATCCTTTGCCGGTTATAACGTGGCACATACGTGTGATAAGAATACCTAAAATCCTTTGCCGGTTATAACGTGGCACATACGTGTGATAAGAATACCTAAAATCCTTTGCCGGTTATAACGTGGCACATACGTGTGATAAGAATACCTAAAATCCTTTGCCGGTTATAACGTGGCACATACGTGTGATAAGAATACCTAAAATCCTTTGCCGGTTATAATGTGGCACATACGTGTGATAAGAATACCTAAAATCCTTTGCCGGTTATAACGTGGCACATACGTGTGATAAGAATACCTAAAATCCTTTTCCGGTTATAATGTGGCACATACGTGTGATAAAAATACCTAAAAATCAGTTGAAATATTGTCTCGATCGCGACCACACCAGTTATTTGAAACTCTCGCAAAATCGTTCTCATATACGTTTTATCTCGATGTCTAAATCAAAATGTGTTTGGGGATTAGTGGGATGACTTTGTATGGCTACATTAAACATAGTAAATGTTTGAAACTTTCAAAATACATTAATTAAGCCCCCGCGAAAGTTTCTGGATTATTACAATCACATGACAATACATCTGAAAAGCTTTTTAATCATCACAAAAATCCTTGCGAAACTGTCAAAAATTTGATAATGACATTTTACGAAACAATGATTGTTAAGTCAAAATTCAATTTTCAAAACTCTTTAAATTATTGAATTAATTTCAAGTACTTAAATAATAATCTGAATTGAATCAAGAATTACAGATATTTTAAATTGATACTTATCTTAGGTACCAAATTTGATTGATTGTTCTTATAATATTTGATTGTTCTTTATACAAAAATGGTAATATAAGTACTTATTGGTAATATATGACAAATGAAAAGGGGAATTAAAAAAAATAGGTGGCACGCGAGCTGTTTGAAAACGAATGTACTGGGACTGAGTGAATGGATCGCGGGAGGGGGAAGGCGGGGAAGGTGGAAGAGGAACGCGGGAGGGGAAGGGGGACGCACGGGAAAGGACATGCAGGGAGAAACAATTTATTTCTTTGAATATGGGCTTGCAACGCATGCCGGGAACCAGCTAATATGACATATGTAATCACATTATGTTAACCACCGAGTGTAACTATGCCAAGTAACCAATGGATGAAGAACCGAATCTTAAAACATTTGAAGGTAGGCTTTTCTCCCGTCTCTCATTTTCCCAGTGATAGAAAACGCAATCAAATTTTCTTTGTTTTCGTTAAGTATTTTATAGTCAACTTAAGTTGTCAATCGGGCATTAAACACCGCGCTTTGTGACTAGATCGGAATAGCTCGTTATTTCCCAAACCTTCCTTTTTCATTTCCTTCCCTTACCAGTTCCTTCAGCCCCACATCGTGCCCTAATTATTGGGGATGTCAGTATATAAGAATGAGTTAATGATGAATGTAAGTAAGTCTAAAGTCATGGTGTTTGAAAGAGAAAGTACGAAAACAGTGTGTGATATAGTTGTGAATGATGAATACTTGGAGGAGGTGGATGAGTTTGTGTATCTGGGTAGTATGTTTACGAGAAATGGGAAGGCTGATAGAGATATCGAAATAAGGGTAAATGCCGGTAACTCAATTAATGGAGGACTGAATGCCGTTGACGATAATAAAAAAAACTGTCAAAAGAAGCGAAGCTAGCAGTCCACAATGAAGTCCTGGTACCTACCCTGATGTATGGCAGTGAGGCATGGAACTGGCAGAGGAAGGATGAAAGTAAACTTAATGCCGTTGAAAAGAGATCCCTGAGGCGTATGTGTGGTAAAACCATGTATGATCGTGTGAGAAAACTGGAGATCCGCAAATAATGTAAGGCTGATGTAAGCATAATGAGTAAGATTAAGAAAGGGACCGTCAGATGGTTTGGGCATGAACGAAGAAAGTATTGTAAGAAGAATATATGACGCAAATGTGAATGGTAGAAGAAGTCGGGGACGCCCGAGGAAGACATGGCACGATCAAGTGAACCAGATACTTGAGTAGGGCCATGTCAAAAGTCAGAAAAATAGAAGAGTGTGTATGAGACGATGTATGAATGTGAGTGAAGCAAAGAGTGTGTGCCAGGACCGAGTTGTTTAGCGGTCCGTCCTCTCTGCCTACCCCTGCGGGGAAACGGCGTGATGGTTAGTTAGTTAGTTAGTTAGTCAGTATATAGATACACTGGCTCCAGATAGTTGGGATTCTTTCATTTCACTTCATGAAGAAACAAACGCTTGAGCAATCACGCAAATGAAAAAAAAGGTTTGATTTATTCTCGTGGTTAACGTGTTTTTCAAGCACCCTGTAGCTATCTCATGGCGATTTTCGTATTCAATTTTCTATGTAGTCGTTATTTTAAGATTTATCTGGTTAACGCAGCGTCATTACACGCAACGCACTTTTAAATCAAACAGCACCGTGTGGTGTGATCAATTCCGCCGCGCAAGGAGGAAACTATATTATTAAGGGCCAGTTGCATCGAAAATAGTTAAAGTTACTTTTTAGTTAAAGTTAAATAAAAGTAACATTTTTATCATTTCTTACAAAAATGGGTTGTTTCAACTTCGTTTAAATAAAAGTTAACTAAATAGTTACAAAAAGTTACTTTTATTTAACACAGCGATGTTGAGAGTTTAAAGTTAGGTTTTGGTAAAGTTGTTAGCTGTCATCCGTCAGAAAGAAATGAAATTTTGTTTTAATAGAAAATAATAATTAAAAATTTTCGACAACCCGGGTTTTGATAATCAATTGATTGTATTATTGATTAGATGAATTTTATTGCCAGATTTCGGATCAAAAAGTATGGTTAGGCAATCAACTTTACTCATTGCCAACAATGCCAATGAGATCAGTAGATTTACAAACAAGTGTTTACTCAAACTTATCTTAATAATTTATTCCTACTAGCATTGTAATATTTCAATAAATGCAACGGCACTGAAACAAAATAATTTTTTAGTCATATCAGAAATCATGATGTTTGTACTGTGGACCAGGTTCTAATACTTATAAATTTGTATGTAACGGGAACGACGCAAAGATGTACAGGAGACATCTCTGGGGTGCATAAAAGTATTGTTTCGTGTATAAGATAGCAGAGCAATAGCAATGTGAAATATCAAACAACCTCCAGAACATAAATAAACCATATAACCTCCATAACCGTCAAAAGTCAAGAAATCGCCCCGATTTGGTTAGTGTTGACACCCGTAAAAATAAATTGTGTTTATTTGTATTTAAATATGTCAAATCCAAGGAAAATTCGAAGCCATTTCTAACTGGCAAAACTGGTAACTATAAACTAACTTTTTTAATGTTAATGCAACTCAATTGTGCTGAATTGCAGCTTACCTTTAGTTAGGGCTTAAACTCGGTTTAAGTATTTAACTTTAAACCTTACTTTAATTATGTTCGATGCAATTGGCCCTAAATGAGCCATAAATAATCATATTAATATAACATTCTTGAATTAAACATGAAAGTATCCGTTTTTACTCAAAACTAGGTACAAGGGGTTACCGATAGAATAATGTGGTAGTGAGCGTGCCTGAAGTAAGGCTCCATGGCAGTTGATCCGCTGACAATACATAGTACATAGTCACAGCACACGACTTACAGAAAAAAAGGCCTAAATATCTAATAAGTATGGAAGCCGAACGCTGGAGTACTGTGTACCAATGATTTTTAATAAACTCAAAAATAGATTTGTTCTTGAGGAAAATGAGATTATGAAAATTGTGAAGATGTGGATTATGAGTGAAAAATCAGTATACCTGTAAAAAAATGAACAAAAATGAAAAAGAAAGATTGATGATGTTATGGTTTCTCATTTTTATGAATAATTTGACCTTTTTCTAGAATGATAGATACCAAATCTGTTATTATTATTTTTTATATACCTTCGGGAAGACTATTAAAATATTTTGTGCCTTGTAAATATAATTGTTGAACATTTGTTGCGTTGAAAATATAGAAATTTGTATGTTTTGTTTATGACTTATTGATGAGTTAAGTTATTGATTGAGAAATATAAAATGTTGTTTTTTTTTTTCGTTTATTTATTTTCATTAAGTTTAAAGTAGCTTGCACTGAACCAGTTCATTAGGATTTGGTTGTCACTATTTGCTTTCTCCTTTACAATTTTAAATATTATAAATATGTTTTTTTACTTCAAATGTTAATGGGTGTACATAGAGGTGGAACCTGCAGACCAGCAGCCATGTGGCTGCTTCACGGGTCTAGAAGTGGCGAGTTCTCGCAGTCCGAGCAAGCCTTAACAAATAATAGTCCAATTTATTGGCCTATCTGGGACTTAGACGTCTGAAGGCCTTTTACAAATTATAGGCGGTTTTCTTTCAAATCGATTTAAATCACACTTCTAGATATGTTATGGTCAGTGAGGTGGAGGGACAATTTTTACTGCATTATGAAATCGTACGAGGATTACGAGGGTTGTTGCTAGCTCAAGAAAATGGGTAAAATTGATTGGAATTGGTAATGTGAGCAAAGTAATGACTGAGCAAAGAGACTTGCTTAGTGGAGTTATTTTCATTTCTTCTGTCTATAAATCAACAGATGGTACCCGGGTTGGACAGTACATTTGTACCCCGCGCGTAATCAACATTACGCGAGATCTACTACGAGTACATAACTGTTCACGGAACCATAATTAAAAAAAGAAACTAACCAACCATCATGCCGTTTCCCCAGGGGTAGGCAGATAGAGCGGACCGCCAAACAAATCCGTCCTGGCACACACTCCTTGCCTCATTAACATTCATACACACACTCCTTGCCTCATTAACATTCATACATCATTTCTTACATGCTCTTCCATTCTGAATATTCATGGCCCGACTCAAACATCTGATTCACTTAGTCATGCCACCTGCCATCGTCCTCGGGAGTCCCCGACTTCATCTACCACTCACATTTGAGTTATTATATTCTCCATCATTATGGTATATAGAATCTGTTGTTTAACTGACATGAGTGTAACGTAGAAATTTTCAGAAATTATGATATTCATTTAAAAACAAAGTCTAAAATTTATGTAAAATAGAAAAAAAAAATTTGAAAAAAAAAACTTTTGGGCTCGTCCGGGATTTGAACCCGGGACCTCTCGCACCCTAAGCGAAAATCATACCCCTAGACCAACGAGCCTGTTGGGCGCTGTGCCAAAAATAGGTTTGATAAAACACTACAACCCCTGGCGTTCGGAAAATCCCTAGCGGAAAATTTTGAAAGCTTAGAAAGCGAACAAATTTTCATTAATATATTTTTGCCTAAGTACCCGTTTACATTCAAACGAATATACAAATTTGATCGATATTTTGCATTACACTTCAATGCATACATTAAAGTTTGCCGTTTCACTTCGAATGGAGGTTGATAAATCATAAATGTTCGACGACATACTATTTATTATGAATATGCCTCTATGAATAAAACACAGAAGCTTCTAAGCTTCCAATACATTATTTACAGTATTCGTGTTTCTGCTTTTGCCTTTATGGGAGAGAAGAGCTACCGCTTTATATAATGCACAATACGGGGACTTGTAGTAACAATGGACGCCGAATATACCCGAAGAGTATCGGGGGAATAAATCGATATTTTATCTTTAGACAATACCGTCAAAAGGGAAGCCGACGAGATGCAATGGCTGAAATGTAATGCGGTGGCGTAACGGGGCACTAAGGAACGAAACGTTATGGGCTGGATCATTATAAGGAAGAATTTAATACACAAGAAATGCAGATTGATATGTAACAGTTTAAAAGTTTTGTAATTATTTATCTACGTGAAAGAAGTATAAATAATAATTAAATACAGTATGTTTTATGATTTAGTAAACCTGAAATGATGTATTTATATTTGTGTAATTCTAGCATAAAACCAGAACCGTGAAAGACCAAAAGAAATTATTATTAAAAAAAAAATTAAAGATTTTGGATTTTTTAATCTCATTTCGTTCCGAAAACAAATATTGGCAATTTTCTTAATTTTTTGTTGACAAATTATACTAATAATGTACTACGTGCAAATTCGTGTGCAATAATAAATGTACTACAATATGTGCAATTCTCCAAACTTAAGCTTTCGACAAAAAGTGTATATTATATCAATTGGCCTGCCTGCTAAATCTGTCAAAATTTTGAACTGTCAAATTATTTAGGTGGGTACGCTAATCGCATCTTTTATCGCTTTTCTGAACCATCAGTTCCAATTTTGAAAATCATATTTGAATTGAAAGTAAATTTTAGCTCATTACGCATGAATATGTACATCACAAACAAACGGAATTAGAATATTTGATAAAATTGCTTACTGGATTTTAAGATTTTATTATTTTCTTGGTTTTTGACAAGGTGAATTATTCAGATAATTGTTAGAAACTTTATGGAATTTTTTTATTTATTAGCTTAACTTAATTTTAACCTGTGATTCCTGGCATTATTTGAAATTAAAACGTAAATGAAATTTTGGTCTCCGGTGATATCTTTGATTTTTATTGTTTTTCAACTGAAAAAATAAAAATAAAACGTGATATCGGCAGGTATTGACAGGTAGGGTGGAGAAGGGAGGTTAGGTGGTTACTCTGGTTTCTAAACAGTGATGACATTTGGAAGTTTTTTTTTGGTTGTGTTAAAAAAATAATAATAATTCTTATTTCTGGTAAAATTTTCATTTCACGGGTACGAGAACGCGGTTCATTCAAATCATTTAATTTTAATTGACCAACAGAATGAAGAATGAATTTCGATAATAATAACAAACACTTTAAGCAAGTTACACTTATGTTCTAACAGAACATAAAAGCTATACTAAGTGCTGAATCAATAATCTATATTTCTATACTAATATTATAAATGCGAAACTGCGTGTGTTTGTTTGTTACGCTTTCACGCATTAAACAATAAAACGATTTTAATAATTCTTTCACTAATAGAAAGATAAATTATATGCGAGTACTACAGGCTGTATATAATGGCAATCTCTTTGATTGTGAAATTATATTATATTTATTAAACGTTTTCTGTCATAGATTAATAAAAATGAATCTACGAAATGTTTGTACGCGCATAACTTCCGAACGACTGCACCAAATTGGATAATTCTTTAATATTTTTACTACTTGTGAGCTCCTTACTTTGTGAAATTTAGGTGGTACGCGGGCTGCTTTAAAACTGAATGTACCAGGAATGAATGTATGGAATGCAGGGGGGGATATTTGACAAGTGCATGCGCTACATTAATTTTCCTCTAATATCATGCGAGCGAAGCCGCGGGTAAAAGCTAGTTTAAAAATAATTCAACATTATTTTCATAAAATAAGACATTTAAACTGAATATTAAATCAGAATCAGTGAAAAGTAAAAACAAAGAAAGAGCGGATTATGGGTATGCAGGTGCACCACCGTTCATTAAACCATTTTTGACCATATTTTACTTGATATTTTAAAAGAAGCAGAATAGGCCCTTAAACAAACAATGTTGAAATATCTCGAACAACGGCGATGTTCAACGATTAACATTTCAATTTGTAACTAAACGTTAAAAAGAAATCGAACACAGCCGACCTTCAAACGAAAGCTTTTATTGATAATTAAATCCTGTTGAGCTTTCACCGCCTTAACAAAGTCAAATAATATTGCCTTATGAATGTTTCAATAGATTCGTTAGGATTTGGTTAATATTGTGGCTGTATGGTCAATACTTCAATGGAGCCAATTATAAAGAATTTTGTTAGGATTTAGGCATTAGGTGTAAGAAAAAATAATTGCTTAACACACTTAGATAGATTCCAGGTAAAGGTTATGACAGGAAGTTAAGTAATTAATGTACGGAGGTACACATTTTGGTACATTTACAATGTAGCTACAGGTCTTTTTTGAAAGCTGACAAAAATGGTTTAACTCGATGAAAAATTCTGCGATTCAAAACTTAAGAATTCCTTTAGTAAATAGAACCTTTTATAATAACCATGACGATTCACGGTTACGGTACCGTGACGGCAAAAAAAGGGAAAAAGCATGCGTTCCTTATCTTTTTAATACTGCAGCTCTTTCTTACACATTGAGGCGGTATAATACCCTAATATTGGAGGTTTGCTCAAGGCTCACATTTTAATAAATTACGACGAATTCGTAAATATAACAACATTTTTTTTTCCAAACCAAAGTTTTGAATCACCATTTGAAAAAAAGGTTGAAACTTTGAGAATTTTTAAAATTATTTTTCTATGAAAAGACGAAAAAGTGAGATGACAGTAACGTTTATATAACATTTGTCTAATAAAATATATATATGTTTTTTTTTTGTTATTAGTAATTGTAGTTAGAAAAAGCGTGAGGGGAGCCATTTTTAAAACTTTTTTGCGTTTGCAAGCAAAATTTTTATATTTGAAAAATTATATGTTTATTTTGAATTATAAAATTTGAAAGCATATATCATCACCTTTCAAAAACAGTTTTTGTTTTGGGATATGTTCAGAAATATTCCATTTATTTGCATTTTATTGAAAAGCGGAAATATTTTGACCATCTGAAAAATACCCAAAATTTTGATGGGTTGACGGGTGGTTAGGAATTTGGGGTTCAGTGTGTCCTGGTCATCCGTCTCCAAGACCTAGACAAACCTCACTCCATGAACCCGGGCACCCCTGCTAAATCACCAAACGTAGCGAACCACTTACCTGTGACGAACCGGTGACCTATGGCAGAGGTGTTGGTTATCCAATAAAGGTTTCCGGGGCGGTGGTACCCATTTTCGCCTCCCAAATTGAGTTACATACCTAGCTAATGGCCAAGATATTAAAAAAAGTATTTGAAGGGTTTACGGAGACCTCACGGTGCCGTGCGTAAGATAAATACAAGAAAATTATGACTTTGTTTCCTTTGGAGAAAACAGACCTACGTACATTTTGTTTTGACTCAAGTTTTGAAAGACTCAGAAGGACTTTGAGACTCGTGTTTTGAAAGAGCTTATTTTCCGATAAGGAACGTACGTTTATTGTTTTTGCATGCCGTCACCGTACCATAACCGTGAACCGTCACGGTAATTGCCTTTTAAATGCCACGGGAACAGCCGGGTAAATTTCGCGACGTTTTGACTTTTACGTAATATTTTGTGGGTTTATTTTATGCTACCTTATGTAATATTTACCGAAACACATTCCTTGAACAATAACAACTACGCATAAAAACAACATTACTTACGTTTATTCGATGAATTTATACGTTTTACTATCTTTTCATCGACCACGGCGCGAGACCAATCTGACAGCTGAAAGGCGGGAAAAAATCTAAGGCCTTGATCATAAACAATTCCACAGAAAATATATCGCCCCGCTAGGTGGGTTCACGGTATCTTATACCTTATGAACAAGAATGCCCCAAGCGATTCTGACCTTCTTCTTCATACGTTTTCTTTGCACATAAGGGTTAAAATCGCATTACAAATTTATTTTTTTTGTGATGCGCCGGCTCACGACCGGCAATCTAGCGGAAAAGAGCTCATTGGTGCATTTTAAAATGCTGCCAAGTAGGTAAGTACTCCCCACAGTACAGCGCTCCATTTCTCTCCTTTATTTTATCCGTTACATATTACCTAACAATAGTTAAACTAAATGGTACATGATACCTAACCTAACCTAACTTATTATAACCTGACATAATCTAAAAAAAAGTAGACATTTCAAAAAAATACTCAAAATAGAAATCAAATACTTAAAAAACATTTAAAAATAAGATTAAAAAACACGCATAAGTGTATTATAAAGCGGGCTCTTTTACGACAGTGAACACAAACTTTTGCTTCCACATTTGCTTGAAAATTACTATAAACTTTGTCAACGGAGGCGTTGCGTTACCAATGTTCATTGTAATGTTCAATTTATTTAAAAGTAAAATCATTGATTACTTCCAATAAATATATATATCAATAAGGAGTATTTCATAACATATTCGTACTTGAATTGTATAATGTAAAACAAAAAAAAACGGATTTAATTTTTACTGCAATTATTAACTTTTATTTTTAATTATTGTATTATGTAAACAAAAAAACCTGAATAACAAACAGCCACCGTGTAAATTGCCATCTCAACACAGGCGTTTCACACCTAGTGAGATGGGCAATACGTCATTAATGTAACCAATGTAATATTAAAAAAAGTAAAAAAAAAATGTTCAAGCAAATGTTTAAACAAATGTTCATATTCACGGTCGGAGGAGACCCCGCTTAAGACCTCCCTTTTGAAAGAAGAAGAATTAAGAAATTTAAATTTGAAAAATACTAGCTCAAAAATATTACAAAAAAAATTATAATAAGACAATATATATTACGAATCTTTCCTAGAGAATAAAGAAACATTATTTTGAGTTGCGAAACAGCACCTCAACACCATGATCTGGGACAGGCCGTTCTAAAAAATGTTTTTCAGTCACCAAAATCTCCTTTGCTCTGCTCCCCTTAATCCTAATGGATGTAATTAACCTGAACCCTAAAACATATTCCATTATTTACAGGACAATGTAATCCTTATTCAATGCAGTGAAGACACAGAAGACTTGGTCCATGGGAACTAGAAACAGGAAAAAGGATGAAGCCAACATAAAGGAAAAAGGAATGCCATATCGGGTCTCTCTCTAATTGGAATAAAAAGAGCGCCGCGTTCTAAACTGTTTTGTTCTCCAGCCATCAACACCTTAATCGTTTAGCCCTGATTGATAGCGGGGCTGAAGGTGTTCCTTACCTGTCGTTAGTAAAATATTGAACTATTAAAACATTCTAATGGGCACTACCTGAAATACCTAATTTAATTCTTGTAAGGCTTGTTAGTAAGCAATTAATTAAAGATGCGCTTTGGGTCTTTTAGTTTTATGGTGGCTTGAAATGATTTTTGTTAATTCCCGCTCTCTGATGGATAGGCGATGTTATTCCAATGACTTTTAAGTTTCAAGTGCACCAAGCTTACACCATTAAGAGTATGATATGACGACCTCCGTAGCCGTGGTCAAGGTCCTCGGCTCTGTGACTGGCTGTGAGTTTCTGCAGGTAGGAGTCCTCAGTTTAGCGAGTAACCTATCTAATCTCCGCTTCCTTTCGCTGGCTCTAATTGCTCATGTTGCCACAAGTATAGAAAGAAATACGGAGGAAATCAGAGCCCAGACGAGTCTCTTCGTTTTGTCTCCGTTACTCCAAATCCTTTGCATTTTGCTCAAGGCTCTTCTGTTCCCTTCTATATCATGTCACTTATAAATGAGCCTGGGTATAAGAATTCACTCACCATTTTTAATTCTGCCAGAGCATTTGATCACTGCTCTCTTTAAAGCCCTGGTAAAAGACCAATATTCAAAATCGAAACGTTGCTTGAAATGGTATTAACCGTGTTTGATAACAAAATTTGAATTTCCAGATACTTCCCACCCTTCCTCTAACTAAGAGGTTCCCAAACTTTTTTTTCTCGTAGAACACTTTCAAAATTTTAGTGGTCACGGTGAACCCCTTGGAAATTTCTATCATATTCCCAAAACTCGACACGCGTTGTACTGAATATTGAATGACGAGGTGTGGTCTGTCACAACGGAGTAGTACCGGATCTACAACTTTTTCAAAAAGGGGCAAAATGGAGCAGTATTCGAGATTATATTTGCCACGATGGAGGGAGCGTTATGGGATATGGGACGGGGAGGGTATGTTCCCACACCAGTACAGAACACGCATATCCCATTGCACTCCCCATCTTGCTTATCTGGGCGTTTTAAAATATGACCCGTGGACTCCTAAGGGTCCACCTGGACCACTTTGGGAATCACAGATCTAACTCATCTTCTCTGCCTCGGACATTTGGGACTCATGGTAGAGTTAAAAAATATATTACATAATTTTCCCCAAAATAAGGCGCACCTTGAAATTTACAGCTAGTTTTATAACTTTTACCACAAGTTCTATCCAGTCAGCTGAAATAATCATGAAATTTACGAACCGGATCAACGTTCTACTACGCTCTGGTGGAATTTATGTGGAGAGTAATGTTCCTATTAATACATTGACAAGGTGTGACCTACATTTCTTAGATATCTCATATTAATGCTTGTAATATAATAGACTGACGTTAAATGTAATAATACGTTAATTATGGGGATTAATAAATAAGAAGAGCAACAAAGGACAAAGGTGCCTTCTTTTCAGATAATATATAAGTGCCTTAAAATAAAGGGAAAGCCCGGCCTATTCATTTGGTGGACTGTGGATAATTGGACGGGTGAAGTGGTCCGTGAATTCCGGTGAGATGAAATTACTATATTCAACAGTATCGGCTGGAGATTAAATCTGTGTTGATCTCCAAAGGATCAGAAAACATATTAGTTAGGAAGATAGTCGTAACATTATTATGGTTGTATATTGTATATATATTGTATGCCACAAACATTCTTGCTGGTACTGCCAGACGACGAGAGAGGGAACCCTTTCGACTGCAGAGCCATTTTTTTTATCTAATCATGTTTGTCTCTTCCCTTTCTTGGAGGTGCTTGCAGCATACGCAAGATACTATCCCCCGCGAGCGTCCTTCGTCTTATAAGTTTTTAGATTTTCACGGCCAAAAGTATTTTCGTAATTTGTTTTTGGAGTGTTACGCCGTGTTGCGCTACCTCTTTCTTTAGCCAACGTTTCGGACAGCATTACGGTGTCCATCATCAGGGCACAATTACACATCTGCCCCGATGATGGACACTGTAAGGCTGTCCGAAACGTTGGCTAAAGAAGGAGGTAGCGCAACACGGCATAACATCCCAAAAACAAATAACGAAAAAGTCCTTCGTTTTGTTTTATATCATCATTCCATGCCATTATGTATGTTTTACTAACACCATTGTATTAAGTTTATTATGTAAGCACTTGAATACTGCTTACTAACACTGAATGCAGGGACATTGGAGGTCTAGATTCGTTATAAACTAAATGTAGCTTCGTTCTATCGAAAAAATTAGTCCTTGCGAGAGCCTTGAAGGAGTAACCATCTGTTACTTATACCAGGGCGGATAAGTGGTGGATAACCTCCAATGTATATAGAAACTACAGTAACTTTACCGTAGATTGTGTTACATAAAGTAATTTTTGAAACAAAGGTGAGTGCACTAATTACACAGCTTTTACCCACTCTAAGAACAATTGTAATATTTTTACAAAAATTGATTTGTTACCTAGAATAAAACTTAATTAAGCGCGTATATTTTCGACATTCGCCAGAAAATGATAATAATTTGGTTGGATAAAGTTAAGTTACTACTGGGAAATACACCTACAACGTCCCGACCTCCTTGCCTCAACAAAAACATCCCCAAAAATGAAATAATTGAGGGATACGATTCCCCCCAGGGCCTAGTTCACAATTTCAGAGTTGTCACATATCGAATAATAGACTTCTCAGAATACAGCGTAACCGTTATACAATTCGACGGTCCCGAAGAACATCGCTGGATGTTTTTGTTATTGTTTTTGGGGTGTTATGCCGTGTTTCGCTACCTCCTTCTTTAGCCAACGTTTCGGACAGCGTCACAGTGTCCATCATCAGGGCAGATGAGTCAGATGAGTGATGATGGACACTGTAACGCTGTCCGAAACGTTGGCTAAAGAAGGAGGTAGCGAAACACGGCATAACACCCCAAAAACAATAACAAAAATACTTTTTGGTCGTGAAAACCTTAAAACATACCATCGCTGGATGTGCTTAAATTTGTAAATCGTTTTGTTGACTTATTTAAAATTGTTTTGGGGATTTAGTCAGAATTTTGAATGAAAAGCAAAATATCAAAACAACTCTATTATTTTTTGTTATTTATTTTTGGGGTGTAATGCCGTGTTGCGCTACCTCCTTCTTTAGCCAACGTTTCGGACAGCGTTACAGTGTCCATCATCAGGGCAGATGAGCAAATGATATTGGTGAAAGTGTTTGTTTAGGTATGTTGAAGCGATACCGTGCTGCCAGCTCCATTTCTCTACGAGCTGGTGTTAGAAAAAAAAATCAGCATGATTTTTTGCGTTTAGCTTTGGTGTAGTCGTCAATTACTGGATACCAAGAACTATTGAGCTCAGCTCCGTCGTCTCTATTAATGTTAAAACTCTATTATTTTGTTGTTCCGACATTGTTCCTAGGGACTGTCGAAATAATAAAAAAAAATTTTAAAAGTTGGCTGTAAAACACCAATCGGAGTTCATTCATCGTGATGGCGATAATAATAGGTTTGTGGACGCAGGCGGGGAGGGTTCGATAAGGTGTTACCATACCAATGAATTGGGTACGGAAAATAGTTATGGGGATAAATCATCTAGGAATTTTACGATACCCTGGTATTATGGCAATTATTTGTTTACTCTTGGGTAAACTATCACCAAGTGAAGATGATAATGTGTTCTTGTAAATGGTAGCTGACGATTAATTTACGATTTTATAACATATTTTTTTATAAATCCTACGACATCGAAAAAAGATATGTGAATTCATTGGCTTTACAGAACTATAATCAGTTTGTATGTCCCCATATTAAGGCGGCACTCTTGAAACGCACGGCGCTGAAAAATAAGAAGATGGAGAGATATGTAATCACGAATGTTGGACAGAGCGCGCTAATATTTTAAGTCGTAAAATAGCAGCGAAAATTGCGAAAAAGCTTAATAATACATGACTCGTTTAAAATAGAACAAAAATCTCGTGGAACGCATTTTAAGTATGATTTAAAGAAACATTGCAATTTTTTTCACAAATATAACTTGTAAAATAAAAGAAATAGACTTGTTTTAAATAATTTTCGGAGCATACTTTGCGATTTTTTTCTATCGAGGGAATTTCATATAATTTGCGTTTCGGCGTGGAAAGTATCTAGATATTATCTTAAAAAATAACATACATTTTTTTAACAGCTTAAAAACCTCAAATGTTTAAGGGAGATATGTAAGAAATCGGTCGAAATTCGAATGGTGGACCCTTAAGAGGAGGTATGATTTTTTTTTAATGTGGGCGGGAAATATCGAAAAAAATCACTAGCAAAAGGAGGAAAAAGTTTTAAATCGCGCTGTCGCTCGAATTATATGGTCTAAATTTTGATTTAATTGGAACAATTAGAGACAAACAAAAAAATTGATCCAACAATAACCCTCCTAGCATTTTCAAGAAACTTATGTGTACAATGGTGATCGGACAACTCGGAATCAAACCAACTCAGAACCATCTCAGATAAGTCATTAAGAGGTAAAAAAAAATATATATATAAAAAATTGGTTTCATAGGAATTGTTAGGTTGGGGTTATCGGCTAATTTAAAAAAAAATCTTAGCTTTCAATGACTTTTCAAGGAGGTGTTGAGTTGACTTTATTCTGAGTTGGCATGTCACCGTGTACAACACCATTCCAAATCAATTCAGGGATTTAACGACATTAACTTCGCATATGAAGTCCTATAATGTCGTATAATTTCAGAGAAATGCCTACATATCAGCGTGTGTGTGCGTGATTGCCTCCAAAAGTGCATTGTCATCAAAAATGAGTCTGTCTGCCGAGTTTCAGCTCGATCGGATATCGGGAAGTGGGTTAATTTCCATTTCCAAGGTTCCACTTCATTCGTACATTCATTCAAACAAACGAAATCTAAAATCAAATAAACGTACTGTAAAATTAAGACCATTCTGTCAACATTAAGGATAAACTAAAAATAATTTATATTCTGCACGTTCAAGGCAATAATTTACTTTTTAGGAAAAAAAACCCTTTTGCAAATTAAGCTTTAAAACATTAAGATGAATTATTTGTTTTCGCCCTTAAATATGCAATACGAATATGAGTCAATAGTCCGTGTTGAAACTGAACTCGATTATTAAAATATATTTCTGAAGGTTTACGAATCTAACGGTGAGGAATCACGATTTATCAAATTGTACACTTAAATACGTAGGTAACATGGAGCGTTCTGCAATATTTGTATTTTGCATCACGAAATAATTTAAATCAGTCGGAATCGTTCTTTGTGCGTAGGTCTCTTCTATTTCATTCTATGTCAATGGCAGGTATGCACTTTTCTTGTTGATATCTAGGAATGGTTAATTAAACCGACCGAACAATTCATCGTTATCATTAATGCCAGATATTATAAAGCGGATCCCCCTGTTATTACGAACTACAAATTGAATACCACCAAAGACGGACGACCGTGGAAAGTGGTGCAGCCGTGTTAAACGGTTGAATAAATAAATAAATCATTGAAAATATAAGAATAAATACTACTGTGGAATCAGGCGAGCTTTTAGAAGGCTTCAGCTTCTGGCGTTATAGTGAAAATTGATAAAATGTGTAGGAACCCAGCAATTTATTTATTGATTTTGATGTGAGATAGTATGAAGTGTAGCCTGCAGCATGTAACTACCTACTAGACAAGTAGGCGAAATAACACGTCTCGATTGCAGATGTGTATAGAATGCAGAGACAATGTCTTGAAAGTATGGATTGCAGTTTTTTTTATATCGTTTTAGAAAAGAATGTGTCCTTACTGGGGTACTCCGTTCTAAGGTCAAATTGTAATTTTTGTGTTTGAATCATAAGTTAGTATCTATTTTAATATATTACGAGAGGAAAATTATAAAGTTATATCTAAAAGAATGTGGAATAATTTGTATAGAAAGAAGATCCAATTTCTCGAATGTATTGATTGCAGATGTGTACAGAATGCAGATCTAATATCTCGAATGTATAGATTGCAGATGTGTACAGAATGCATATCCAATGTCTCGAATGTATAGATTGCAGATGTGTATAGAATGCACATCCAATGTCTCGAATATGTAGATTGCATATTTGTACAGAATGCAGATATAATGTCTCGAATGTATAGATTGCAGTTGTGTACAGAATGTATATCCAATGTCTCGAATGTTTAGATTGCAGTTGTGTACAGAATGCATATCCGACGTCTCGAATGTATCATAGATTGCAGACGTGTATAGAATGCACATCCAATGTCTCGAATATATTGATTGCAGATTTGTACAGAATGCATAACCAATGTCTCGAATGTATAGATTGCAGTTGTATACAGAATGCATATCCAATGTCTCGAATGTATAGATTGCAGTTGTGTACAGAATGCATATCGAATGTCTCGAATGTATAGATTGCAGATGTGCACAGCATGCAGATCTAATGTATTGATTGCAGTTGTGTTCAGAATGCATATCCAATGACTGTATCATAGATTGCAGATGAGTATAGAATGCACATCCAATGTCTCGAATATATAGATTGCAGATTTGTACAAAATGCAGATCTAATGTCTCGAATGTATTGATTGCATATGTGTACAGAATGCGGATCTAATATCTCGAATGTATAGATTGCAGTTGTGTACAGAACGCATTTCCAATGTCTCGAATGTATAGATTGCAGTTGTGTACAGAACCCATATCCAACGTCTCGAATGTATAGATTGCAGATGTGCATAGAATGCAGATACAACGTCTCGAATGTACAGATTGCAGTTGTGTACAGAACGCATATCCAATGTCTCGAATGTATAGATTGCAGTTGTGTACAGAACGCATATCCAACGTCTCGAATGTATAGATTGCAGATGTGTATAGAATGCAGATCCAATGTCTCGAATGTATAGATTGCAGATGTGTATAGAATGCAGATCCAATGTCTCGAATGTACAGATTGCAGTTGTGTACAGAACGCATATCCAATATCTGGAATGTATAGATTGCAGTTGTGTACAGAACGCATATCCAACGTCTCGAATGTATAGATTGCAGATGTGTATAGAATGCAGATCCAATTTCTCGAATATATAGATTGCAGATGTGTACAGAATGCAGATCTAATGTCTCGAATGTATAGATTGCAGTTGTGTACAGAATGCATGTCCAATGTCTCGAATGTATAGATTGCAGATGTGTAGGTACAGAATGCAGATCCAATGTCTCGAATGTGTTGATTGTAAAACGCCATATAATAGTACGTGTTGACACACACATCTTTATAAACAGCCTCGTACATTAAATAAAACGTTTATCAAAAAGAAACATTTTAACTAAAAAGAAAAATGGCTTAATATGCCTTATTATTATGTCTTTTATTTTTTCTTCTGTTTCTCTGCACTGTGTACTTACTATGTTTTATATTTTATTTTGCTTATTATTTTTTCTATTATTTCAAAGTAAAAGGTTATACCGTTGGTCGTTGTCAGATTTGTTAAATTTCAAAACAAAATATCGTATTGTATGACACAGTAATCACACATCGTATTATTATCTTACAATAAAATAAATCATCTAGGGAAGCTACCTTTCAGAATTTTAATTTTATTTGAAATCAATGGCCCAAAATAATGTATTACAGATTTTTTTAGACACTTATTTTGCTTAGACATTATTGAAAAATTTAAATACCTATGATCAACATACAAAACTACATAATTTTAACATCATGCGTTTGAACATTTTATTGCTTACTTGAATGTAGGTACGTGTATTAAAGCAAACTTTGATTTAAATAAAATCGATATTGAGTTATTAGTTAAAAATGCTGGTACGGGGAATATCCAATCTTCCTCATCGAAACAGCCCACTTGCAAGGGTATGATCGCAAGACCATTTGTCGACGAAATTTGAACTCGCTATCTGTGCACATCCCAATGCAAATTTCCTTAATATTATAACTATTAACACTCTGCAAATGTTTGAAATAATATATAAATAACATTAAAATAGTTTCTCAGATAAAAATACACTAAATTGATTAAGTATAAATCTAAACAACGTAATTTAATTACGACGCATTTTGAATGTAACACAATTTATCAAACAAAGCACATATTTCATTGAATCTGTCAAACTGCAATTTGCATTCATTAAAAACATCTCAATAATGTAATAAACCCTTCCCGGAACGAATTGTTAAATTCGAGTTACATATTCCCTCGCGCGCTAAATCAGCTGATTCCGCCATCTGACAGCGGCTGTCAAATCTGACAGGTCCGATGACAGCGGCGACAAACGGTCAGCAATCTTGGCGCCAATTGCGATAATGCTTGCCCGCCAACAAAGCGGCTGCAGATCGCTGATGGCCTAATAAAGGCCCACCATGATGGCGACGGTGGTCACGCGGTTATTAGCGAGCGATTTGTCGCGTTAAATTTCACTCAGCAGCGATTAATGCGCCCACCTGGGAGAAATGTGGGAAAGCTTGAAGTAGATCGAAATTTTTATAAGGGATTGAACTAGAGTCGAAATAATAATTTATTTTTTTATTCATAAAATATACCGAAAAAAATATTTTATGTGGGGTTTTCTAATTCAGGTCGGTACCTAATCACAGATAAGGTAAAAAAAGTTTTACCCCCGAAAAGTTTTTTTTTCATTATTTTGGTTTCAGTTTTCTATCATGGAGGAGATTATTTAAATAATTATTTTATAAAAAAAAACTTCAAAATTAGCTACCAACGCAATAATAAGCGCATCAGCAATTTTTTTAGCAATGAAAACTTGAGGTTTATGGATTATTGTACTTTAAGCTTTCTAGGACGTTTTATTTTTCTTCAAGTTATAAAAATAGAGTTTTTTCTTATAAGAAATTGAATAATAATAAAACCTTCTAGAAAGCTTAAGGTTCAATAAACCTCAAGTTTGCATTGCTAAAAAATTGCTGATACGCTAATTATTGCGTTGGTAGCTAATTTTAAAGTTTTTTTAATAATTATATAAATAATCTCTTATAGGCCCATATATAATTTATTCCGTTAACCTTATCTGAAAATTTTATCCCCCACCTAGCCATCCTATTATAATTGGTCTCCCTCTTTTCTATTTCTGTCTCTTTTTGGCACCAATAAGTTGTCTTCTTTTATATTTTTTATCTCTCTCACTCATTGTTTTATTTTCTTTTATATATTTTTTCTTATAAATACATTTTCTTATATAAATGTCTGTAATTATCATTAGTTAATACAATAAGCCTTGACGAAGCTTGAGCTAAGCAAAACCTGGTTTAATATTAATTATTTATTCAACTGTTTTACACCTACTTTAAATAAATAAAAAGTTAGGTTTATAGCGTTAAATTTATTAGTGTGGTGTACTTGACAAAATTAACTAAACAAAAGCAAAAAATGCACATTCCAATGGTTAACAACCTGGTTAAGAAATATTCCATTATTTTTTCATTTGGCTAAAGGAAACTGTTTCTTGATTACAAATTAACTAGACCGCTTGAAATTAAACCCATTTTAACATCACAGAGGCCACTCTTGAGTCTTCCCGGTAAATGGACATATATTAAGATAATAATTTTATGCTTCTGTTTAAGCAAAGTCTCCTCCGACCGAAAACATGAACATTTACTTACTCATTACTATAAACATTGCCAACGGGAGCGTGGCCTTGCACATTTTTGTCTTCGTCTGTAGTAAGGCCACACCCTCATTGCCAATATTTATAGTAATTTTTAAGTAAATGTGTAAGCAAATGTTCATGATTTAGTCGGAGGAGACCCTGCTTCGGGAAAGCGATGACATTAGATGAGAAGTGCATAAGTAGCGACTTGCGTGTACTCTCGTGGTTAAGTTTATTTCGTAATTTTTTTTAAGGCAAAGGGCTCTGTGCTCTGCACAATAATTATGAAATAATTGATAAGTAATCTAAGTGAAGTTTGATGGCTGTGGGGATTTAAGATTTAAGCCTAGAGATCGTGAAAGAAGACAGCAGCGTATTTCGAAATGTACTAAACATCGCGTCGTGTTAAATCTCTACAAATGACAAGTGAGAAATAATTATATAGTTGGCTGTGAGACTTTCTCACCCACTCATATTATACAGATTGAGAATGGTTTTGAAATATTGCATTATGAATTATGATATACCTACCTTCTAAATAATCTGCATACAAATCGTCAGCCAATACCAATTAATCTATCAATGCATTTGACAAATATAAACAGAATTGCAAATTAATTTATGAAAGTTGATTCGTATTTGAAATAGAAGCATTTATGATTGAATTTTTATTATTTTACTATTTTTAAGTTACGCAATCTAAAAACTTATTCATATTTTTATTTTATTTTTCTGTATCATTTAATCCAGGCCCGCATTAATAAATCCCTTCACACAGCCCCTACCTTAACCCACCTTGATAGGCTGCCCAACCAGGTGGAGATATAGTTAGTATAGTCAAACCAACTATTCCACAACCCGAATTCCAAAACTTTACACACAAATTACACACAACATTCATTTCTCGGAAGGACGTGCACAAAATACAATAACATATTTTCAGATGGCGATATTTTCCATTTGTCTTCAGACGAATTTACCAAATTTAAAAATAGTACACTTTAATGTGAAAATGTACTATTTTTATATATTCGTAGGTTAACATTTTAATTTTAATTTTATTTATCCTACATGCTTTTATCTGTGTTTTTTTATTATTTATTTTGTATATACTTTTTCTACCACTTTAAGTTTTTTTTAATGTTTTAATCTATGTTTTTACGTTTTTTTTTGCGGAAATTTCTCTGGTTCATGCAACCATGTAATATGTAATTACTTTAATAAAATATGTAAACTGTTTGTTTCCCAAATAAACTAAAAATAAATTAAAAATAGTTCCCCTGTCTTTACATTGTACAGACAGGGGTGGTCTCGTGAGGTGTCACATAAAACAAAAACCAAAATAAATCAAATAGTTGCTTATTTTGCAGTAAGCTTGTATATTATAATAATAATACTTGGCTAATTTACATAGCGCCGTTTTTATATATTTTTAAGTTACCAGCAATAAGAATGGTTGCTGTTTTTTTTTTCTTTTACTGTGTCATACATTTATTATTTTAACCATGCACTGGCATTGCCTATGCAGGATTTTTTGTATTAAATAACAAAAATATACATTAATGTTATTTAACAAAATGTTTATTCAAAATTGGGTGTAACAAGTGTATTAAAAAAAAAGTTTATGAAAAAATGTATTTTTAACAAAATTTATGTAGATACCTACGGATACAAAATAATTAAAAAAAAAAAATTTCTTAAGGAATGTTAGTGTTAGGGGAGGTTAGGTTAGGTTAGGTTAGGTTAGGTTATATTATGATATTTTGACAAATTCCACAATAACGCGGTAATTTAAAAAAAATAAGTTGACAGTGGAAAGGAAGAATGAGAAATATACAGAGCTGGAAAGATGGCGCCGTGCAGCTACATGGCGCTTAAGCATTAGGTGAGGGGCAAGGCTCTCGACTAGCGATCCGGAGGTCGCGGGCTTAAATCCCGGTGTGAGTAAATAAATTTTATTTAATTGATTCGTGTTTTCATAATTTAATCATTTAAACTAACGTAAGACTTACGTTACTTAGTAATAGTTGCGGCACGTTCCAAAGTGGAAGATATTCTCAGTATTGCCCTGGTGTAAGACCACCATTCAGAATTGAAACACTGCTTGAAATGGCTTTAGCCGTGTTTAGTGACTATATCTGATTAGCCAGGAACTTCCTCACCTCTTTCTTGTCTCCTTCCCCTTCCTTTTTACCTTCAGCTTCACAACGTATCCCGATTGGGGATGCCATAGTCTCTCTGACTCCGGACGGGAGCAGTTGGGACTCGTGTGAGATATTCACAAAAAAAAACAATTTTTCCAGCTCCATGGCTCGTTATTTACTATTACCAAGGTAAACTTCACTCTGCAGGCTGCAACTTTGCCGAAAAACAACTCTGTCGAACTGCACTCGTATCAGCCAAAAAACGCATGAAGTGCTGCGTCTATTATGACAAAATAATATTATTACAACACAATAATAATGTATTGTGTTGCAATATGATTTTGATTCTGACATAGATTATTAAAGAAAAGCCATCGAATTTTTAAAATTCCAAATAACATACGTTTCTTGAATCTCGATAAGCAAAAGACACCCACGATATCAACCCGAACAACAATGTCTCAATAATTCCGGTGCCTTTGAATGGGAACCTTGATCGTTAAGTAATATTGTCAAATGTCATTCTCCATGAATATTATACAATTTCATTCGATTGAAAATTGAAAGGTATTTGTAACACTTTCAAGTAGCGCGTTCCGTGGACCACCTAGTCATAATCGATTTCACGGGGCAAATTGAGGAGAGACATCTCCATCCATTCTTCATTTTAATTTTACGTCTCACCAACACACGGGGCAATGAACTCTACATCTTTACACTAATATATATGTGTGGCTCACTGCTAGAAGCGCCTATGGCCTGGTATATCAGCCAGTCCGTATCCTTGCTAAGTACGACGTTCCTCGCTCCAATTTAAGCGGGCTAAATCTACCGCTCAAGCTTTGAAAAGCCGCATAATAGTTCCTATTTAGATGCCGAGGCGCTAGCAGTAACACGCCAAATCTGTCGTTTACGTAAATAATATTTGATTACTTTCCACCGAAATTTACGTAAATAACCTGATTTTACAAGCATGAACTATTATATTCATCGAGCAACGAGGAATGACGACGTTATTAATTGATATTAAGGAACTCCAGTGGAAAATATTATGACTTTTAAAAAATATGTTCAATGTAGACCAATAAACGCTGATTCTGAATATATAATTTTTACTAAATAATATTATTGATCGAAGATTTTTTAAAAATTATATAAAGTCCATTTTTAAACGTGTCATCAAAGCACCCTGTCAAATTGGTATAATTGGATTGTTAATGGTGACGTCACCGCGTCCATAATTCTCCAGTCACGTGGTCATATTGTATAGAATCTTTGACAAGCCATTCAACATTCCGTGTTATTGGTTTAAAGAGATTTAGACATGTAATAGTTGTTGTTTTTATTGAAACATTATTTAGGCCTAAATAATTCAGTGTCGAAAATATAGTATCTCTATTAGTTTATCTGTATTACTTAAAATATTCAAAAACTTTAACTGTACAAAAAACGATCGTAATGCCCAGTAATGCCTGATGAAACACTCCAATTCTGAATTTCAAAATGGCGGGCAACAAACAGCTGATTCCAGTTGCCTACAAAATTGATGCTTCGGTTTCCATAATATTGATTTCGATTCGTAAAGCTAAAAAAATAATAATTTCAAACAATTTTTATACCACTTTCCCGTAATAATATTTAAAAATATAATAATATAATTAATAAATAAATAATTCCAGCTAAATTACGTTTTACTTATTGAATAGTTTCATAGCTTTTTCCATACAAAATGAAAAAATCTGTTTGAAAATAACTAAAATTTTTGGTCATGATGTCGTTACACGATTCACAATAGATACGGTGGTTTTCGGGGATCCTGAAAAATTAAAACTTTGGTATTTATTTTAACTATTAAAACTAGCTATTAAAATAAAAATAAATATGCAGTTATTTAAGTTAAAAGATCATTATTATATACACGGTGTCCGGAAACAAATTGTACAAGCGAAAAACTGGTGAATCTATATCACATTTAAACACAATTTTGTAGCACGACTTTTATGATTGATGTTGGAATTTATTGAGCCAATTTGAAAAATCATTCGTCATCCCTTACAATTATCTGCTTATTTTTTTTTTCTTAGCTCCGTACAAGAGGTCCTTAAGAAAATAATTGTATAGGGCCTTTTTAAGGAAAGGAAGGAAAGGAAGTTCGGAGAAGGAAAAAAGGAACGACGGGTGGATACGAATCTGGTTGTCGGTGCGTCCAGAAGTGAAATTTGAATTCATACTTTCAACTGTTAACTTTACTAACTTTCAACGTTAGGTTAATAAATAGTGTCCGGTTGGAGAGATCAAACGGCCTCCCTCAATCAATCTCTCTCGATCCAGCCCGCCACGCAGAAGTAGTTGGGTAGACGCATCCGCCACCAATATCTATACAACCTCACCCCATGAACCCGGGCACTCCTACATAGTCACTAAACGTAGCGAATCACTAACCGGCATGTGTCGTCTATGAAAATTCGTGGAAGCCTAGATTCGGATTCAATAGTTTATTAACCTTAAAGTTTTCGAAAAATGGAAAAAGTTAAAAAATATATATACATCGTTTTTTTTTATGCTATTCTTCTTTTTAAATAGGAATTATGTTTTTCAAGTGCGATTTATGGACAAAGCACACCAAATAAATGTAAATCAAATCAAACTATCGTAGGTTTCAATATTTTTTTTATATTAATTTATTGATTCTCCGTATCATGTACACTGGACTTCCCAATTTATCGATTCTACCACTAGTTTCCAAACTCCGTGTATAAATGCTGAGGTCTACTATTACACTTATCTATGCGATGATTTTTTTTCTTGAATGTTATACTGTAAATCATCATTGATCGTGCATCACGGAACCTGCCTTCATTCCATAATACATAAAAAATACTCATAATCCGTATTAGAATAGCGCATCCTTTTTGATAAAAACCTTAAAAATAAACAGAAAAACATCACAACTAGATATACAATTTGTTTAGATAACATCTAGGTCAGCGTCTCGATAAAAAATAAAGTACCTAATTTAAGTAATTTTAATCTCGTTTAATGGGTAATGTATATAATTGGAAAGGTTTAAGGGGAGATCAAAGGGTTTGCCCAGGGCAGTGGAATAATGAATCCATTAATAATAATATAACACCTAATTACCATTTGATGGTGCCTCACTAGACGATGTTATCGGGTAGTTTAGGAGTGATTTACAAGGGGTGAGATGTTGTGATAAACATATTATGTTAAACGTATAAAATATTTTGTTAGATTGGATAATACAGAGATTTTATTTATCAAGGTTCTGGGTTCCTGTAAGTAAAGGGTTTTCCAGTAAGAGATGTTATTTTGAATAGCCCGCGAATGGATTGCGCTATCGAGAGATGATTAATGATTTTTTGGACGGTATTGATCTGGACAACGTTTACTTTCAACAAGACGGCGCTACGTGCCCCACAAGCAACGAAACCATTGATCTTTTACGGGAAAAGTTTCCGGACCGTGTTATCACCTCTCGGTGGCCAATTGTGATCACTTCTCGAAGAGGTGATCACAATTGGCCACCAAGATCTTGTGATTTAACACCTTGCGACTTCTTCCTTTGGGCCACATGAAAGAGAATGTCTACGCTAACAGCCCAGCGTCGATTCAAGACCTCAAAGATGGAATTCGTGAGGCTATCGAGGACAAAGGGCAGCCACTTTGCGATTTGGTTATGGAAAATTTCATGAAAAGGATTTGGTCCTGTAAGCGTGGTCGTGGTGGTCATTTGCCTGATGTTATTTTCCACTATTAACAACATACCTTCCTCTTTATAATGAAATAAACATAGATCATTTATATTAAAAAATGGCGTTTTTCTTTGGATATCAAAATAACACCTCTTATTGGAAAACCCTGCATCATCGTAATTTAATTTTACAACTTGCGCAATATTCTTTCAACTTTCAAATGGTCTGTTTTACTTACTATACACACACTTTAGAAAAGGATCTCCTTGAAATGTAGGTAGGTACGTAGTCGGAACTTAAAATAAGTTTTTTATAAACATTTTACTTTATATCCCTACACCTAGTTTGACCTCTTCTAAACTAATACCTTTACCCCTTTTCTTACATTAATTCCACACAGTAGGCCATGAGGAAAATTATTTCCCTCAGATCTGTCATCTGGGATGCTGTGTGGTGGGTCTTTTTGAGGAGAGGAAGGAATGAGCATTGGTCTTGAAGAGACCAATATTTTAGGAGGGAGCAAACACAGAAGCCGGCAAACCGTTCCACAGCCGAGCTGTTGAACTCAAGAACGAGTCGAAAAAGCGACCGAAGAATGGGAAGAACTGGAATGAAGAAAACATCCTCAGTAGGTACTAATCACGATAATATTAACTAATCTAAACGAAGCATTAGACAGAAAAATTCATAGAAGATAAAAAGTAAATGTCGCTACTGGGAATCGAATGATCCTATTTCATACCGTTGAGCCTACCTGCCTACCAATTCCCCTGTTAGGTAATTTTTTAAGAATTTTTATCATTTATCCTCCATTAATTCCTACATTTTTGGCAGTTATATTCAATGTGATTACAAAGATACACTCTACAATCTATTATTTTCTCTATCTTTTTTGTTTTGTTTGATTATTGTATCATTTATAAAGATATGTTATTGTAGCCTTAAGCAGAAAATAGTATTATTGTATCATTTATTAAGATATGTTATTGTAGCCTTCTTATAACTAAATTCCACAATTTATAACTACTCTTCTACTTCCAAAAAAATATTGACAACTATACGCAATTGGGTTCAAACGTGCTTCTAAATGATTCAATCGTGGAATCCAGGTTTTCCCAAACTGTGTTCCGCGGAACACCAGTGTTCCGCTGAACCCGAATAGGGGTTCCGCGACAATTTTGGAAGAATTTCATTTGATATAGTGTAGATACACATATTCATATTGCAACTCTACTGATATTATTCACAAGAAATTATTATTTGTGTATTTTTTTTCCAATAATTCTTAACTTATATAGTAGACCCTTCCAGGTAGAAGATCAGTCTTGAATGATTTTTGGGCGAGTTTGTCAGAAGAGTAGGTACCCCAATTTATCAAAATAAACTATTATTGTTATGCTTTTGTTTTCTACAACCTATTTATGCGAAGAGCGATTTTCTAATTATGCTGCAACGAAATCAAAGTGCAGGAACAGGCTCGACGCCAAACCAGATAGTAGAATCCAACTTACCAATATTGTGCCTGATGTCAAGAAGAAATGCAATTCACGGACTCGAAATCATAAAAGTCATTACGTGCTTTATGTATTTAATTTTTTGTTTGTTGGTTTTCCATTTTTTTGTTTATATTATACGTGTTTGTATTGTATTTTCAATTTGGGAGGCGGGAATGGGTGCCGCCGCCCCGGGAACCTTTATTGGATAACCAACACCTCTGCCATAGGTCACCCCAAGTGGTTCGCTACGTTTGGTGATTTAGCAAGGGTGCCCGGGTTCATGGGGTGAATTTTGTCTAGGTCTTGGAGGCGGATGACCAGGACACATTGAACCAGATAACCCCCTACACCCCTTAAACCGTTTTCCTTCCCAGAACTCTCCTTCCCTTACTTTCCTAAAAACCCTCCACCCAGCACCCCCAAAGATGACATAGGCTCTGAGGGAAATTATTTTCCTCAGGGCCTCTTGTGTGGAGCTCATGTAAAAAAAAAAAAAAAATACGTTTTTCAAAAAAAATTGGTATGTAAATTAATTTATATAAGAAAAAAATGGAATATAAATGATAAATAATAAATAATGAGCTTAATAATTTTTTTATTCATTTTTTGCATTAGAAATTGTCCAATCTAAAAAATAAACCAAGTGTTCCATGAAAATTTACGGGTTTGCAAAAGGTTCCGTTGCGGAAAAAGTTTGGGAAACCCTGGTGTAATCAATTCAATATAGTTGTAGCAATTAAAAATAATTTTTGATCTATTAGTTCTTTTTGGTAAAGGGTAGGTAAATAGACTTAATAAATCAGGGTTGTCTATAATACTATTAAGAATTTTTTTAATACTAGTTAAGCAAGTCTTCTATCTAAGAGTTGTATAATTTTCATTATTTTATCAAGCGATTGTAAATGTGATGTAGATTCACTAGTTTTCCGCTTGTATCACTACTAGTTTCCGGACACCGTGTATAATTTTTGTAATCGTTTAAAATTCCCGGTCAACTGGAATGCAGGCTACTTATTAATAAATGATTAGTTTGTGACAATCATAAATAACTGTACCTACTACAAACACGTTTATCTCGTTCAATCAGCATTTTGATGATGTTTAAAATACACCCCTGGAACCGCTCATCAAATCTCACCGCTCGCTTTGATAAGTTAACAGATCTTATTAATCAAAAGCGGATAATTACAGGTCACTGATTCTACCTGTTGGCTCATCCCTCAACACCTTGGCCTTTAAGTGATCTTTAATGCAAATTTATTAGCTGCTTCTCAGGAATGCATTTCAACGAAAAGTTTTACATCTTACGATGTTATCTAGGTGTTTGAAATTAGTGGGAGAGAATTCGAGATTGTGTATTGGATCAGAACAGTTATCATTTTTATTAATCTTTACATTTCTCTGGGCCCTACAGTTAGGGATGTTCTCTGAAGCAATAATTATATTATTAAACATAACATGTATGTTTTATAGCTAAATAAAATATACTTAAAAAAAATAATAATAATGAACCTTTTTTCGTTATTTGTTTTTGGGGTGTTATGCGTTATACGTGTTCCGCTACCTCCTTCTTTAGCCAACGTTTCGGACAGCGTTACAGTGTCCATCATATATTTTTTTTTTTTTTTTTTAATTGTACAACAGATAAATAATCCAATTACCGTACAATTTTCTCATTTAGACAAGCTTAACACCTAAGAAGATGATCATTATACAAAAAAATCTTAAGGCTATCTAAAGAAGAGTTGTATACATCTAGTGTTTTTGTTAAATTGATATTTCGTTCAACAGTACCATTCCTCTTGTTATGCTATGCTGTGCTAGAACATCTGTTCTGCCGTATGGTATTTTGAACAAGTCGTGTCGACAACTACGACTGAAGTTTTCAGGCACGTATAAACCGTAGCATTCCAAGAGGAATGGGCTGTCAATATAGTTATGGATTATGTTAAAACTAAGAATTGCAAGATTTGCATAACGTCTAGTTTCCAAACTAAATCTATTTGTTGCCTCAAGTAACTCCATATGGTGCATGAATCTCGGATAAGTTCCGTGCATTCGCATATAGACGTACCTAAGGAATTTTTTCTGGATTTGTTCCAGCATATTAATATATTTAGTCTGATGCGGAGTCCACACACCACTAGCATACTCCAGCTTACTTCTTATGACGCCATCGAACATGGCTATCATTGCATCTGGGTCATCAAATTGCTTACATATTCTGATGACAAAACCCAGGAGTTTGTAGCATGCTGGAGTGAGCCGTGATATGTGATCGGAAAATCATCAGGGCAGATGTGTAATTGTGTGCTTGTTAGAGGTGAAATGTAACTAACAAGTACACAATTACACATCTGTCCTGATGATGGACACTGTAACGCTGTCCGAAACGTTGGCTACAGAAGGAGGTAGCGCAACACGGCATAAGGGGCCATCCATAAACTACGTCACACGAATTTCATGCTTTTTTGACCCCTCCCCCGGCCCTGTCACACCTTCGTCACATTTGTGAGACCCCCCCTAAGTGTGACGTCACATATTTTGCAATTTTACATCTAAAATTAATCAAAACAAAAGTTCCAGTGTAAGACCACCGTTCAGAATTGAAACGCTGCTTGAAATGGCTTTAGCCATGTTTGGTGACCAGATCTGAATAGCCAGGTACTTCCCCACCTTCCTCTTCCTCATGTCCTTCCCCTCCCCACTACCTTCAGCCTCACAACACACCCCAATTAGGGATGCCCTAGTCTCACTGGCTCCAGACGGGAGCAGTTGGGACTCTTGTGCGGTATTCATATAAAAAAATAAAAAAGTAATTTGTTAAAGTAATAGATATTCAATTTGGGGGGCGGGAATGGGTACCGCCGCCCCGGGAACCTTTATTGGATAACCAACACCTCTGCCATAGGTCACCCCAAGTGGTTTTTTTTTTCAAGGTTTAATTTATGTATTATAAATACAAAGGAATACAATATGACATAAAATACTATACAGAAAAAAGAAAAATCCCAATAAACTACTTTTTAGCAGTTTGTCGATGGGTACTTTTACTTTGGAGATATAAATTAACTTATTTTACATAATTAAATGCAGTTTGAATTTTTGTGTAAGTCTAATACAAATTATTTCTTTCGGCAAGCCGATTTTTCAACAAAATATTTGTTTTACCATTTGTACATTTTTTAATTTCGGCAGGACACATATTTAAGCAATTAGATATCATATAGTCCAGCGTTCTTTGTCCATATTTGTTTAAATGCTTAGGTACAATTGGTCCTTCATTTAACGTAAAACAAGTATTGTAAGTGTGGTCCAGTTTATTTATGTATATGGGGCTAATTCATATGCGGAAATATAATTTTATACCACAGAATTGCTCTTACTGAGAGAATTTTGAGATTTTGGTAAAAGTACGGAACATTATGCCTTTGTTCAAATGAACTTTTATGAGCTAATAATTTAACTAATGAATTTCGAACTGATTGAACACGATTTACATTTGTTTTACAGGAAAGTCCCCAAGCTGTAATTCCATATCTTATAATAGATTCAGCTAATGATAAATAAATTGTTCGCTACGTTTGGTGATTTAGCAGGGGTGCCCGGGTTCGTGGGGTGAGGTATGTCTGGGTCTTGGAGGCGGATGACCAGGACACACTGAACCCCAGATTCCTACCCACCCTTTTAAACCCTTTTTCTTCCCAGAACTCTCCTCTCCTTCCTTTCCTTAATAAACCCCCCATATAGTATCCCTAAAGATGACATAGGCCCTGAGGGAAATTATGTTCCTCAGGGCCTCCTGTGTGGAGCTCATGTAGAAAAAAAAAGATAAATGGGTTTTAAGCTTTCAGGAGATGGAATGGAGTTCTTGTTGTTGTTGTGTGTTGTGTGTCTTCCTTTTACGTCAATAAGGAACTCCAGTGAAAAATATTATGGCTTTAACAAAATATGTTCAAATAGACCAATAAACGCTGATTCTGAATAAATAAGTTGTATTAAATAATATTTAACGTAGAGTTTTAAAAAAACATATTAAAAAGTCCATTTTAAAATAGTTCATTAAAACACCCTGTCAAGTTGGTATTATTGAATTTGTGAGGCGTGACGTCACCGCGTCCATAAAACGCTCCAATGCTGAAATTCAAAATGGCCGCCGATGATCAGCTAATTCCAGTTGCCTACAAAATTCATACTTCGGTTGGTCATGATGACGTCACACCAGATTCGGTGGTTTTAGGGGGATCTTGAAAAATTAAAACTTTGACATTTATTTTAACTATTAAAACTAACTATAAAAATAAAAATAAATATGCAGTTATTTAAGTTAGAAGGCCATTATTCATTTAAAAAATAAAAATATTGGACTGGAGTTCCTTATTGCAAAAGTCGTGCACTAAGAGCTCGGATTCTATTATATTTTACGAAAATAATACAAACGATTCTCATAAATATAATTCCTTTATTCATTTTTATCAAATTCATTACATGCGTAATTGTAATACCGCACTTGAGGTGTCCATAATTTAAATCGAATTAATTGCTCAGGGGGCTACCAAACAACGAAGCTACACGTGAACTGTCTGGAGATGAAACATGCACAAATAATACGAGATGCAGCAAGACGCGTATAGACCAGGAGAACCATGTTCCTACCATTTCAATGGCCATAAGGAAATAGCATCTTTCAGTTATATAGACAAATAAATTCCTGGCAACAAAAGGCTTCAGAGATTTATAAAGGAACACAAACAATAGAATGGGAGATGCAATACTCGTGCATGATTTCGACTGCATTTTGTATTCTACTACGGGGGTACTTTCTTTTCATTTATTTGTTGTAACATTGCAGTAAGGCGAGACCTTGTACATTTCCCTTTGAAGGTTTTAAATTTCCTGTGTTATTTACTTGTCGCCGTCTCCTGTGCGGTGTTTGGTGTTCTGCGGAGGCAACAGAACATGAATACAGCATTCTTTGAAGTTCTTCCGTTTAATAACAGCGCTGTTGTTTCGTTTTGAAGATATTATGGGTAAATATGATCGTTACTAATTTGTTTATGTACTTATTTAAGTCATAAATAGGACATTTATTGAATTTTTTTATACATACTTCAGAAAAACTCTCTTTATCAATGTAATATATCACTGAAGAAGAAGATTACAATAATAATCTAAACGAAAATATGAAAGCGAACAACAAAATAGAAAAAGACAATGGTCGCAACTGGGACTCGAACTCATACCTATTGTTCTCTTTCATATTTTGGTTTAAATTATTAGTGTTATCTTCTTCTACAATGAACCATTACGTTGATGGGAATAACCTTCAAAAGTTATAAAAAGAGATTTTTTTCTTATTAAAAATTGAATATTCATTTAGACTTTTATAAAGTCAATAAAAGTTCCATATGAATAAATTCGGATATATCTGAGACGCTATCCAGGTCACAAACCAATTTTTAGAATGATTGTTTCCAATAAAAAGGGTAGTTGCCCATAATATGGAAAAAGAAATTAGTTGAAGATAATACTGTTGATTCTAAAATTTGAAATATGACGGTTTGACAGAAGGTGGCAATAGCGAAAATGTTTAACGCGCACGTCCCGGTTAGACGAGAGGTCTGGGTTCGAGTCCCAGTTGCGACCATTGTTTTTTCTATTTTTTTCTGTATCTTGTTCTCTTTCATATTTTCGTTTAGATTGTTATTGATATCTCCTTCTTCATTGATAAAAAAATTAATATTCAGGTACTAATGTCCTTGGACTAGTATCAGAGTCACAATAATTGTACCATCTACAGGTTTCCACATGGGTATTATATATAAGAGAAATGATTTGAGAAATGATAATTAAAAATTACATTACACGAAACAAGTTATTTTGGTGCATTGATGAGTATCTATGGTTATTGTAAAGTATCAAGAGACCGCCTGTGTGATTTTTAGGAGTGTGGTGGAGAGTTAAATTTGGGAGGCGGGAATGGGTACCGCCACCCCGGGAACCTTTATTGGATAACCAACACCTCTGCCATAGGTCACTCTAAGAGGTTAGCCACGTTTGGTGATTTAGCAGGGGTGCCCGGATTCATGGGGTAAGGTTTGTCTAGGTCTTGGAGGCAGATGACCAGGGCACACTGAACCCCAGATTCCCACCCACCCCTTAAACCCTTTTCCTTCCCAGAACTCTCCTTCCCTTCCTTTCGTTAAAAAACCCTCCACACAGCATCCCCGAAGATGACATAGGCCCTGAGGGAAATTATTTTCCTCAGGGCCTCCTGCGTGGACCTCATGTAAAAAAAAAACGTTAAAAATGTCAAATTGTGTACAGTGTGCATTGAAAGTGTGTGATGCACGATAAATAAAGGAGTTCTGCTTAGAATTAGTGTTGCATCGAGGGAGGCTAGGCATTTTGTCTGATCTGCTTCGTTTGTTGGGAACTCGTAGCTGGATTCGTTCTAAGAGTTCTGGGCAATCTACGACGGTTCTGGATATTTTCTGTGTAAAGAGTTCATCAGTCGAGCTTCTTCGACCTTCCAATGATGGTGTTTTGAAGTACGCGGCTGAATCTTGGTGATTTAAGTGGGGACGATGGCTACGGAAATTTAAGTATCGTAGAAAACGATTTTGAATAATAATAATAATAATAATTGGATGATTTATATAGCGCCGTTTTTGTGAAAAATCACCTCAAGGGCGCTGCACAAACTTACAATACATTTATAAAATCTAGAAAAACTACAAACTAGACAAACAATTAAAACAACTAATGGCTAAAAATTGCATCCACAGGTTCATAAGAAAATATATGTACAATGTCTCGACAATGAACGCGATGCTTCTTAAAAATGTATACAGGTCCATACTTACCTGGGAGGTCGCTTGAAATTAACACTTATTGTCTATTAAGAAATTTAGATATAGTTCGCACGCAGAGGACATTATTGGGTACACTTGTTATATGTGTTTAATCCTGAAATATATTTTAATATTAGTATAAAATACATTCTTTGATGAGTGTATTTTGGAAATCAAAAGCAACATTTTATAGTGGGCGGTACAGTAGTACAAGATTTTATCTTCCTAAATGTGATTCGTAACGAGACAGATTGATGTGCAAAGATTCAAGTAATTAGAAAATTAATTAGAAAATTAATTAGAAAAGTGTAATTAAGACATATCATAGAAAATAAAAGTATGATACTCTCAGATAGGTTTATTTAAATTAAGGATATGAGAGCCCAAAAAAATACATTCCAGATTGTCCACAAATGATTTTTATTGCGGGTACCAAACTTGTGACGCATATTCTAGTAAGATGCGGACAAAGGCTTAATATAAGAATCTACAATTACCTTTTTGGGGTTGAACCATTATATCATTATTGATCAGTTACTTCAAAGAACTGAAATATTATCAGAACCAGAAAATTAACATCATAATTTTATGAATTGTTCAAATTCCACGAAATAACCGGTCCTAAATAAAATATTATGAAATGAAAAAAATTCCAGAAAATGTAAATTTAATGGCCGCGACTTGAAAAAATGACTTGTTTGCATATAAAATACACGAAAACTAATTACTAAAGGCCAGTTGTTTCATAAAAATTCAATTGTAACATTGTCATCAAATGGCTATTGAGCGTCATTTGGTTTTTCTTTTTTACATTTGAAAAGTAAAAACTCCGTTAAACGCCATTCTAGGTGCGCTGCAGCTTTCTAATAAATTGTAATATGCTCATAGGTTTAACAGCTTAAGGGTCTACTATTCGTATTTCGAACGATTTCTTACATATCTCCCTTAAACATTTGAAGTTTTTAAAAAGTTAGCTCTTAAAAAAATATATGTTATTTTTGAAGATAATATCTAGATACGTTCCACGCCGAAACGCAAATTATATGAAATTCCCTCGATAGAAAAAAATCGCAAAGTATGCTCCGAAAATTATTTTAAACAAGTCTATTTCTTTTATATTACAAGTTATATTTGTGAAAAAATTCACAATGTTTCTTTAAATGATACTTAACTACGTTCCACGAGATTTTTGCTCTATTTTAAACGAGTCACGTTTTATTAAGCTTTTTCGCAATTTTCGCTGCTATTCTACGACTCAAAGTATTAGCGCGCTCTGTCCAACATTCGTAATTACATATCTCTCCATCTTCTTCTTTTTCAGCGCCGTGCGTTTCAAGAGTGCGGCCTTAACAACGTCCTCTTCTGCTAACTTCTGCTTCCTTCTACTTCTGAAACAATCCTTCCTTAATATCTTTACTACTTTCAGGGGAGTAATTTACACTACAATCCTAGGTTTTTACCTCAAAACTAAAGTAAAACTTTCAAAATGAATGCGTTTACGATTGGTCTTCCCACATTCACTTCATTCTCTAAACAGTACGATAAAATATTGTCTTTCTTCCTTCATTTTGAGAAAGCGAGGTAACTTTTATAGGTGTAACAATAATTATCACACTGCATCTACATTGGTTCAATATAAAGTCTATGTCTCATCAACAAAGGAAACTACATAAAAGGTAGGAGTATTACGTTCTATCGAGTATCCATTTAATTATTTTATCACACCTCTGCGGCCAGGAGTTCAGCGGACGACAAAAGTATACAGAGAGAACACTACTTTGATAAATAATATATTGATTCACCAAACAATGTGACGCACGTATTTATTTATTTTCTAAAGGCAGTTATATCCAGCTACCGCAGCTGTCAGAGTTCTTGTTCCTACTGTTCTTTTCACGATGACCATTTGAGAAAAACAGTACAAATAGTCCGGTCAAAATAAACATTCAGTGTTACAATAATTCGCAAAATCCCACATCATTCATCGATCCCACATTTGCCAAAAAAAATATCAAAGTCAAAGTTCGCCAATATTGATTTTTTAAATTTTTCAGCCAAACTGTAAGTTTTATCATAAAAGTAGGTCTTTCAAAAATTTAACCCAACTTTTTCAACTTTTTGAATTTCTTTATCTCAGAAATGGTGATTCTAGAGAAAAAGGTGTAAGATTAATTATTACTACGTACTATTACTGCCTGAAGCCATTTTGAGGGCAAATTATTAGATAATCAACACCCCTGCCGTAGATAACCCCAGGTAGTTCGCTAGGTTTGTCGACTTAGCAGGGGTGCCAGGGACCATGGGTGGGGTTTATCTAGATCTTGGCGGCAGATGCGTTTACACCTACAACGTGGTAGGCTGGAAGGGGACTCTTTCGATCCGTTCTCCTTGCACCGCTTGTGGAAGTAATGGGTTCATCAGTCCGCCAATCGTTGACACACCGACTCCCAGATTCCACCCACCCTTCATTTCCTTTTTTTTCAGATTTTTCTCTCCTTCCTTTCCTGAAAAGACCCTCCACGTATCCCCCAAAATGAAGTAGGCCCCGAGGGAAATATTTTTTATCAAGACCTTCTTATAACAGTCAATGTGAAAAAAAATTGCGATTATTCCAACCCTTTACGTATCTGAAGGAAAAAAAATCACGAACGACTCCATGGGAAGTCACCTGGATCCACATCAAATGATATCTTTAAAAAACGTTCTACATGTACAAAAATGTTAACATTCTAAAAACATTACCACTTTTCGAAAGAAAGTGGACAACCAACCTTTGACTTCTGATGTAAAAAAAAATATGTATGTTAGTAGATATTTCAAGTTCAACCTTTTAACGAACATAAGTCATGCTGCCATTCACCTACCATCATAAATTTATTTTGCCACTTCAACAACACTCTCCACAGTTGAGGTATCGGGTAGTATATGTCTATTTATTATATGAAATACTTAGATCTTCATTCCTTCCTGGAACGGCCGATTACAATCCCTTAATTATTAGTCCTCGTGCTCATTAATAAACACGTTAAGCGCGACGCCGCGAACGAAATGCTGGTTATTAGTTATTATTCCATCTGGCAGAACCAGATCCGGATTAAGCCTGAGTTGTAAACCACGGAGCTGTGCGGAGGCCTCTGGGCTCTGGAGTTCTTGAGTCTAGGCAGTCAAAAAACCAAAGCACATAACCTAACTGTGACCAGTCAGTAGTTGAGTGGGCATCGCGTTTGGGTCCCACCCAGGCGTCCCATGTTCTATTCCTTGGCTGGCTAAGTCCTCCATCTCAATACAAGCAACATTTTCGACTTTCTGTGGTGGTAATAGGAGATTTTCAAACATTGTTGGGTTTGTCTTTCTTTTTAAAGAAAAAAGAAAAAAAAAGAAATATCTATCTGATAACCACACCATTTCCTCGGAAGGTTGAGCAGAGATAAAAGATGCTACAAAACTCTGTCTTGGCACCCGCTCATTTACACACGCATTTACGTTTAGTCTCGTGCATACTCTCCTGTTAATCTGAATCTCGACAAGACCCGACTTAAGAATCTGATTCACTTGGTCTTGCCATCTCTTCCTCACGATTTGCCACGACATCGAATCCACGACACTTTCTAAGTTCATCCGCTCCAGAAGTTCAGAAAAAAACTTTGACTCTGCAGAAACGGGCGGTTTGCAGTCTTACGAGCAAAGACGTCAGTTCAGTCCATTATCTATCGGCAATTCAATGGAAAATGCTCCGAGGGATTAGCGTCGTCGATCCCGTCAGCATCGGTGCACAATCGAGAAACATACCGAATGTACCCTTACACGGTTGAAATTATTTATCACATGAGATTGTGTCGCTTCTACGACTCGTTCAATGTTCAATGGCTCGGAATGATTTGCCTGTCTCTCGTATTTGCATTTCCTCCCTCCTAAAACATTTGTTAAGACCAAGGTCCACTTTCCTTTTCTTAAAAATACCCTCACCAAAGATGATAACATAACCCTTAAGCAATTATTTTCCCTCATATTGAAAAACTATACTTCCCACTTAAAAAAATATCCCTTCTCGCGTTGCCTGTAAAAGGAGCGCGCCCATGGGCAATTGCCTACTCTGCTTATTGTTAATCCGACACTGGGCAAAACAAAAGCTTTTTGTTCCGATGGTGATGGTTGCGTGTTGCAGTAGTTCGGTAGTGGCCTGTTTGACACTGATGCGCCACTATACGACTATCGGGACATTCTAAAGGACTCAGCTTTAATAACTTGTTAACTATTTTAATTGCTTAATTATTCTGTAAAGGGTAACCCCTTGACGGGATATCGTGTTATTGGCGCAGGACTAGGCATGATTCAGCAAAAAGCTTTCTTCGTCCGTTTTGTGTTGGGCTTGGAGGGGAATTATTGGTGAGGTACGATTTATACTGGTAATTGCATACAATTATCTTGTTTCTGGAAGGGTGTTGGATGATTTGGTTATTGTATCTATTTAAACACTTCAGGCGGACTAAAACATTGAACCCTTTCAAGAAAACGGAATTTGTTTTAAACCGATGTCTCTTTGAAAAATTATATACATGTGCATGACTTGGTTATGTTTTTAGGTTTTCACGGCCAAAAGTATTTTTGTTATTTATTTTTGGGGTGTTATGCCATGTTTCGCTACCTCCTTCTTTAGCCAACGTTTCGGCCAGCGTTACAGTGTCCATCATCAGGGCAGATGTCCGAAACGTTGGCTAAAGAAGGAGGTAGCGAAACACGGCGTAACACCCCAAAAATAAATAACAAAAATGTGCATGACTTTTTTCTGGTTCCATGCCAACTGAGAATAAAATCAATTCAACACCTCCTTGAAAAGTCATCAAAAGCTGTAAAAAAATAATTTTAAATTAGCCGATAACCCTAACCTAACGTAACCTATTTAACCAATTTTTTACATAAATTTTTCTATATGACTTATCTGAGATGGTTCTGAGTTGGTTTCATTCCGAGTTGTCCGGTCACCCTTTTTTCTATAGTACTTGCCACACCCCAAAATTTTTAAATATTATTTTTCTTTTTTAAAAGAAAGACCTACATTCCAGGGTTTCGCATAACCAATACAATATTTGAAAATCTCTTACTACCACCAGAGTAAGCGGAAATGTTTTTATGCGCTGCCATACCGTTCATCCGATTGCGATGAAATTTTGGTAAGTTGTGCGCACGCCTGCGAAGGTTATAGGTTATATATAATGGTAAGTTCTGGCGTTATGAAATTCGTATAAAAGAAAATGTGTGTATTTCATATATTTTAGCGGCAGGGAGGAAAGGCAGGGGGAAGGGAACGGGGGAGGTGGGGTTCGCGGAGAGGGAAGAGACGAGGGAGTGGTAAGGCGGGGAAGGTGGAAGGGAACGGGGACGCACGGGAAAGGACGTGCAGGGGGAATCAATTTATTTCTTTGAATGGCATTGCAACGCATGCCGGGGACCAGCTAGCAGACACACAATTCGCTTGGCAAACAGAGTCTGGTCAGGATTTTAAACGAAAAAGTGTTTTTTATTAAATTTATTTTTTTTATAAGAAACAAAATATTTAATCAATGGCCACAAATTTTTAGCCTTAAAATTGTATTTTTAAAAAGTTGTTTTCTTTGTTCGTTCATACATGTCTAAAGAAAAAAATACACTTTAAGTTTTTTAAAGTAATATTTTAATTCCACTCAATGAAACGAAAGGAAAAAATGGTTGCCTGTAAATTCGGTTTACGGACGATAATTTTACGTGATAACGTTATATAATAACGATGGAGTGGAAGAGAGATAGATGCATCATAAGCCGAACGCTTAGGCCGAACGCTTGTTCCGCGTTCTCGCTTGTACGCTCGGCTCAGGCGGAACGTGACAATGCGTCATGCTTTTTCGTGAATGCGGCCGGCATTCATCGATTTATAAGACGTTATCACGTCAAAAACATTATATCACGTTTTCTTGGCATACATTTACAATTACAAAAAAACGTTACATGACATTTCACAGAAAAATATTAAATTTTATGAGAGATTATTCTTGTCAAAAAAAAACAAACCAATCTTCGTGCCATCATTGCGTTAAAAGTACAATATATTACTTCGATGATGACCTTAATTACAAACGCAATAACGAAAAGTTCATAAACACTTAAGTAAATAAGGTAATCATAGGTTAGGTAATGAAATAATTCACGTTTTAATTATAGCATCAGTCAGTTAGGGGGATTGCACCAAAATATTTATTTAGTGGCTTCACGGTCTGTAGCCACAACATAAATAAGATCTTGTGGAACAGCGAGTGGTTTTAAATGAAGAAGTTAATTCGCCTAATGAAGCATTACGACGATTTTATCAAGATTAAGTTAAGTAACCATTAACTATATTACTTCATGGTTATCTGTCGGTTAGCCGTGGCTTGATTGATAAAATAGACGTACAGTATTGATTAAGAAATGTGTTGGACGTAAGATATTTCCTTAAGTTCATCAATATTCAATGCATTGTTGTTTGTGATCTAAGTACTTATCAGACTAGCGATGAACATAGAATTAATCATTAAAGGCATATCATATAGAAAACTAGGATTATGTTTAAGATGTTTTTTTTTTAATTGGGATGTCCTAATTTCGATATGACCTCGGACTAAATTTTTATCGGGATATTAAATCGATCATTGGAATTATCAACAACGTCTTGTTCAGGTAGATCACCGTAGAGTTAAATTTATTTTATTGTCATTAGTGGCAGAAATAAAACATACATGTTTAAAAATTGACGAAAAAATCGGGATTTAGTGTACCTAATACTGAAACTACAATATAGTATATAATAACTATAAACACATTATTTTTTTATTTCATTAAATAAAGTATCTCCGCTTGTTAGATTGTAACGAAACACCATAGAGTAATTTAAATTTAATAATTTTAGCTTCAACCGAATCAATCTTCCCTACATGCCTTTCATAGAAATGTTTGGTGTTAAGGCCTTCGCTCACGGAGAAACTGAAATGAAACCAGTTGTCAACGCAATTCGAAATTCGTGAGCGCCACCATGGCATCCTCTTAACAAGGCAACTGAAAGCAACTGCCATACAAGCAAAAATGCTGGTGCGTTGACAACTAGTTTCATTTCAGTTTCTCCGTGAGCGAAGGTCGTTAATCTAAGTGAGAGTACGGGAAGGCTCCATCGAAACAAGGATAAAATTAGCCTCCAGAGTAGCCGCTTGGTACTGTATAATACGTAACACAAATGCTAACCCTGTTCAAAACGTAACGTTGATTTTTGCCCCCCGGTTGAATTTTGCAGCCACCTCTGATTTGGAGCCCCAAAATACCTAAAAAATAAAATAAAATAACTCAACTCTGTACAGGAACGAGCGGTCCGTTTGATAAATTCTCCTATCTAACAAACGGATTGCAATATTTACTGCAAAATGCTGTACTTGTTCTACCTTTCAATGGAAGTTGCACCCCTAGCATCTTCCATTCTAGCTTCCAACTAGCTCATAGTTTCTTCGGCACTGGTGCATTGCGATTTTGTATTAAATATTAATTTAAAATAGTGCGTTTCGCCCTAAGTTATTTTTGTAATTTTACATTAACTCCACACAGGGGGCCCTAAGGAAAATAATTTCCCTCAGGGCCTATGTCATCTAGGATGCTGTTAGGAAGGTCTTTTTGAGGAGAGGAAGGAATGAACATTGGTCTTGAAGAGACCCTTGTTGTAGGAGGGAGGAAACACAGAGGCCGGCAAATCGTTCCATAGCCGAGCTGTTGAACTCAAGAACGAGTCGAAAAAACGACCCGTTCCCATGTGACAAATGTCAACCGTGTACAAATGTAGGGCGCGTGTTTGGCGTGTTTCCCGACTATGCACCGGTGCCGAAGGGATCAATGACGCTAGTTCCTCGGAGCATCTTCCATTGTAATACCGGTAGAACAAGGACAGCATTCCCACCTGACGCCTGTGCTCTAAATATTTCAATCCGTTTGTTAGGTTAGGAGAGTCTACCAATCAGACCGCCCGTTTCTACACAGAGTCGAGGTTTTTTTTTTAGGTATTTTGGGGCTCCAGACCAGAGGTGGCTGCCAAATTCAACCATGGGGCGCACTTGCGATTTGTACAGGGTTAGCAGTTGTGTACTATTAAAGTATCTGCGGGCCCTGTACAGTACGCCCAATTTCGCCAAGTTACGGTAAAGGAACAATAAATATGTACAAAAAACAAAAAGCTTTTCACAGTTACACAACAACAAAAAATTAAAGGGCAAGGGTTTTTTTTATCATGACCTCGTATGAAAGTTGTTACGCCATGTAAATGGCACAATGTAACGGAGTCGTATTCGTATTCCAGATATGAAGTGGATATCGACATTCTTCATACCTTGTTCAGATCGGTGTGCATAATAATTTTATTCCGATGTCTGTCTCTTGTTCTCTGTCCGTCCATCATTAATATCCCGGTACTAGGTTCTAGGTACTAGGTTCCGGGGGATCGATTCTCCAATCCAGGTTGCTCGTAATCGCCGTCGAAAGTACGTGCATTGGTCGACTTCGTTACTCTCGAGTCTCGTCGGAGGTACAAACATCAAAAGTCATTCCACTCAGGTGGCCATAACTGTCAAAATCTAGTATTATTACTGTACAGGGCACTTATACTTTAATAGTACACAACTGCTAACCCTGTACAAATCGCAAGTGCGCCCCACGGTTGAATTTGGCAGCCACCTCTGGTCTGGAGCCCCAAAATACCTGAAAAAAAAACCCTTGACTCTGTGCAAAAACGGGCGGTCCTTTTGATAGATTGTCCTAATTTAACAAACGGATTGCAATCTTTAGAGCATAGGCGCCAGGTGGGAATGCTGCCCTTGTTCTACTGGTATTACAATGGAAGATGCTCCGAGGAACTAGCGTCATTGATCTCCTGTGCACCGGTGCATAGTCGGGAAACACGCCAAACGCACGCTCAACATTTGTACACGGTTGACATTAGTCTCATGAGAACGGGTCGTTTATACGACTCGTTCTTGAGCTCAACAGCTCGGCTGTGAAACGATTTGCTGGCCTCTGTGTTTCCTCCCTCCTACAACATGGGTCTCTTCAAGACCAATGTTCATTCCTTCCCCTCAAAAAGACCCTCCACACAGCATCTCAGATGACATAGGCCTTGAGGGAAATTATTTTCCTCAGGGCCTCCTTTGTTGAATTTATTTTTTTTTTTAAATGTAGAATACGTAAAAATTAAACATTCGACATAGTTCGTCGAGACGACGAGTAATTTTTCATTCACAGATGGCGCGCAACGAGTAACTTTTGATCGTTATTGGAGAATCGCAGTCCAGGTACGATGTACGACCAGCTCTTTGCCCGCACAATGCCACGATCATGTCACACTTGATAAATGTTGTGCCCGAGCTTTGGAACACGCGACACATGTATTGTTCACATTACTGGTGGTGTTACAATGGTGCATACTTAAAATTCCATTAGAACGCTACAAGTCTAGGTCTAGAATTCTAGAAGGTGATGTGGCATGGAGAATAGACAACTTATAGGAAGATTGAAAACAACCTCATTAAATGTATGCCGTAGCTTAAGTAATTGGGTTGTTCTTCTTTTTAACCTACATAACTTTTACCACTCTGTCACATTTCCACCACTATGTCACATTTCCACCACTCTGTCACATTTTTTTTTTTACTATAAATGAAACTCTCTGGCTCTCGGAGAGGAAATTGTAGCAAGGGGGAGGAGGCCTAAAATGCCTATTGGGGTTGACAAACACGAGCTGCGTGTATACCTATTTCGAATGACAACCCACGTGACGGAATTGTCGGAGATTGTAGGAGACAAGTTTTTGAGATTTTTTAAAATATTTTATTAAACATCATTAAAAATAATAATCGCTGTTACTTGATAGGTTATACTTTTGGAGTTCATAAATAGTTTTAAATTTTATGTCGTCATATCATTTTTTGTGACGTTATAGAATACACGCAAGTCGCGGTGGCAGAAGACAACAGTGATTTGAATGAAAAACACTTCTATCACGAGGAGTTACAACTCTGTCACGTAATTTTTAAAACAAAAATATAAACAATAAAAACACTTAAATTTCTTGTAGACCACTTTTATTTTATTACCGGTAGAGTGTAATAAAATAAAAGTGGTCTACAACAAGTTTATGTGTTTTTATTGTAAATTATGGCGAGCCACATAGTTAATGCTTTTTACAAATAAAAATATAAACACTTATTTCTTTAAAACGCACGCAGTCGTTACGTCTTTAGTACAGTAGATTTTAAAGTAATTATAAAATAATAATATTGCTAATTCTGTTGAATTTTTCTCCACTATCTGGTGGAGACAACTTTATGTAGGTTAGAAAGAAGAATGACCCACTTACCTATTAATTTAATTACTAGCGGAGACCCATGGAAAACACCCGGGATATTAAAATCGCTGGATTGATAATAACATGTCAGCTAAAAAGCGCAGACCCTTGAAAAATCACGAAGCCTTATCAAGATAAGCCATTAGAAATTATACAAAAGAAATACTCATTTCAAGCATAGAATTAAAATAATTTTCTAGAACAGAAATATTGGTTCCATGATAACTCAACAAGGTGTCATTTCATCACCACTTTGAAAAGTCATTGGTGTGTCAAGTGTCAAGTGATGAAAAGAAAAGGCCGTAACCTAACCTAATGTAACCCATTTAACCTTTTTTGTTTTTCATCACTTTTACTGACTTTTTCAAAGCAGTGTTGAAGTGCCACTTTGTTGAGTTGTCCGGTCATCAGAAATATTATATCATTGATCGATATTTTATCGCTTGTCTGAATTCTTGGTACATTTGACGGCCGGCGTAGTCCAGCGGTAGGGCTCTTGACTCGCAATTCGAAGGTCGCGGAATCGAATCCCGGCGTGGCAAAATAAATTTAATTCGATTAATTTGGGTTATTTCTCAATTTATTCATTCAAAATAATTCGTAGTATATTTGCGGCATGTTCCAGAGTGAAAGATACTCTCAGTATCGCCCTGGTGTAAGACCACCATTCAGAATTGTATATAAATAGATAAATAAAAGGGTTAAAGAAAGGCGGAAGATGCGGGTGTTACGTCTAATTTCATCCAGGATCAAACAAAAATATTTGAAATGCATTATTAGCCCTATACAGTAAAGTTATTGTTTGTTCTGCACAACATAACGCATTTCCAAAGCAACGATTAAAGCCTTACAGCATAATAACATAATCTGTTGTGGTAGGTATCAGTTCTTGGTCGATGGTTCGAACAGTTTAAAAAACGATACAAATAGTAAACAGGATTGTTGGTTGCATAATGACAATCAGTACCGTCTTTGTACGCTATCAAAGGACGAGGGATTGGATAGTCCAACGAATCAGGTGGGCTAGCGACTAGTCATGCTCAGGGGTCAGGAACCATTCACAAATTTACATTTTGAAACCGACTGTAATTTTTTATCGAATGAAAACAAATCACTCCGTAAAACACCACGTATTTAATCAAAATTATCTACATCTTCCATCTACATGTTGCAAAACCAATGGTTTCTTTGTCAGGATAAAATTAAAGTTACCAAAATTAAAACAAAAAGATAAACAAGTACAGAATAATAAGAACCTGTATACGAAAATAATACAGAAATATTCGTGCAATTCACACGCAGTATAAGTGAAACCGTCAGAAAACTAATGTAGACAATAGTGGGGAGGCTACGAAGCACCGCACAAAGAGATCGATTATACTATTGCATTCTCTCGCTCGCTAAATCCTGTAGATGTTTATTTTTAGTGTCGTTTTTTTGTTTCTTCGAGTTTCAAATCACGAAGGTGCTAAATAATTTTTCACTTCCAAAAAGCAATTACGATGATTTAATTAAAATTATAGTGGCGATTAATTACTTAAAGGTATCGTAAAAAACAATTTTATAAAATCAAATATAGAAATGATTTTTTTTTTTTTTTTTAATTGCCGTCAACCCGGGCGTTTATTACAGTAACAATATAATACAATAAATGCAATAATTGATAAATAATTATTGCATTTATAAATTTAAAAAAAGAATAAACAAAAAATAATCAGGTTGTCTAAATAACAAAAATTAATTGTAATAAACTAGCTTTTACCCACGGCTTTGCTCGTATGGTATTAAGTGGAAATACCACTCATTCATCCATTCATTCATGCATTCATTCGCTCATTCTCTCACTCAATCACTCACTCACTCACTCAATCACTCATTCATTCATTCATTCATTCATTCATTCATTCATTCATTCATTCAAATGGTTTAGTAACGCATAGGCATCTCACATACATTTATATAAAATAGCGTGTACCCGGCATGCGTTGCAATACAATTCAAAAAATAAATTGATTCTTCCTGCACGTCCTTTCCCGTGCGTCCCGTTCCCTTCCACCTTCCCCGCCTTCCTCCTCCTTCGTCTCTTCCCTCTCCGCAAACCCCACCTTCTCCCTGCCTTTCCTCCCTGCCGTTAGGATATATGAAATACACACATTTTCATTTACACAAATTTCATTACGCTAGAGATTACCATTACATACAGCCTACGTTACGCGCTGATAATGTTGCATTCTATTGGTGAAATTGTTTAGTGGTTTAGGCGTGGTGCGTATCAAACAAACACACTCACTTTCGCATATATAATGTTAGTATAGATGTACGTATTCGAAATAAAATTTAGAGATGATTATTTAGAAGAATCAGGGGAAAAAACTTATATTATAACTTAAATCACTTAAAGGACAATACCTAGTTACGCTAATTCAAAGGAATCAGGGGACAAAAAAATATTATAATACAAATTACTAAACATTATACACAAGAATCAAGGGACGAAAAATATATTATAACCCAAGTCATTTGAACAACATTACCTAGCTAAGCTTGTGTACAAGAATCAAGGGACGAAAAATATATTATAACGCAAATCACTTAAAGTACATTACCTAATACACAAGAATCAAGGGACTAAAAATATATTATAACGCAAATCATTTAAAGTACATTACCTAATACACAATAATCAAGGCACTAAAACTGTATTATAACGCAAATAATTTAAAGTACATTACCTAATACACAAGAATCAAGGGACGAAAAATATATTATAACGCAAATCACTTAAAGTACATTACCTAATACACAAGAATCAAGGGACTAAAAATATATTACAACGCAAATCATTTAAAGTACATTACCTAATACACAATAATCAAGGCACTAAAAATGTATTATAACGCAAATAATTTAAAGTACATTACCTAATACACAAGAATCAAGGGACGAAAAATATATTACAACCCAAGTTTATTGATCAACAGTACCTAGCTACACTCATAAACCGAATCTGTTATTAAGTCAAGATTTTAGGGGTAGGTATCCCAAATGTTGTTAACCCCACACCTTGATCTGCCAGTGGTGCATTCAAATAGCATTGAGAGTAAGAGGAAAGGAGGATAGATGGTGTTGGGTAGATGATGGTTGGTTGGAAGGATAGATAGCGACTACAGCTTGTACCCCTACAACTACATCTACAGGGAGTATGAAAGGAGTCCTGGCCGGGCTGAATAAACGTTTAATTGTTGCGTTATTTGGATTGCATTGTGTCCAAATTGTTGTTCAGCGCGTGGGTTATTTGGTCAATCTGGGGTGTCCATTAAATGACCAATTTTAATAAGAGATAGCAATAATAACGATTGGATTTTTTCTGTAGTGCCATTTTAATAACTGACTATTCAAGATTTATAGCTTTTGTGAAATTTGTTGATTTCACAAAAGATTTACAACAAGTAACAAGTGACTTACAACTACGACTACTTATAGCTAGCAATTTACTTTTAAGAATTATACCTCTAATTGGCGACTAAATCTAAGACATATATTTATTACTTATGACAGTGGGTCTTAATACATTACAATGCTGTATAACTTTTTTCACATTAGCTCCACACGGGAGGCCCTGAGGAAAATAACTTCCCTATGCCATCTTTGAGGATGCTGTGTGGAAGGTGGGTAGGAATTTGGCGATCAGTGTGTCCAAAAGTGACGGACGTAAGAATCCACCCCCACCCCTCCCCCCACTACGGTGCAAGGCAATGGGGCGAGAGTCTTATTGGGGGGGTAAAAAGGTTCCTAATAAACTAATTGTAAAATGAATATATGACAAACCAATTAAGTTCCATTAAGTATCTATACATAATAATATATCTACTGCGGTTTGGTAAAACCATTCCAGCCACAAAATGAAAACTTTATAGAGACGATTTTTACAAATTCCTAAAACTAAGTAAAAATATTGAAATTTATGCGAAAGGGGTTATGTATTTGATTTTCAAAATTTCGGTGTGAAATATTTTATTTATTTATCTATTTAGTGATAACATATAACAAAATATGTAATAACAATAATGTTCATAATAAATTAATGACAACATATAATTTAAAAAAAAAATTGCATATTCAATATTACAATTCTATTTATAATTCTGAAAGATCTGAGGGTTTTTATTTTTTTCGAAATAACCTTAAAAAATTACACTTACATTAGGTTATTAATATTAAAAATATCTAAATCAGCAAAAAATATTTTTCTATTTGTTCTACAACGATTGTTCAACAAATAGGATCCGTTGAAAAGTAACATTCCAAAAAAATGTGACATGAATGGTTTTATCAAAACCCAGTCGATTTACAAAAAAATACTTATGCATGCTTGTGTAAACTTATTTATGAATCTGACGTTATTAATACCCTAGCGACTGTACGGCTGAAATTTAAGAATCCGACTCCGAGTACAACTCCGACGCTACTACCTTAATTAAAGCAAGGAGCTAATGGTGCCAAAATATGGCGCCACTTACATTAACAGCTAGCGTGAGGAACGTCGGCTGGTAGGCGTAAGGTCTTTTGGATTTGCATTTTTATTAATACCTCCTGTCTCAGTCCCAACTACATAAAGACTCTGAAATCCCCTTATTAAAAAAACACATCTCAAGTCTCGCGGAAACCTTTTATGCGGGAAATCCCACCCATGAAAACGCGTCCATAAACTGCCTCACCTGGTACGACGAAATCGTACGTACTACACAAAAAAAACCTAAACAAGTCCTCCGTAAAGTTTAACCTCCCCATATTGCAGCCATGTACCGTTGCAAAAAAAATTTTAACAAACAACTAAAAAAACAATTTTCCAACAACCACTAACATAAATTCATGATGAAAGAGAAAGGGGCCTTTTTGGCCCGGAGCTCTGTATGCTAATATTTCAAAAAGTCAAAAAAGTATCTCCTGTCTGGATACGGATAGTTTGTGAGTGTCTATATTTGCGCCGCCCGCCGCTATTTTTTTTTATTTTGACTTTTATGTATTTTGAACGGACTTAGTATCAGAGCGATGTCTTGACTATTATTACGCCTATTCTCCTAAACTGCACTACAACTTATAAACTGCATCAGATTACTGTGTCCAGACCACTGACCAAAATCTATCAGTCAATAAGATAAAATCATCCAATTTACCGTCGCCTCGTCTTTAATTTGAACTATCGGCCATCTGGGTCTGAGTTTGACCAAGCGAACGAGACGTCCAGCGGAGCGAATTTTCTAAATCGGATATCCCAAATTCACTGGTCATTTGAGCTTACCTAGTTCCTAACCCCTATTCAATATTATGTAGAGCTCTTTCTCAAGGGATGTGAGCTAAACGCTGGCGCTAGTAAAAACCTCAAAGACGCTGTATTAAGGGTTAGTTATTATCAGCGCCTTGGCTTCTTCCTGCCTTGGCAAGTCGGCGCCAGCAGTGGACTGCTCCAATTGCGCCTGTACAGGGCCGGCCCTGGATGTGAAAGATAAAGGACTGAAAAAGTCAGAAATATTCCAACCAAACCAATATTTCTTAAATATCTGTTTATTTTCTTTTCTTCAGAGAAATAACAATTTTAAACGATAAGCTGTATGTATTAGGTACAACTGGAATAAATTTGTTTTTTTAACTAATATGGTTATCTGTAACTTAATATATAAAAATGAATGTTTCTTTGTTTGTCCCTTATGCGTTCCTAAACCATTAATCCGATTGCGATAAAACTATGGGGAATTGACGTGCGCATGCCCGCGATGGTTTCTATATATAATAGTGAGCTCTGGGGTTTTGAATTTATTTCCTATACTATTCACCCGATTGAGATGAAAGTTTCGTGAGTTGTACTGCGCACGCCCGCAAAGGTTTCTATATACATTGGTGAGCTCTGGCACTACGAAATTTGTATAAAAAATTGCAATAGGTGGCACGCGAGTTTTTTTAAATTTATTTTATATAGTTTAGCGGCAGGAAGTGAGGGTGGGGAGGTTCGAGGGAGGGAGGAACGGTGGAAGGTTGAAAGGGTATGGGAATGAATGGGAAAGGACACGCAGGGAGAAACAATTTCTTTATTTAAGTGACATTGCAACGCTTGCCGGGAACTCGCTAGTAATATGTAATATATACTTCAAATCCACCACTGTATTTATTTATCCATTATTTAAAAATATGAAAAATGTGGTCACCCTTGAAGGATCGATACACTACATACATAGCTCTAAAGCCTGATTATGTGAGCAGTGACCGCAAGGACCAAAATCACTCAATAATAGCACTGCACAAAGCGGAAAGAAATAGATACTCTTCTAAGTCCGGGATTTGATGTGAACCAGTCCTGAGGGAAAAGTAAAAACTTTCTGTTTTTTTTATGTTCACGGACAGAAACGAGGATATGTCACTGTGACAATCAGAGGAGACTGCCGCCATCTTGTGCCCAAAATAACGAAAAAAAACGATGAAAAAATTTTTAGAAGCGTGTGACGTGAGTTGGCGACTGAAAAATTATTTTTTGGTAGAAAACAATAACTTTGTGGTTTTACATATTATAAATTGAAATAACACAATAATTTTGTTTTTAACCATGATTAAAATCGTGTTAAATCGATTTAAATCATGTTTGCGCCGATAGTGTTATTTTTTTTGTTTAAGACTGGAAAACTGCTTATTCCTCTACCCAGTTCCTACCACAAAGTTCCTACCTATCACCCATCCCACGCCAAGACAAAACAAAATCGCAACGTTCTACTGCCGCAGTCTTTTGTTTTTTTCACTTGTTGAAAACGCACACCGATTCGAGTACTGGTAAAATTTGTGCATCTTAATTTGAAGTAACGCAATAAGTTCAATTTGTGAACTTATTATTATACCCGCCACGGCTGCAGATGTAGCCGTGTTTGTTTGTATTGTGTTCTGAAACCAATCGTCACGTCGTCGCGTGTAAATCTATCTTGCTACAAAGTACAATTGCCGGTAAATGTGTAACCAACGCCATTTAACCGCCAGTGTTTGAACTGTTTTAAGGAATACTGTTATAAGTGAACTATTATAAAGACAAAAGGGACAACTATTGAATTGTTAAAAGGACCACAGAACCAGCGGCAAATGTCCATTCGAAAGTGAACTCGGTAAGTCTTGGCTATATCCTTATTCCTTTCCTTTCCTTTGGGCAGTTTCCAGTAAAATTGTTGTTTTAGATTCGCACCGCACCCGCCTGCGAACGAAAGTGAATTGATTTGCGCAACCATGACAGTAGAGATATCGAGGTAGAAACTTAGATATTTGTCAGTGTGGTGTGATTTTGGAGATCACCCAAGCAAAAGAAAATAGACCCTTTGTATTTGTTATTTATATGTATTAAATAAATTGTGCCGAAGAAGAAGAAAAAGTGTTTTCCTGCAAGTCCCAGACTGCGGTGTTCTCGTACCACGATAGTAAGAAACACTCTTCATGGTTGAAGGTTGAATGGTTGAAAGAATTTTATAACTTCAATAAGTTAATCCTAATAAATTGCATATTCATTCTAGAACCTTCGGAAGTCAAAAGATGCCCCATAGATATATCTACACAGAATTGGATAGGGTTTTCCAAGATTCCGCCCAGGTTGAAAATATATTCGGATGGAATTTTGCAATCACACCAAAAAGATGGCAGCCAAAAAATATCTGAAATCAATAATTGTTGATATCATGATATGAAACGGTTATGAATGTTTGACTCCGGAGATTCCTTTTTGGTAAAAATATATAGGGTTCCATGACAGCTCAGAAACTTGCAATACCCCTCTGAAAAGTCATCAAAAGTTATGAAAAAAAGAAAAATAGCCCATAATCCAACATAACTTTGAGATTTTTTTTTTCAGGAAATCCGTGCGGCGCATGGCCAAACTGAAACTTCCTGAAATTTTTCATATAAAACTGATTTTCAAAAAAAAAAAAAAAATTTTTTTTCGGCTACAACAACATCAATAATGCCATTTTTTTAATATCAGCACTCTAACACACCAAAAAGTCACGAGCCGCCACTGCTCCCCACTACCTTTAGCCTCACAACATATCCCGATTGGGGATGCCATAGTCCCACTGGCTCCAGACGGGAGTAGTTGGGACTCATGTGCGGTATTCATGTTAAAAAAAAAAACATAAAACTAGTTTTAACATAAGGGTTAATCTGCAAGCGAGTATCTGCAATAATTGAAACTACACCCAGAACACGAAAATGGTTTTCCTTTGTTATTGCACTTGGAACACATGGATGGTTTCCGAAACAGGAATTTTTATTATGAACACAAGATTGATTTTAACTTAGGAATGGATCTGCGCAGGAGTCCAACAGCTTAAATTATTTTGTACTCAGAACACGTGAATGGTTTCCCTGCATATTCCACCAAATTTATTTACTGCAATAATTTTATTTTATTTATTTAACCATTTACAATAATTAATAATTTTAAAAGCAATGCGCAACTTCTTGACACTAAATGGCGGTACTTTTCTAACATTTGTTTAGAATTTCTCGCCTCTTACTTATGTTTCTGTTTGTTTATGAATCTTTGTTTAGATTTATGCTTTTTTTCCGCATTTAGCGGAAAAAGAATAAATGATAAGGAATAATACAAAATAAAAATGTGAAATAAAAAAACAGAATTTAATTTTTTGGTAGATTATTATAAAATTGTTGTTCTTTATTAAAAACGCTATTTCGTTTGCACATAAGTTTAGTTTTAGTAAAATATCGGTAACTTCTCCTAGAATAATAAGGGACTCATGTGAAAAATATTATTGACTAATAAACGCCGATTCTGAATTTATAAGTTTTATTAAATAATATTAAACATAGAATTTAAAAAAAATTATTAAAAAGTCCATTTTAAAACGTGTCATCAAAACACCATGTCAAATTGGTATTATTGGATTGTTAATGGTGACTTCACCGCATCAATAATTCTCCAGTCACATGGTCATATTGTATAGAAACTTTGACAAGCCATTCAACATTCCGTGTTATTGGTTTATAGAGATTTAGACATATAATGGTTATTGTTTTTATTGAAACATTATTTAGGCCTAAATAATTCAGTATCAAAAATACATTATCTAAATTAGTTTATCTATATTATTTAAAATATTCAAAAACTCTGTACAAAAAACGATCATAATGCCCAGTAATGCTTGCTGAAACACTCCAATTCTGAATTTCAAAATGGCGAGCGACGAACAGCTGATTCCAGTTGCCTACAAAATTGATGCTTTGGTTTCCATAATATTGATTTCGATTCGTAAAGCTAAACAAATAATAATTTCAAACAATTTTTATACCACTCTCCCTTAATAATATTGAAAAATATAATAAATATAACGTAATAAATAAATGATTTCACCTAAATAACGTTTTACTTATTGAATAGCTTCATAGCTTCTTCCATACAAAATGACAACAACTGTTGAAAATAACTAAAACTTTTGGTCATGATGACGTCACACTAGATACGGTGGTTTTCGGGGATCTTGAAAAATTAAAACTCTGACATTTATTTTAACTATTAAAACTAACTATAAAAATAAATACGCAGTTATTTAAGTTAGAAGATCATTATTCATTTAAAAAAAAAATCGGACTGGAATTCCTTATTGTGAAGAGTTTTATGGTACACAATATTAGTTACTGTCCAGTAGTAGCAATTAGCAACAACTAATGTGAGTTAGGTGAAAACTGAGCTTATTCTTACATTGATTTCCGAGTTGTTGTGTTTCTACTGCTAAATAATCATAGTTAAAGTACAAAGCTTAGAGAGGGCCCGTCGAAGGATACAGGGAATCATCAATTATTAATAGCCATTGTTGAGCGACATTGATTAATTGTGTCGGATAAATCTCCTGAATAACGTCTTTATATCGGCCAGGGCACTTTATTATAGGCATTACAACCTGGCACCTACTTCTCGACTCCAACGACATGCTTGGAGCTTATTTTATTCTTCTTTGCATCATACTATTGAATGGTTTGTTATCATCATAATCATTTTCATCCCATTTTCCAAGGTGGTTCGGGGATCAATTTCTTCAATAATTTTTCTCCTGGAGTTCCGGCTAGGAGTTCTCACTAGCGGAGACCAGTGACAAATCAGGGGATGTATAAAGTAGGATTTATGAAACTGAAATTATTTCCAAAAAAATATTTAGCAAACTTAAAATTACGACACCTCTCCGTGTATATAAAACTGAATGTTGCTTTATTTGTCCCTTATGTGTTCTAAATCATTCTGCGATGAAACTTCGGTAAGATGTTGTGCAGTTGTGAAGTTTTTCGTACAATGGTGAGCTCTGGCGTTATGAGTATAAAAGTATTTGTATAAGTATTTGTATAAAAAATTTACTATTTGTATATTATTGAAAGGGAGGATTTTTTTTTTTTTTTTTTTTTTTTTTTTTTTTTTTTTTTTTTTTTTTTTTATTAATCTATAAACATAGGGTTATACATAGGGTTTAATTGATGCCTGTCTCACTAGGATTTACCTGTGTTGAGACAGGCTTTGACGTACATATTTAAAATTACAAGAATATTTTAAGTAACATACAAATTCAATTGAATACTATAAAAATGGAAAGGTGATTGGAAGTGTGGGTTCACTTTAAAGAGAGTTATGTAAATGTAGGAAGAGATGATGTACAGTAAATGATGATGTATAGTAAATTCTGTCAAATCTATTTATGGGATTGATTAATTAATTTGACATGATTCTATTTTTAAGTTATTTTACATGGATTAGGTCGTATGCAAATTGTTCACTGTCTATTAATGATTTACTTTACAGATGTTTGCAGTAGTGTGGCGTCCAATACTAACAATCCATTTCTTTACGTCTTGTTTGAATTTTGTCAAGGATTCAGTATGTCTGATTGTAGCTGGTAGTGTATTGTATAGTTTGCAAGCTATGTATTTGAAGTGTCTTTGTCCAAAGGTAGTTTTGGAAAAAGGAGTTTGGAGAAGTTCTTTGTTTTTGGCTCGGGTATTGTGCGTTGTTTGTGTTGTTTTGTATGATGTTTTGTTGTTTTTGTGTAAATTAACTAATATGGATCTTGCGTAGAGTTGTTTAATGTCCATAACGTTGAAAGTATTGAAGATCGTATCAGTGCTGGTAGTAAGAGGCAGTTTAAGAATAATTTTTATGATAAGTTTTTGTGCTTTAATGATGGGATCGAGGGCACTGGAATAAGCATTACCCCAAGCTAAAATTCCGTATTCGATGTGAGATTGGCATAGTGAGAAGTACACTGTTTTTAAAAGTTTTAAGTCAAGGAAGTTGCGTGTTTGTTTGAAAAAGTATATAGATTTGCGGATTTTGTTTGTAGTGTTATGTATATGTTGCTTCCAATTTAGGTGTGTATCAAAGGTTAATCCTAAATATTTGATAATGTTTACTTGTTCTAGGCATGGGCAGTCACAATTCCGGTTTAAAGATGTATTTTTACATTTGTGTATTTTTAATGGAGGGATTAGGTTTGACTTAGGAATATTGGAGAGACTAGACAGTAAGTATTTTGTTTTCTGTACATTTAGTGTTAATGTGTTCGAGTCAAGCCAAAATTTTACCTTTTGAATTCCTTCCTCTGCTTTGGAATATGCGGTAGGCCAGTCTTTCGCCTGGAAGAGGAGGACAGTGTCATCGGCGAAACTGACAATAGTGGCATCGATGTCTAGGTTACACAACTCGTTAATGTATATAAGGAAGAGCGTTGGACCTATGACACTGCCTTGAGGGACCCCGTAACTAATAGGCAAAAATTGACTCTTTGTTGATCTGAGTTTAACGCATTGGGATCTGTTAGATAAAAAGCTGGAGAGGAGGCCTAATTCATTATTCCTAATACCTATATTGAACATTTTGCGTTCTAATTTGATGTGTGAAATTGTATCAAATGCTTTGCATAGGTCGAGAAATACCGATAAACATTTCAAACCATTGTCCAGGTGGCCAGAGATATGGTCAATGACCGTGGCTATGGCATCGTTGGTGCTTTTATGGTTTCTGAATCCAAATTGCCGCGGCGATAGTAGGTTGTTGGTTTCCAGGTATTCCATCAGATTATTATTGACGATCTTTTCAAATACTTTGGACAGGGAATTAAGCAACGTAATAGGACGATAATTACTAATATCAAGTTTGGAGCCTGTTTTGAAAATAGGGATAATGAGACCTTGTTTTAGAATGGTGGGAAATATGCCTTGGCGGATGCTAGTATTAAGCAAATGAGTTAATGGTTTAATTATACCAGGGGCAATTTTTTTAAGAACACTGTTAGGTATTTCATCAATACCGGTGGAAGAAGAGTTTTTGAGCGAGTTTATTACTAAAGAAACTTCTTTCTCTGTAATCGTTTTAAGAATAAAGCGGGTTGGAAAATCATCATTGATTGTGCGGTCACTAGGGCCACGCGTATCGTTATTTACTTGAATTTTTTTTGCTAGTTCTGGACCTATATTTGCAAAGTAATTGTTTATATAATTGACTATTGTATTGGGGTTTGATGTGAAGTCTACGGTGGTATCATTGATATTGAGAGAGTTTAAGGTGTCAGTGGCTGTATTTGAATTGGTAGCTTCCTTGAGAACTTTCCATATTTTTTTAGGATCATTGCTACATTCGGAAATTTTTTTGTTGTAGTATAGATTTTTGGCTTTCCTAATGACTTGTGTGCAAATATTTCGGTATCTTTTATAGAAATTATGGAGTGTGATATCATATGGATTTGTGGCACATTTTTTATGTATGGAGTTGCGTTTCCGAATGCAGTTGATAATAGTGTGGTTTATCCATGGTTTGAGAGGTTTGATTGCTCTAGGAATGGTTTTTGTGGTGATTTTGGTGTTTTGGACAAGGGTGTCTTGTAGGTAGGTAGAGAAGTAGTTCCAGGCCTCCTCTATGTTTTCTATATTATAGAGTACGTCCCAGGATTTGGAATTAATCGTTTTGTTGAGGTTGTCATAGTTAATTGTTTTCTTCGTTATTTTAGTTGAAGCTTTGCTTTGTACATTGTGTTTGGAACTCATTGTGAATGAGGTGGCGTAGTGATCTGTAATAGATGACGTGTGGATTTCGGAGGTGTATTGGTTGGTTGATTTAACCATAATATGGTCGATGCAGGAGGAGGAGTATGGCGTACATCTTGTTGGGGAATTTATTGTGCTTTCCATTCCGTGGAACATGATTGTATTTAAGTAATCTTGGCACTGGGGATGTTCATTGTTTTTTAAAATGTTAATGTTAAGGTCTCCCATCAATATTAAGTTTTTTGTATTGTTTAGTTCCGTTAGATAGCAGTTCAAGTCATGTAGAAAGGAGGAGATATTAGGTTTCGAAGGAGAGCGGTAAAGTGCAATGATACAGGTGTTGACGTTGTATGTTATTTGCAGACAGTTTGAGTTTGAAATGTGAATTTCTTTAACGTTAAATGTGTTGTGAGTGTCGTTTAGTGTATATGCTACTATGCCATCGTTTTGTCTGCAGTGGTTGGAGGTTTGATGATGGGTATAATTGGGGATGTTTTTTGGATTATAGTAAGGTGTTAGCCAACATTCTGTCAGGATAATTAGGTCATATTTAGTTTTAGTAAGGTCGAGTTGGATGAGAAACTGGTCAAAGTTTTTATTTATCGATCTAATATTTTGATGGTAGATTGATAGGTTTGATTTGTTAGACGTTATATTGGTAGTTACAGAATCCATTTTTGTGTGATGTGTACATTGAAAAGGACAATTTCGTGACATTTTAAGTAATTTTTTTTAAATCATCTACATGTTTGATATAGAAAATTTTTTCGTTGGTGAGGCGCCTCATCATGATTCTACCTTCCTTGTACCAGACATAGGTATAATTCTTTTCTTTGGCAAATTTTTTTGTTTGCCATAAAAGTTCTTTATGATATGGGGTGAGTTCTTCTCCAATGAAAATCTTGTCTTGGGCAAGTCCTTTGATAGCAGCGTAGTTTATGTTTCTTCTTACGGCGATGAAGTTGTCTCTTGTGGTTTTATTTTTGAAGTGAACTAGCAGTTTGGGGGGAGCATCGATACGTCTGTCCGGTATTCTTTTTACATCGTTTATTTCGCTATTTTTGATTTCTAAGCCAGCCGCTGCAGCCACTCTTTTAACTATTTCGGTAGCCTCTTCGTCACTTGTTTGTTTAATGCCGGCTATTTCCAAGTAATTTGAGCGAAATTTTGATTCAAGTTCCGATAGTTTGATTTCAAGATGTTTTATGATGGTATTTTTGTCTTGTTGATCCTTTTTGATGATTTCTATTTCACCTTCAATTTTTTTGTTTTGTATGAGAGTTAGGTCTATCTTTTTTATAATTTCGTCATACTGATTACTTATGAATTCTATGCTTTTTTGGGTTTCTGCTGTGATCTTTTCCATTTTGGTGATTATTTCTTTTTTAATATTTTCCATATTTTTATTAATGTGGAGAATAATTTTTTCCATATTTTTATCATCGATTTCAAGTGCACTATTTCCTATACTTTTGGTTGTTTTATTAGTATTGGTGTTGTCTTCTTCCGAATCGCTAGATGTCACTTTTTTTTGGGGTTTTTTCTGCCTATTCATTATGAAAAGGTTTGAAGATCGGATAATTATTTGATATAAATAAAAATAAAATTTTATTTTTCTGGATTTGATAGGATTCGATCGTTGTCCGCTAGGTCCGCTAGGTCCGCTCAGTATATTTTCAGCGAGCGCGCTAGCCACTACGCTATGGGCCGACTGTGACGCACTGTGAAGATAGTGCAATATTAATTGACTTAGGCGCAGGTACGTTTATAATAATCAGATGTTTGTTTTGTCAACAATACTCGATGTCACTTTTGCAGGTTTATAAAGACTTAATTACGTTATTTAAGATAGTTCAGAAATCACTAGCTTAGATATTTCACTGAACTGATATTAACGAAAACAATTGCCGCTTAAATGATTGCTATAACCGTACTATGGGTTATAAATTTCTATGATTTTTGGGAGCGTTTTTTTTTAGCGTGCACTCTGTATGAATTGTATGAAACTGAATGTGGGTGGTTGATGGAGGGTAGAAAGGGGGGAAGGTGGAAGGGGTGGGGTACGCGGCAATGGAGGGGCAGGGGGGATTCGCGAGAGGTGGGAGAGCGGGGAAGGTGGAAGAGGAAGGAAGGCGGAAACGGAGTCGCATGGGAAAGGCCACGCAGAGGAAGGATGATGGAGGGGTAGTGGAAGGGATTTCGAAGGAGAAATAGTAGTGGTAGGGGATAGCAAGGGGTAAATTTGGAAAAAATCCATGCTTCTCACACCGACAGATTCATACCTTTAGTATAACGGCAGGGATGGAAATAGGGATGGGGAGGGGAATCCAGGAGGGGGAAGGGAACGAAGGGGGTTTCGAGCGGTAGGGAATTGCAGTGGGTGAATTTATAACTCCGATAATTTGTATAACGCCGTTTTGTGAATAATCACAAGAGCGCTGTAGCAAGGGTAGGTAGGTATAGCAAGGGGTAAATTTGGAAAAATCCATGCTTCTCACCGACAGATACCTGTAGTATAACGGCAGGGAGGGAAAGAGGGTTGGGGAGGGGTATCCAGGAGCGGGAAGGGGAACGAAGGAGGGGGTTTCGAGCGGTAGGGAATTGCAGTGGGTGAATTTATAACGCCGATAATTTGTATAACGCCGTTTTGTGAAAAATCACAAGTGCGCTAGGTGTAGCAAAATTCTCATAACCTAAAACTCTAATAACTAAAATAATACAAAATAGATTTTATGACTATTTTTTTTTGTAAAATTGTATTTATGATTGGATGTGCATCTTAATTATTATTTCTGGAGTAGCAAATAAATAATTTCCTTTAATATACATTTTTTTAATTGAAAAAGCTTCGTATATCGGTTTTTTGTTGAGGCAAAATGTTTTTTTTTCAATCTTTTTTTTGGAATCAAAAATTAACTGTCGCCCGAAGGTTAAATAATGACGTTTTGGCCGATTATTTATTTTGTGATGTACAGCAAGAACAGCCTTCTGACTTCATACTACTGACATCTACCGACATAAAGTTGAATAAACATTTATTTATCAGTTTTATTACCTATGAGAATTTTAATAAACTAAAATGGAAGTACAAAGGGAGAACATTCAAAATAAATATTTAATTATTATTATTATTTAATTAATTAGTTTTGAGAGATTCTCCGTTCTAATGCATAAAAATTACAGAGGCTAAATTTTATTTTCATTTAAAAAACCAACAATTTTTTCTGATTTTACCATAGTCCGCAATATTTTTTGGTCTTAACGAATTTCTTAAAATAATAATGACATGATGAAGAGTAGAATAATTTTAAAATGTAGTCATAATTATTAAAAATTAACCGTGCATTTTTCTGATAAACACTGGTTGTGCTTATTTTACAATAATTATGTGATTTTCAATGTATCGAATAAATATTTCTCTATAAAGATCACAGATGTCAGTATTTGTTTTTGTATCGAAACGTCAGTTTTGTAGCGACAATCCGTGGACGATGTCATCGTCCTCATTGTGCCAAAATGTGTTTATATTCTAAATTACGGCGTGGAAAGTTACTTATCCGAGAAGAGACATAGAAACGTCCATTGCATTGTATGTGCAGTTTTTATAAAATGGGTACCGTGACCGCGAAGAACATAATTTTCCTAACCTCAATTCTTCAAAAATACAAATTGCATAATGTTCACTGTCTTTTCTACAATAGTTTGTACCGTATTCACACTAATAATAAGAAATTGACAACAGTTGACATAATAGACGACTTTACCATACAGTTGGTAAAGGAAAAAGCGTTGAAATGGAGTGGAAAGAAACAAGCTTGTAAAGACAAAGAAGACAATGTTCCAACCCCAACATACTCTCCTTGGAAATTAGACTTCAAAACAAAGTTAAAAACCTTATCAGAGTGTAACCATCTTAAAATTGATACATCAAATCTCTCTATACAGCAAATTGACTCCATGATATTAAGTGCATTGGACTCTGATGCATTTTACGACGTGGAATATTTAATATCTCAGTGCTTACAGAATGAACAGTGTCCATCAATTGAAATTATCTCAGAAGTTTTATCAGTATATTCTTTCAAAGGTGACCTAAAAATGGTGAAGTCTTTGCAAACACTTTACCAAACTTTCAAACCAGAACTGTCGCTTGCCAATTCGGATTTCAATCACTATTTGGCCAAAGCATATTGGATGAAAGGCAATGTTAAGAAAGGTTGTGAAATTTTTATAGATGTGTATGATAAAAACTCCATGATAAGATGGCACATCAAGAATATGATGAAGTATTTGATAAGAGAAACAATTTCAAGTCAGTCCGAGGCGTCTGTGGTTATTTTGAAGAATTACTTTATGGAGTTTGGTGATACTAGAAATGATTGGTATTTAATGAGTTATTTCTGGGAAAGCTGTTGGCTGAGTGAATGGTTTGGAGACCAGCAATTAGCTGAGACGCTATTCAAAGAATGTGACCCATTGAGGAACTTCTTACAGGACTAGTAAGTAAACTCACCAGATAATGTTAAATTACTTATTTGTGAAGCGCCATTTTTGTAAATTAAAACTCCTAGAAATCTAGAAAATAGAAATCTAGAAAATATATTAGCATAAGAAACTCTTTTGGCTTCACTGCAGTTAACATGTATATTTTTATGTCTATTGTATGTATATAAGCTGTTTGTTTCTTACAAATAAAAAAAAAAAAATAAGAAAAAAAAAAAAAAAAAAAAAAAAAAGTATAATCTCAACTAAACTATAAGCACAGCACATAGCAAATAACTTCTTAGTAAATGCTTTGTTTAGGGTCCAAGCTTCCATACTGTTTACCTACTTATCAACGTACTATTCTTATATACCAAACTATTAGCTAATATAATGTTTGGTAAATGTTTACAAAATAGGGACGTGCTTAACTTTTTATTTAAAAAATACTTAGTATCAGTTAGATAATAATGAGAAGGAAGTATTTCAGTTTCAGGAATTGGAAAATAATGATATTAGTAGCTATTTCATTAAAAAACCAGACAATTTGACATCTTCTCTTCAAGCCACGTTTTGACAAAATAATATTAAAATAGTTTTTCAGGTTAGTTCTTTTTTCTTCTTTTAATGAAACTAAGAACCTAAGAACCCACTTTAGGGTCATATGTTAATTTTTTAGATTAAATAAGAGAAGAAAATCAACTAACTTTAAAACTTTGACGTCGATGACAATGGCCGCCAATTGAATAATCGATTTTAATTTTAACAAATAACTATTAAAATTCATTATTTTCCGATTCCGGAGACTGAATTATTCCCTTCCCATTATTATGATTGATAAAGTGTTTTTGAAAATAAAAATGCATTGAAGCGTGTCCCTGTTTTATAAATATTTACCAATAGTTTTGCCAATAATTTCTTATTGACTGTTCCAAATTGAACTACGTCTGTTGAATTGAATTGTTCAGGAGAGCCATTTGAAGATATATTTATCTTTTTTTTTCCTATTATTGATTGTATTAATTGTTTCTTTAACCCTTTAAATTAGCAAATTTTTTATTCAATTTATTTGTTCATTCATTCTTTATTTTTCTGTTAATGGAGTTGTCTAATTGCAATGACACTTCAACTGCATTTTACCGTTTAAATTTAAAAATTGGATATTCATTAAGCAAGTGAATGGAAAAAAGGTCACACAGAAACCCCAGAATGATTGACACAATCAAGTGAATCAAATTAATCAGGCGGTGTCAAGAGTTAGTTCGACAGAAGAAAAGACAGTATTATATAACGTTTCTTTCTCTCTGCCTACCCCCGCGTAGAATTGACATGGCTATTAATTAGTCTTTCTTCTGCTCCTTATGGTGGAGAAGAGAGAAAGAGAAGATGCTCACACTCTCGCACAGGAAGTTACTTGATTCAGCGCTCTCCTTCAGCAAAAATGGTGAATTGGTCATTCTTTTTCCATGTAACAAGTTAGTTAGTTATGTTCATAAATGATTTCGGATTCCAGTTTATTCACAATCTCTCTGAGTGCCCTGAGAGACCACCAGGAAGATGCCATCCTACGGCTGCTGCAGATGATTCTAGGTTTTGAAATGAAACATTGCTACAAGATGGTGATCGGGGCACTGCTCGACTATCGGTGTAAGTGCTATTCAACTATATTATCTACAACTATCCGGCTATTATTATTAAGGAGGAGTCTGGTCCAGCTGAGAATTTTTACAATGCATATTAATCAAAGATAACATTTATTTCGGTCACAAATTTTTTTTTTACACGTAAAGGTTTTGAACGAGAAAAAACACTATTGAAAATTTGATTTTAATATCTATGCATGTAGATACAGCGGCCGCAAACGAAGGGTCCGACCGAATCGGCTGGAAACCTGGAATTCTTGGAAATTGTTTGAAATACGCAATTTCAAAAAACAAATGTTAAAGTATGAACGTAGAATGCACACGGACCATAGTTTGCCAAAAAAAGTGGTTGTTTTCAAAAATGGTGGACATAAAATGAAAATTGATGAAAAAAATCAGCCTTATTTTGAAATAACTTTGCCCTATAATAATATTTTTTCATAGATCGAGGTTCATTTGCATTAATATTTAATTTTCTTTAATTTAAATTTTGAATGAAGTGAATCCGATAAAATTCGATGAGCTATGATTCCAATCAACTTGAAGTACATGGTTTTGAGAAAAATGCGTTTAAAGTTTTTACTTATAAATGAATTGGTCCATTCTCCATCTACTTGCTTGGTAGGCACCGCTCCTAACTATATTTCAAGGTCAAATTTGACGTCAGAACTTTGGGAATGTATTCCCCACTTGTACAGGAAGATTTTTAGATAACAAAAAAGAGTAGATTTTTTGGATCGGCGGGACCCATCGACCAAGTATAATTGATCGAAGGCTGGACCAGATTCCCCTTTCAAGTACTTGCTTGGTTTTTGGGGATTGAAGCGTGTTGCACTTCCTGATCCTTGTGCTAAGGTTTCAGACAGCTTTGCAGTGTCCATTGTCAGGGCAGATGTGTAGATTGTTGAGGAAAGTGTGTTTATTTGTGTAGAAGTGATATTATGTTACCATTGTTATTCTTTATGTGTGTATTTAAGAGAAACTTCCTGTATCGCGCAATATGCGACGCCTGCATAGATAGCACATTCACACGAGAGACAAATCCTTTGGTCTGTATGAGCGTTAGGTTTGGCAGTTAAACATGGTGGAATTTCACAGTAATGTAATGTTATTTATTATTTTATTTGTCAACCAAATATGACAACATTTAAATTTTTTTACATTTTTTAACCCTTCTAATCACAGGAGACCCTAGTTGTCCCAAAACATCATATGCCGTTATAATAAAGGAGACCCAGATTGTCCCAGAACGACCGAGCATCATTAAAAGTTAGATGTCTCTCTTCCTGTCAAGCAAACATTTGTGATTTCTTTTATATTTGAAAGCGAAAGAAATGTTGCTTCTTATTGCCTTAGGAATATACGAGCTATATTGATCGGATATTTTACAAACCCGATCATAAGTGACGATTTTATTTTGCGCAGTGACAGTTTTATTACAAATTTTCTTAAGATAAGGAAACTGTATTTAAAATTTTAATTTTCTTTTATTTTATGTACTTTTTTGGGGAAACCCCAGGTACGTAATTTTTAAGCTAATTTACATTTTCAACATAAAAATTTTAATATTTAAAAAAAAAAGTTGATTTCTGATAAGCACATTGGAAAGATTATTTTATCTCAATTTTAGAACAATTTTATTTTTCAAAAAGATCAAAAAATAACCAATAAAAATTAATATTTGAAATGCATGGGAAGAACTGAGAATTTTTGCGTGCAAACTTTGACAGGCAAAGGTTCATAGATATTATTTTCTCATTGTTCGAGGGTTAATTGATTTATGCTGTAAGATTTGTGTAGATTCTTCAATAGGCTTGTCCAGATTCCCAGAGGCATCTGCCACAAGGGATAGACAAGTGTGACAAGCAATAGTTGAACATTGACGGAATATTCTGAATATATTATTTTAGTCACAATTGATTTCATACACTTTATTTTACTTTTATACAGCTTCATTATTTATTTTCTAGTTGGGAATGTGTGTTCTGTGAACCATCTGGATAAAGCTAATTACATATCAATCAACTTCAAATATGATCAATATTGATTTTTCTGTTTCCAGTGAAACAACGAGACTTCCGTGGCTGCGTGGAAATAATGCAGAACTGCATCGCCCTGAAGATCAAACTCACAGCGGTGCAAGACGAAAGGTTCCTCAATCTGCTGATTGCCAATGGACTCAAATGTCCTCCAACAGTCATCAAGACAATATATAATAATAAAACTGTGCCCTATAAGTTTTAAACCATTTAAGTTTGTTTTGTAAGGCTCTTCTTCCACAAGAATTCACAACTATCCGATACTGATGTTGTGTGTTCTATTCGCAAACCACTTTGTCCCGTACACATGGGTACATGCTACTGAAATCACGAAACCCGCATCGCCACCATCTCTCTAAATCTTAAATCTGCTCACTTGCTCACAAACTGCTGTAGGTGTAATTTTTTTTTCCCCACCTGCTCCCAACATCTGGATTCAGTGAGAATATGGCAACCCCAATTGGGGTACGTTGTGAGGCTGAAGGTAGTGGGAAGGTCTCTGGGTATTTGGACCTGGTCGCCAAACACTGCTAAAGCCACTTCAAGCAATGTTTCAATTTTGAATGGTGGTTTTACACCAGGTCGATACTGAGAGTATATTCCTCTCTATAACGTCCAGCAAATATAATATTTATTTTTTAAATTTATAAATTGTGAAATTAAACAAATTAATTACATAAAATTGCTAGTCTAGAAACCAAACAGACCATAATTCTGTTTTATTCCAAGCATTGATCTAAAGAACACCCTGTACAAACCTCTGCGCAGATGTATGGCGTAGTCTTCAAGACACTTGAATCGTCGAGTATCGAAATCTTGCTGTATCCTCGTGGAAGAAGGGCCAACCATAACAATGAATGTGATTTCTTTTATTGGTCGTCATTTGAGTAGGTCGCCATGAATGACTTATTACATGGGTAAATTAATTTATATCAAAAGCTTCGTTTTCTACCCAATGAATGACTGAGTTTGTATTCAGTATAATTAGTTGCCGAGTTGTCCAAAGCTTCAGGTTCCCTTCCAGGCATCACAAGTTTAATTTTCTGCTATTTTACCTCCTCCATCATTGCACAAGCAACAGTATCCGCTAATAATGGTAGAAGTAGGAGTATCAAATATTTTCAAGTTATTCATATCCCAATAATGTTTGTAAAATAAAACCTTCAAGCACTACTCGCAGTTTAACAGCTCCATGTTTTGAACTGCGCTGTACAACAATACTAATAGCTGATCTTAATATCACTAGTGATTAAGTTTTGCTTGACCGACAAAGTAAGATAATTATTTGCGTATTTTTGGTCGCAATATGTAAGTTCTATATTATTTGAATGTACGTGTATTGTGTCTAAGCTAAATCTGCTGTCCATGGTCATGTGTTTATGCTTGTTAGCTGATCACAATTTGATCACAAGCTGAAACGGGCCGGGACTGTTAAAATGTGAAAAGTTCAAAATGGTGCTGATATTTATTCGAATATTATAAAGATATGATTTTCGATTTTTTATAAGAAAAACTCTCTATTTATAACTTTTGATGGTTATTCCCATCAACGTAATATATCATTGAAGAAGAAGATAACACTTATAATCTAAATGAAAATATGAAAGAGAACAAGACACAGAAAAATAGAAAAAGACAATGGTCGCAACTGGGACTCGAACCCAGACCTCTCGTCTAACCGGGACGTGCGCGTTATCAAATTTCGCTATTGCCATCTTCTGTCAAACCGTCATATTTGTCAATCTCATATTTCAAATATTTTAGAATCAACAATATTATCTTCAACTAGTTCTTTTTTCTATATTATGGGCAACTACTCTTTTTATTGGAACAATCATTCTAAGAATTGGTTTGTAACCTGAATAGCGTCTCGGATCAGAGAGGTCTGGGTTCGAGTCCCAGTTGTCTTTTTCTATTTTTCTGTGTCTTGTTCTCTTTCATATTTTCATTTAGATTATAAGTGTTATCTTCTTCTTCAATGGTATATGATTTTCGATTCAAATAATGTTTCGATTAAAAAAATATGATGTTGTTTGCAACACCCCATCCTAAGCTATTATGCAGTTGCTTGGATTACCATTAGTTGATCAGTGACTGTGTTCACCCATTACCCTTTCATGATGGTTTGCCTCCATTCCTTTGACTTGGTTGTAAAATTCTCTGTTCTGCACTCTTGGGCCGGCAGTATTACATTTTTTTTTTATATGACAAAAAAAAAAATCACTTTTCAATCACACAAAACGAATTGTGTATTCAATGTGTTAAGCCGCATACTCATCGGCGAGCTGTAACAGAAACACTTAACTGTAACAAAAAATCATAATGTAGTCTTGTTGCGAGCTGATGCCAGAAGCACTGAGACTATACTAAGCACTGCTATATCGGTTTCCGCAGCTCTCCACGCAGCGCAGGACCGTGAGGAGTGGAGAAGCTTTGTCCACCATGGAAATTGGAGTAGGGTCACAATCCTCGGCAACGACGAACCGACTTGAGAAGAAGTTGCCAAAATAATAGCCCTCGCACGCGTTCTAGTCAGGTTACTATGTTTACAACTGATGCGGTTACGATTACGGCTCCCTGATGAGTACGCGGCTTTATGTTTTTTTAGTGTTAATTGTTATATCTTTATGATTGTCTTTTGTAAATATATAATAATATGTAGTTATTGCTTTTGTATATTAGACTGAATACTTTTTAGATTTTGTAGAAGAATGAATGTCGAGTGATTGCACTTAAAAACTGTACCTGACCTCTTTGCTATGTTTTTTTAAATGTCGTAAAGCTACAACAGTCCATTTCACAGGGTGAAAGTTTGTTTTAAGAATGTACTTACCAACTGTATGGATCGATATTTTTTCATACAACTAGTCAACTGATTTGTAAAAACATAAAAGGTGGACTCAATCTACAAAGCAATAAATGAAACAAAGTAATTAAAATTGAATTTTATTTTTATTTTTACAAATTTCATTACAAAAAGAATATGGCCAAGTTATGTAGCAATAAATTTCAAATTATAATTAAGATTTCTTTAACATATTTTGCATTCAAATCTTGTAATAAAGCTATGTTGAAGAAATTAAATTAAATTAAAAATAATTTTTGTTTTTCTTATTATTTAAAATAATAATTACTGGAATTAACTTTTTTATTACAAGTTCATGTTGATCACTGAATTAAGTTTATAAATATAATATAAAAATGTAAAATCACAGCTGTTTGTTTATTATGTTTTTAGATTGTTTTAAATAATTGGTTTTATATTTTTAAAGATATGTAATAAAACTTTTTAACAGTTTATTTATTTTATTTTCTGCATTAACTCCACACAGGGGCCCCCGAGTAAAATAATTTCCCTCAGGGCCTATGTCATCTTTGGCGGACGGTTCGAGACGTCAGACCGGCCTCTCCCGATCCGCCACCCACCAAGACTGAACAAACATCAACCCAAGAACCCTGCTAAGTTACCAAATGTAGCAAACCACTCAGGGTGATTTACGGCAGAGGTTTTGGAGGTGGTGGCGGTACCCGAACCCGCCTATCAAATTTATTTTTATCTAATACATATATTGTCTTTCAGAATTTGATCTGAAAATCGAATCCCTTTTTGTAAAATTGACATTATTTTGTGAAAACATGAATTGTTTATACATAACCACTCGAGTGATAGCCTTCCAAATTAGGGTAGCTGAATTTGTGATTATTATGAATAAAAGTGAATTTATTTTGAAATTTCCGCTATCGTCACTATCTTAACCCGTTGGCCACATAATTAATTTTGTACCAAAAATTGACAACCTGCATTGGTGTACTAAATCTATTGTAACTTTTGAACCATATATTCAAATGAATTAATTTCTTTAAATTAATATCATATTGGATTAAAAATTTTATAATGTGTAAATAAGGAAACAAACATAACCTTCTCTTTTTTAGTAAGTTTTTTTTTTCACATTTTTATTCATAAAGTTACAAAAAAACATACTCGTAATATTCATAAATCGAACATTAATAACTTTTGTTTTTTACATACAAAAATATACTAAAAACTAATAAAATAATTTGGTATGATAGTCCTCAAAACAATCAGGGAAGTGCAGGGTCACTGCCAAAAGCCTAGAACCACTCGCAATTTTGAAGGAAATTAAAAGGCGGCTGGCTGCATACAAAACTTGGAACTCAAATATCAGGGAAAAAACATAAGAAACATATTATTGCCAATTCTACGAAATGAATGATTAATTACTACAGTGTTCGGCATTTAAAATAAAAATTGCAGGCTGCCGGGGTTTGTGGCCAATGGGTTAATTGAGCTTCAATTGAATACCAAAAGATGTCACTAATGTTCTTCACATTCAATATTCTATACACATTTTATATTGTTTTATAAAAATTGATTATGTGTTAAAAATTGCAGTTTTTTAACGTCTGTGACAAGACATTTCCAGTAGACCTTATATAACTTACAGAAATAGTAATTATCAATATTGTCCTAAATAAGTACAAGGTAGGGCAATTGGGGTAACTAATATACAGAATTTACGCATTTGCAAATTTTAAGATTTAAATATTAAAATATATAAAACCTAAAAATATAAGATGAATTGTGAAATCTTTGTGGATTTATTGGCTTTAAACCCAGTAAGCAATGTTTATACAGATATTTCCATATCAGTATTCAGACGCATGATTTTTTGGAAAATGTGCGGCCGAATCTAATAACAAACACCTGGAAATTTATCGCTCGAGTGGATAATATCTACATGAAGTACAATTTATCGCTCGAGTGGATAATATCTATATGAAGCACAATTTATCGCTTGAGTAGATAATATCTATATGAAGTACAATTTATCACAAGTGGATATCTACACAAGTACAATTTATCACTCGAGTGGATAATATCTACAAGAAGTACAATTTATCACTCAAGTGGATAATATCTTCATGAAATATAATAAAAATGTCTTTGAATTCTGTTGATTTTAGATTTTATTAATTAATCACTGTCACAATTGGAAGAAATCTTGTTGTATTGTATTTTAAAATTGTTTACAAATGGCTCATTTCTCTTTCAAATCCAGGATTGTCTTTAGCTTCCTTTTCTTTATCACCATTGAAATCGTCCACTTTCTGCAGTTTGTACATGTACCTGAAATGAAAATAAACAATTATTAATAATTTTGTGCTCTTGATGATGATCAGTCAATGGGGATCTGAAAATTTAGCATTATTTCTGCTGAAAGTGTTTTATAAACAACTTATTGCAAACAATTGATGTTAAGGTGATCCACTAGTCCTTGAAAAATTCGACATTGGGATCCCCGCCTCTTTTTGGGATGGATTTAAATACTTGAGAAGACATTTTTGGAAAGGTTGGAGAAGGTATTTGAGTGTTGTTTTTCATAGGTTGAGGCCTGTAAAAAATGTAAATGCTTTCTTATTCATTTTTTATTAGAATAACGAGGAAATTTAAAAACAATTTCACGGAACCAAGCGATGTAGATAGAGTCTAGGGATATCCATTCACCACAAAATGCACATAGTCTATGCGGACGGCATTAGGTTTAATTCTCAATTCCAAATTCGTTGAACGCTGCCCATTTTGATTCCCGCCGAAAGAAATAGTGCGAAATTGTATTTTTTTGTTGTATTTTGTGAAATTCGGACATGAATATTAAAATGTTTTCCTATTGTTTTCTAAAGAACTTAATTTGCCACATTATATAATGAAACTTTATCCGAAAATGGATTCATTCGTAGGAGATTTTGGCACTTGAAATTAATAGTAAAAATCACAAAAACATGCTACATAGTATAAAATAACAAATGTGTGCAACAGTATTTTTGATAGTCATAACAACACACTTACTACTAAAATGGTAATGTCAAATGGATCGTCTTAAACCGTAGTGAACTAACTCACTTTTTACAGTTTCTGAATTAGAGCTTGAAATTAGGGCTCCAAATTATAATCTAGCTCTGCCAGAGAGAACCAATCAGAGGAATACTGTCTTGACCAATCATAGATAGTTTTTCTCCGAATGGTTCTTCTTTCTGACAGAGCTAAATTATGATTTGGCGCTTTCAATTCAAGCTCTAACTCAAAAATTGCAATGTGAGTTAGTTCACTATGGTTTAAGACGATCCAAATGATATGCGTAGCGCATAATTAGGGATTATTATTTTACATATCATATGATGCAGCTAACAAGTTATTACTTACAAGAATATGGCGACGGAGGGTGCTAGCAAAAATGCAGAAAGAATGCAAAATGCTCCCGGAAACGTTTCAACAGTTTGTGCGTAAAATGCTGCAAAGATTGGTCCATATACGGTGTTCACGAGGGCTTCGCATACTCCAAAAACGGAGTTGATTTTACCTGAAAAAATTTACAATAAGCTTATTTCAAGTTGAAATTAAATGTTCATACACAACTATTTTTGACATTTTCACAAGTTTACAGTGAATAATTCGTATTTTTTTAGTAGAAATTAAACACTTTGTGGTGTGACAGTCGCTTTGTATGGACTTTTATTTTGTAATTTCAAAAAATAATTTTAATATTAACCCGGCGAGCGCTATTTTATTTTCGACTTATTCTAAACAACATTTTCCTCATAGAATTCAACTTATGGAACTGAATTGTCCATTTTTATGTATAATTAAATAAAATCACAAAAAACTAACATCTTTCAAAGTTTTAATCGTAACAAACACAAATTATAATGTTTTTTTTTCTTCTACAACTAATCAGACTTGAATAATTCATCTTCAAAAATAATAACAACAAAAGCTAGGCGGTTAAAATTCACCCACGTGACGTCTAACTACCTCGCTGAGCGGTGGCTGACTAAATCCTCGTTTCTTGTCGCTTCATTACCTCCCCCGCGCAGTTACTGAGGGGCACGGAACAATTGAGCGTGGCAAACTAAAATTATCGGGCAAAATTAATTGCCTCGGGTAAATTTTATCCAACCTTTCGCTCGCCGGGTTGATTATTACTTCTCTAATATGGAAATGTTTGTCATGAACGGCTTCGATTTTACCTAAACTTCTTCAGGGCAGTATTATTTAAGATACTTAAATTAAATTCTATGTATATATAAAAATCAAAATGTGTTAGAGGTTTAGTGATTAGTGTATTGCTATATTAAGCAAAGGAAATGCTTGAAACTTTCAAAATACCTTCTTAAAAACCCCGCAAAGGTTTTTGGATTATTTCAACCACAAGACAATACATCTGAATCTTTTCAATCATCACAAAAATTCTTGCGAATTGTCAAAAATTTGAGAATGACGTCTTACAAAACAATGATTGTCAGATCAGAATTCAATTATCAAAACTCTTTAAATTAATGAATTAATTTGAAGTGCTTACATAATGGTTTAAATTGGATCAAGAATAATAGATATATTAAGTAGGTACCTATGTTAGGTACCAAATTTGATTGACTGTTCTTATAATATTTGGTTGTTCTTATGTAATACCTGTACAAAAATGAATGTTTGTAATTTATGAAAAATGAAAATTTGAATTAAAAAAATGTTAATAGGTGGCACGCGAGCCGTTTGACAACTGAATGTACTGGGACTGAATATATGGAACAGGGGTTGGTGGGGCGAGGGAGCAGGAGGGGAGAGTGAAGGCGGGGATGGTGGAAGGGAAGGGGATGCGGGAGGGGAACGGGGACGCAGTATTATATAAATGTATTACTTTTGTACATAACTATGAATGTATAAACTTTCTTACAAGATTGGAAAAAACTTCTTATTAGTATTGGAAAACATTGATAACATGTGGTATTAATTGTCATGTGTTTCAAATTAGGGCATTTTTGATTTTCAGTTTCAAGGACTTTAATAGCAAATCTTTGTATAATGGAAATGGTTCCATGCCAACTGAGAATAAAGTCAACTCAACACCTCCTTGAAAAGTCATTAAAAGCTATTAAAAAAATTATTTAAAATTCGCCAATAACCCTAACCTAATGCAACCTATTTAACCATTTTTTTTAAATATATTTTTTTATCACTCTAAATGATATTATCTGAGATGGTTCTGAGTTAGTTTCATGTCCGAGTTTCATGTCCGGTCACCAGTGGAAACATCTTTATACATATATATGGGAGCCAACATGTGTGTGAATATCTACTATTTATTGAATAATTTATTTTCTTGGTTTTCAGTCAAGTAAGCTCGTAATGCATATGTTCAATATTTATTTCTGCTAGGGCTTCGCTTAAAAAGAATTTAATTATTATTATAATGTGTCTGTAGAATGACCTGCAATAAATTCAAGGTAGTCTGAGCCCCATCTGCATACGAGAATATGAGCATTCAGATAACATGTTGAAGGATAACTTGAAAGTGCTTCACTCAAACAAGAAATTAAGCATTGAAGAACTCAACAAATTTACATCAAATTTCGATAATAATAAAAGTAATCCTTCAGCATTCATTGGATGAAAAACAGGTTTTAGTAGAAAAAAGGTTTGTTGATTTATGTGCATATTTTTCATCAATATAATAGAGTGACTCTTTTAAAAATAAGATATTTCAAGATTACGAAAACCTGAAACACAATTAATTGGTTGTTGGTTGATTAGTAATTAACGATTTTCCAATTCTAAAAAGTTATTATTGCAAAATATCTACAAAGCTTTTTCTTCTTCTGGTGCCCTCTCCTATTGGTGGTTGACCAACATCAAGGCAAACTTCACCCTTTTACTCGAGCCTCCATATATTTTCTAACCTATATCTTTTAATGTCGCTGTTTTCCAACAGTTTTCCCTCCAAAAGTCTGTTTTCCCTCTAAACATTCATCTGTCGAAATTTCTCCTTCGCTTTTGTTTATTTACTAAGTTTATTTACTTATTTTCATCACACCATATACAGGCAGTACCTACCAACTTCATTATTGTTCACTACTTTAGTTGCCATGGACCTCATGGCAATGACTGCAGTTCCCCCCATCAATTCCACAATGGGACCAAGGTACATCCACTCCTTTGAAGGGGCAAAGGCGTACACAAAGCTTCCCATCACCTTAGAGAAGCAAGCTATGGCGGCCAACAGGCAGTCATTCATCTGGAAGTATTTACTTAATACTGATAGCGCGAACATCACACCTGGAAAAACATTCAACATAGTTTTTTATTCAATTTATATTGACAGTGCATTGAAAATTTAATTCAGCAAATATGTAACTTTTTTCGTGAAAAAGCAAACACTTTGGTTTAATACGATAAAAATTGTTGTGTTGCGTTTATGATGTTGACAATTTTGACCGAATTTCGCCTTGACTCAAAGCAAATGCAGTAATAAGGAACTCCAGTGAAAAATATTATGGCTTTAAAAAATATTGTTCATAAAGTCCAATAAATGCTGATTCTGAATATATAAGTTTTATTAAATAATATTAAACGTAGAGTATTAAAAATTATTAAAAAGTTCATTTTAAAACGTGTCATTAAAACACCTTGTCAAGTTGGTATTGTAGAATTGTTAATGGTGACGTCACCGCGTCCATAATTCGCCAGTCACGTGGTCGTATTATATAGAAATCGTCACTTCATTTCGATAGGGTTCTAACTGCAAGGACTTTGATGCCTAAGAACAGGTGTCAAAGTCCTTAGCGCGGTAAGGAGTAGATAGAACCTTATCCCACTAAGGTGACGAAATTTTGACAAGCCGTTCAACATTCCGTGTTATTGGTTTATAGAGATTTAGACATATAATGGTTCTTGTTTTTATTGAAATATTATTTAGGCCTAAATAATTCAGTATCTCTATTAGTTTTTCTATATTATTTAAAATATTCAAAAACTTTAACTGTACAAAAAACGATCGTAATGCCCAGTTATGTCTGTTTTCAAAATGGCGGGCGACGAACAGCTGATTCCAGTTGCCTACAAAATTGATGCTTCTGTTCCCATAATATTGATTAAATTATTAATTTTATTTAATTAATTTCATTCGTAAAGCTAAAAAAATAATAATTTCAAACAATTTTTATACCACTCTCCCGTAATATTGAAAACTATAATAATATAATAAATAAATAATTCCACCTAAATAACGTTTTACTTATTGAATAGTTTCATAGCTTCTTCCATACAAAATGAAAACATCTGTTGAAAATCACTAAAACTTTTGGTCATGATGACGTCACAAGATCACACTAAATACGGTGGTTTTCGGGGATCTTGAAAACTTAAAACTTTGACATTTATTTTAACTATTAAAACTAACTATAAAAATAAAAATAAATATGCAGTTATTTAAGTTAGAAGGTCATTATTCACTTTAAAAAAAATAAAAAAAATTGGACTGGAGTTCCTTATTGCGTGCATCTGCTTACATAAATTCAGGAATATATTTTCCTAAAGAGAATATGGAAAGGCTACAATATTTTTTATTGCTAGTGTTTTTCTTTAAAATTTAAATTTAAATCTGTAGTTTTAGCTCCTGAGGTCACTATAATAATTATTACGAGTATATTATGAAGAAATACCTGATTCTCATAAAACGAAATTTTGAATTTTATTTTTTATTTTATTGTTTTTGAGTTACTTTATACTACAAGAATTAAACTAATAAGCATAGTGTAACATTTCATTAGATAAATTTAAATATTTTTTACAGTAAGCATAACATTTCTTTTCAAATACATTCATTCTTTATACTTTCAGGCATTTCATCACACATATTTAGTCTTCTATACATTTTAGGCAGTTCTGTGATTTTGATTTTTTCATTTGTGGCAATCTAAATGTTTTATTGAAAAAATGTTAATTGTCAAGGAGAACGAAAAGAAAGTTTTTTTTCGAATTTTCATTTCTCCTGTTTTTTTAGAACTTATGATTTTATTTTGAAATTAAAAGTGAGTAGATCTTTCAGAATACTTAACATGTTTTTGTTAATTTATTTAAAAACAGATTTTAATTTATTTTTAAATTTTCAGAAAAAACCTCTTAAAATGCACGTCGTAAAGGACCCATTTATTTTTCTAGAAATATTTTGACGTTGCAGATCGAAAAAGATAAATGCCGAGAAAAATGAAATATTTAACTAACTTTTGGATTTCTTGCCCTTTACAGCATTTCAAAACTCCTCTACCGATATACGAGCACCTAGCACCCGGGTGTTAATCTGCTTTAAGGGGTAAGAAAAGGGGATGTGTTTGATTTTTCTCACACATACAGTCACCTTCCTCTTGTTTTGAAGATCATGTGTGCAAAATTTCACTAATCTTGTAAAAAACTGTACATTTGTTTAAAAAACAAACCCAGAGAGGCTCTTACAGAGGCGGATCGTGACTTTTGTGGGTGCTAGAGAGCTAATATTAAAAAAAATGGCATTATCGATATTATACAATTTGGGAGGCGGGAATGGGTACCGCAGCCCCGGGAACCTTTATTGGATAACCAACATCTCTGCCATACGTCAACCCAAGTGACCTATGGCAGAGATGATATAAGTTTGGTGATTTGGCTTCATGGGGTGAGGTCTGTCTAGGTCTTGGAGGCGGATGACCAGGACACACTGAACCCCAGATTCCTACCCACCCCTTAAACCATTTTCCTTCCCAGAACTCTCCTTCCCTTCCTTTCCTTAAAAAATCCTCCACACAGCATCTCCAAAGATGACATAGGCCCCGAGGGAAATTATTTTCCTCAGGGCCTTCTGTGTGGAGCTCATGTAAAAAAAAAAAAAAAATTGTAGCCGAAAAAAAATTTTTTTTTTTGAAAATGGTTTTTTGTATGAAGATTTTCAGAAAAATTTCAGTTTGGTAGTGCACTGCACCGTAATTTCTGAAAATTGAAAAACCGAATTTTCGACTTTTCGGTTACAACAATAGCAATTACGCAATTTTTTTTTAAATAACGCTCTAGCACACCCAAAAGTCACTGGCTCTTACAAAAGTGAACAAATTTTTTCCTCATTTCCTGGTTAGTACCTGTATAATATGTAAATGTTAGTAACTTACCGAAGAAATTTACTATGATGGTATATGATGAAAATATACTGAAGTCAACTTCATTGAACTGGTAAGCTCTTCTAGCGTAATAGTACTGGACGCTTCCCGCTCCTGAAAATAATAACAGTAATTTATTTATAACTTTTTTGCATTTTATTTACACAACACCTTTTGTACATTTTATAAGTACCTACACATTCTATTTATTAACCAAATATCGTAAGGTATGCCTTTACTTTTAAACCATCGAACGGTGAGCTCTGACGTCATGAAATCCTTGCAAAATATTTTATTTTTTATTTCTCTCCTGATAAAGCAGATTCTTGTTCTTGAGAGGAAAATTTATTTGTCACTACTACTTATACTTTTTGATCATTGAATCATCAACGCAACGATCAAGATGTAATGTTTAATTATTATTTCAACTGGCAAGACGCCGTATTATTTAAATTATTCTTTAGACTTTCAGGCAAGACGCCACCGTAATGTTTGAGTATTTTTTTTTTTTAAATTTTACTGGCAGGACGTATTGTTTAATTATTTTTTCAACTGGCAGGACTCCGTACTGATTAAATTATTCTTTAGACTTTACTGGCAAGACGCTATTTTGTTTGAATAAATTATTCTTTAAACTTTACTCTCGACACAGTATTTGCATAATTATTCTTTCAACTTCGCCGGCCAGACGCTATATTGAAATTATTCTTAAGGCTTTAATGGCAAGATGTTGTTTGAATAAATTATTTATTGTTATCAAGTTTAATTTGTAGAACTCCATTTTAATTTTTTTTATTTCTTTTATATATTTAATAATATTATTATTCAATTTATAAAAACAGTTTATTTATAAACAAGTTCTGCTAGGTAATTATTTTTACACGTGACAGCTGTTTCGCCTTCTGAAGGCATTATCAAACTGTCAGTTTGATAATGCCTTCAGTTTGTTTCTGAAGGCATTATCAAATTTGTCAGATTGATAATGCCTTCAGAATGACAGTTTGATAATGCCTTCAGAAGGCGAAACAGCTGTCACGTGTAAAAATAATTACCTAGCAGAACTTGTTTATAAATAAACTGTTTTTATAAATTGAATAATAATATTATTAAATATATAAAAGAAATAAAAAAAAATAAATAAAAAAATATTCTTTAACCTTTGCTCGCGAGACAGTATTTGTCTAATTATTCTTTCAACTTCGCCGGCACGATGCCGTATTGAAATTATTCTTTAAACTTTACTGGCAAGACGCGCGCCGTATTGTTTGATTATTCTTTAAACTTTACTCATGAGACAGTATTTGCATAATTATTCTTTCAACTTCGCCGGCCAGACGCGTATTGAAATTGTTCTTTAGGCTTTACTGGCAAGCCGCCGTATCGTTTGAATAAATTATTCTTTAAACTTTACTCGTGAGACAGTATTTGCTTAATTATTCTTTCAACTTCGCCGGCTAGACGCTGTATTGAAACTATTCTTTAGACTTTATTGACAAGACGCCGTATTGTTTGAATAAATTATTCTTTAAACTTTACCCGTGAGACAGTATTTGCTTAATTATTCTTTCAACTTCGCCGGCCAGACGCTGTATTGAAATTATTCTTAAGGCTTTAATGGCAAGATGCAGTGTTGTTTGAATAAATTATTCTTTAACCTTAACTCGCGAGATTATTTGTCTAATTATTCTTTCAACTTCGCCGGCAAGATGCCGTATTGAAATTATTCTTTAAACTTTACTGGCAAGACGCGCGCCGTATTGTTTGATTATTCTTTAAACTTTACTCATGAGACAGTATTTGCATAATTATTCTTTCAACTTCGCCGGCCAGACGCGTATTGAAATTGTTCTTTAGGCTTTACTGGCAAGCCGCCGTATCGTTTGAATAAATTATTCTTTAAACTTTACTCGTGAGACAGTATTTGCTTAATTATTCTTTCAACTTCGCCGGCCAGACGCTGTATTGAAACAACCATTCCTTAGACTTTATTGACAAGACGCGGTATTGTTTGAATAAATTATTCTTTAAACTTTACTCGTGAGACAGTATTTGCTTAATTATTCTTTCAACTTCGCCGGCCAGACGCTGTATTAAAATTGTTCTTTAGGCTTTACTAGCAAGCCGCCGTACCGTTTGACTAAATTATTCTTTAAACTTTACTCGTGAGACAGTATTTGCTTAATTATTTTTTCATCTTTGCTGGCAAGATGCCGTATTGGTTTGCTCATGTTTTTCAATTGTTTAATAATAATAAAAAAAAGTATTGAACGGTCTTGCGGAGCCTGGTAGTAAAACGATGTAGAATTAAGGCTGCGTATAAAATATTTCCTCCATCATTAAAGAATTATACAGCATAGTTTGAGTGTTGAATAATAAGTAGGTCGCATTTAATCATGTATGTATAAGCGAAACAATTTTTATCAATTCACTTCTTTGGTATTCCCCAGCACAAATATTATTGTATTGCAAGATCAAACAATAATGCGTTATTTTCAGGCTTGCCTTCCAAGGTTCAGTGAGATGTGGGATGTTTGCAAAATTATTTAACTTACTAACCCTGACAATGCATATGTTATAGTCAATCCCCGAAGCTCTGGCTCTCCTAATAGGTTTAACTAGTCAATCCTTAGGTCTGACTTAAGGATTGACTAGTCAAACCTAGGAGCGCCGGAGCTTCGAAGATTGACTATAACACATACACTTTTTGCTTCATTCGCGCTCATACACACTTTTCTGTTAATTCGACTCTTGACGAGGCCCAACTCTTCCCACCACTTGTCTTATATTCATTTCAGTTTCAATGCCGATAAATTGAAATACTAGCTGAAGTCCCCGGCGTTGCCCGAGATTTATGCAGAGTTTCAAAATCAGATGTAAACAGTGACCTTTACAAAAAAAGGTACAAGTTCCATAATTGATTGGATACATCATTTAACTGTAGTTATGCTTTACATTTCCTACCTACCTCACTAGGTGTTACCTGTTCCGAGGAAGGTGATAGGAATCTATTTTTATAAAGATGAGCGTCTGCCACCTGTGGCTGGCGGTTGATAGATTTGATTTTTAAACAAATCTTTTTTACGGTTTTATTCCGAGTTGATGAAATTTTGCACACTTGACTTACAAAACAAGAGGAATGTAACTGTCTACATTAGATTTTGAAAATTTCTCTTTGCACTTCCCGGGCAACGCCGGGGACTTCAGCTAACAAACAATGAATACGTATGTGTATGTATGTGTATGTTTATATATATATACATATATATTTTTTTTATATATTCCTCTAATATATTTAAATACTTTTTTTTTCTCTTCTAAATAACCAATGTTCAATAACTATTAAAATTTGAAAAAAAAAATAAAATACATATAAAACTTTCTATTACAACACATAAATACTTGTCATACATAAACATAAATAAACACGTAAACACCTCAGCACAGGTTCTCCTAGTGAGGTGTTCACGAAACATACAACAATACCTATCCACAGTTTCACCTTCACAAACCTACCTTACACCCAACATAATAAAATTACAATATATATTATGTAAAAATGTTTTTCAAAATTGATCTGTAGGTAAATACTGTAATGCATAGAAATAAATACATTTCAGTGACTGACAATTCTGTGGTGTTAAATTTAAATGTGCGAAACAGAATAATTAATAAAGTAGGTAATGTGGAAAAGAAGAAGAAAACATTTAATTGTACGAGTATTTTTAGACATAATATGGTTAATAAGACGTCAAATTATTATAAAGGCATATATACAATAAAGTAAAATAGTACAATAAAGTACAACTAAAATGCAGGGCAGTACAATTTGGAGGCGGGTATGGGTACCGCAGCCCCGGGGACCATTTATTGGCTAACCATCACCCCTGCCACAGGTCACCCAAGAGGTTCGCTAAGTTCGATAACTTAATAGAGGTGCCCGGGAGGGGGTTTTCTAAGTATTTTGCTCATCTTCTGCGTGGCAGGCCGGATCGGGAGGGACTGGTTGAAGGAGATATTTTGACCTCTCAAGCCGGACTCTCTCGATCCATCGCCTTGCACCAAAGTTGGAGGGATGGATTCATTCGTTCGTCACTTCTGAACAAATTGATCCCCAGAAACCTACGTTTTTCTTTGCCAGAATTTCCTTTCCTTTCTTTCCCTAAAAAGGCTCTCCACGCAGCAACTGCAAAGATCTCTTCAAGACCCGTGTTCACTCCTTCCTCACAGCATCATAAGATGACACAGGCCCTAAGGGAAAATATTTTCCTCAGAGCCTCCTGTGTGGAGTTAATGTAGAAAAAAAATTGTCTTGAGGGATTTTTTCCTTAGGGCAAATTCTCATTTTTTTAGAATTACATCCTGTGTGGAGATAATAAAAAACCGCACACATATTATCAGCAAGTTCTATTTTTATAAGGTCTTCAATTTCCTTGTGATATTTTCTTTTTAGTGTTTTCATTCCGTGATGTTTTGTTGAAGAAATACAATTAAGTAGATATTCCTTTTATATCATTCCGGTTTATGTACACTATGTCAACACTCCAAACCATCGGTGTGTGGTTTTCGTATACCTATGCCTTGTAATTTTCTTCCTTGTAATACAGTCATACTTGGTTAAAAACTCACGTGTCTCGGTATCATATTTCTGCAGCATTCCGTTTACCTTCATCACTATTCTACCGGTTCCATGATTCACTGTTATTTATTTATCCTTTGTTTTGTTTTATTTTTATGTAATAACGCATAAGAGTTCCAGCTGGTTTCCAATCGTCTGAAGCCAATGGGACTAGGGCATCCCCAAATGGAGTGAGTTATACAACAGAAGATGGAAGGAAGTAAGTCAGGGAAGAGGAAGTGGGAAGTACCTAAATGTTTAGATTTGGACATCGGCTGACGCCATTTTATGTTACCAAACTCGGCTAATGCCATTTTAAGTAACCTTTCAATTCTGAAAGCTGATCTTAACTTACACCAGAAGAGCGATTCTATATCTTTTGTGAGATCGAGATAGATATCGGGTGAGATCTCCTATCAGATTTGTGTGATTTTTGACGGCTGTTAAATGAATAAATAATCGTGCATACTTGCAGGAATTCGTCTTTAAAACGAGCTCACAGCTGAAATTCTGACATCGGCCGATAGAAAAAGCAAATAACAGCCATAGAAAATCACACAAATCTGACAGGAGATCTCGCCCGGTATCTATCTCGATCTCACAAAAGATATAGAAACGCTCTTCAGGGAGATTCTGAGAGTATTTTCCACTCTGGAACGTGCCGCAAATATATTATTTATTATGTTTATATTTAAATGATTACTTTTAATGCAATCTTAACCATTAAATCTTGTTTTATGTGTTATTATGTATGACGTTGGGAATTTAGTGCAAGACTTTGCATATTGTGAAAGTGTACGTATTGAAGTGTGTGGATACCCAATTGATTTTACGACTCAACTTTCAAGAGAAATCAATACTTCTAAGAATTCATAATCAGCTATATCATAGATATTTTAATTATTTGGGGGAAAAACACTTTTGCATTATTAAGATGAATTATTTTTTTGTTTGCGCCCGTACATGTATCTACAATATGAATGTGAGTAAATAGTTTTATCATACAAAGTCAGCACGGTATACGGTTGACATTTGTCACATGAGAACGGGTCGCTTTTTCAACTCGTTATTGTGTTCAACAGCTCAGCTGTGTTTCCTCCTTCATACAACATGGTATCTTCAAGACCAATGTTCATTACTTCCTCTCCTCAAAAAGACCCTACACATAGCATTTCAGATGTCATAGGCCCTCAGGGAAATTATTTTCCTTAGGGCCTCCTGTGTGTAGTAAATATAAAAAAAGTTCTTCAAGAAAGTCGTACAAATTTACACCTACACAACTTTATATTTACATGTACACATTTTACATCAATTTTCAAATTGGGTTCGAAAAGTGATGTTTGCAATTACAGACCAATACGTATTCAATCCACCATACCTAAACTCTTTGAAAGCTTAGGCTTAGTGCTGGACAAAATTTTTACATAAATAAAGCCCGTTATAGCACCTTATCATGGATTTACGTCAGGTAGAAATACTCTTTCCAAATGAATTACATTAGGTAGAAGTACTTTTTCCAAATTAATTACTTCAGGTAGAAGTACTCTTTCCAAATTAATTACGTGAGGTAGAAGTACTCTTTCCAAATTAATTACGTCAGGTAGAAGTACTCTTTCCGAATTAATTATCTATGAAAAGTTTATAACCAATGCTTTTAAAGAAATAAAAAACAGTTCACTCTGTTAATATTGATTTTATAAAAACCTTGGAAATAGTTTCCAATAAATTTTTTTTTTTGGAAATTAGAAAAGCTTGGTTTCCGTGGCTACATTTCGGATAGGGTTTGAAAGCTATCTTTCTGGTAAAATAAAATCCTCTCCGTCAGAAAAAAAATGCATTAAGTTGAGTTGCTTTTTACAAATTATGCTTTAAAATATTAAGATGAATTAGTTGTTTGCGCCCAATACGCAATATGAATATGAATAAATAGTTTGGTTCATAAACTTTCTTTCAAGAAAGTTTAAAATATTGGATTGAATTCCCGGTATAAAATTGTTTTGTTAGCCTTCCTTGAAAGATTTGATTGTGTTTACCGGCAATACCATTTATTCATATTTATATTGCACACGTACAGGCGCAAAACAATTAATTTATCGTCATTTTATAAAGCGTAACTTGAAAAAAAAAAACCTTTTTTCTCTAAAATAATTAAATCGAGCCACATATATAAGAATAGATTATGAATGAATAAATTGATTTCTCTTGCAAATTGCATCGTAAAGGGGCCGACAGATTTACCTATAAATAATTATTATTTGGCTTGGCCTATTTCAGCAGATCGCTCGCCATACATTCCTTGACATGGTTTTATGTTTCTATTATTTTGGATGAATCCATTTTAACGTTCGTTTTTTTATTGTCCGTCATTATTTAGGTATATGTATTTTTTTAATGCGAATTTCCAGAACGAAATATTTGTGAAGTCATGTTGTTTTCCATAATTTGAAATGCATTGATTTGCTAATTTTGGTACTTTGATTGTGATGACATCAAACGGCTCAACCCTCAATCACCATATTCCTTAATCACCTCTTCAAGTGACATTTTGTCCTTGTAATATTGTAAGTCGTTAGATATCACCCATCTCTTTCTCTCCATCACTATGTACATAAGATGTTGATTTTACCCTCTCATTATTTCCTTATATTATGTTTTGTCCTTTTCTACACGCATATAAACTCACACAATGTATATTTTAGATCAGTTTAATTTTTGCATACCCTGAAGATGCTTATGTAAAGCGAAACCGGTCGGTAGCAGAAAAATTAAATAAATCGTGGTTACAAACAAAATTTTTGTGTTATTTCAATTTATTATTTCAATTGGATTAATGGTGAAATAACACAAATTAGTAAAATAAAATTTACTTATGCGCGCCGAGATTTGAATCCGAGACCTCCTGATTCGTAGCCGAGGATCTTAACCACTCAACCACGGAGGCCGTCAGTTTAAAAAATTCGTTACGAATCTTTCTAATCAGAATCAGGCTGGACCGATTTTCTATGAATTTTCTGTGAATTTCGCGATTAGATAGTCAGATGTTTAATTGTGCAATTAATTCAACTTTCAAAACGTTTGAAAAATAAGAACAAAGATTTATTTTTCAGAAAAATCAATTTGGGAGGCGGGAATGGGTACCACCGCCCCGGGAACCTTTATTAGATAATCAATACCTCTGCCATAGGTCACCCCAAGTGGTTCGCAACGTTTGATGATTTAGCAGGAGTGCCGGGGTTCATGGGGTGAGGTTTGTCTAGGTCTTGGAGGCGGATGACCAGGACACACTGAACCCCAGATTCCTACCCACCCCTTAAACCCTTTTCCTTCCCAGAACTCTCCTCTCCTCCTTTTCCTTAAAAAATCCTCCACACAGTATCTCCAAAGACAACAAAGGCCCTGAAGGAAATTATTTGCCTCATGTAAAAAAAAAATCAAGTGTACCTACAGCCAGAAAAGCATTTCTGCCTTTTGGCTGCACCGCATACACGTTATATTTTTATTTATTTTTTATTTTTATTTAAGATTTAACTCCAGCAGGGCTGAGAGAGGTGTGCAATCCCAGTCTGCCATATTTCATAAATAACTATAATACATATAATTATATAAGTTGTACTCATTTTAAATTATAAAAAATTGATAATCAATGTAAAGAAGAGGTTAAAAATGAAAATGTTTGTGCACGTAACTTGCAATTATTTATAATGCAAAGAAAATTAAAAATTTCAAAAAAAAAAATCTCTTGCCTTATTTTATTGCCATTCTGAATTATTTGAACAGATTTTTTGGTTGGTTACTGTTATTTGAGACCCGCGTTTCATGAAGGAAAAAATAATTGCTGCTCGGTATTTTAAATCTTTGATCCGATTACTTATTACCAGCTTCGAAGAAGATCGTGGCTTGCTCCAATAATTTTAAGAAAAACAACTTTTTATTGAAGCATTTAATTTTCCTATATTTCCATAAGGTTTGATTTCCCCCATACACGGTGCGGATACATAGACACTTAGATCCAGCAAAGAAAAAGGAAAGACGCTCTCGACTCTCGAAATGTGGTGTTGAACAAAAATGCTCAGGATTCCATGGACAGCCAGACACACAAATATATCCGTGCTTGAAGAACTAGAGGCACAAGGGGCTTTCAACTATTTGTCTACAACGTTTTTTAAGATTCTTTGGACACGTTGCTCACCAAACCGAGGACTCCAATTTGGAGAAACTTATAATCAGTGGCAAAATATTAGACAGATGAAGCAGAAGAAAGTCACCAATGCTCTGGAGTGACCAAATAACAATGGCATTGGTGCCCTTGGCCCTCCGCGCAGCGCAGAACCTCGAGGAGTGGAGGAGCCTTGTCCACCAAAGAAATCGGAACAGAGGTCACGTTCCTCAGAAATGAGAAACCGATTTAAGGAGTGTAACATTGGCTTCCGAAAATCGTAGTATCCTTTCTCAAAATCGAACGGTTCTTTTAGAATTCGGAAGATTTCCTAATTTATTAATATACAAAAATGCAATAAATGCTAAGGAAAAATAAATAGCATTAGAAGCAAAACACAGAATTAATAAAATACTTGATATTTGTTAAACTTTAAATTAAATATTGGTCTGTTTCGTAATGTTCGTCGATAAGATTTCTTTAACCTTTTGACCTTTCGAGTTAATATTATCTCATCTAATACGATGAACAGAATTCTGGTTTTACCCGTAAATATGTATGTATAAACATGTGTAATACTGACCATGAACCGGTCCCGACACTAGGATATAGCACACCACAAGAAGAATCGTCTGAAGTCTTCGATTTGTTGCGCGCTTCTTGAAAATAACCATGAAGGTGTCCCAAACGTGAACCAAGCTAAAGAACTGGGTACAAGAAGTCAATTCTTTCTGTTGGTTCGTACCCACTTCTTTTACGACCTTCTTGTCATGGATCCCGAAGTATCCGTACAAAAACGCAGCACCGTAGAATGCAATTGAAATTGTGAAAACCCCGTAGAATCCAATGGCATTTAGTAATGTTCCACTCAAAGCCATTCCGACTGGAAGTGCCAAGGATATGAATGTATTCACTACACCAATTCTGAAGGTCCTTTCTTCGGGAGTCGTGTTGTCGGCTAAATAGGTGAAGATACCCAGGAACATCGTGGCGTAGCCTCCTGTTAAAGCCGGTGGTAGAGCTTCTATCACGCCAGCCACTTCCAGGGGCCATTGGAGGAAATAATATGTGCAGAAAATCAAGCCAACCGCGGTCAGGAACTCTCCCAGGATAGGTACCAGCATACAAGGCTTTCTCTTGCCCGTGCGGTCGCTCCAAGGTCCAATGAAGAGGATCATGATGGCCGGAAGGGCCGTTTGCAAGGGTAGTCTCCATGCTCCCATATAAGCCACCAGCTTCTGAACTTCGACTTCTTCTATTGACCCGTTCAATCTCTGCGTTATGATATCGTCACACAGTTCTGTGGAGTAGTTTTGATTGACTCTGCAAGCCTTTTCCAAGTTGAGATTCTGCACCGCAATACTTGCTATGACACTGGGCATGATGTAGCAAGCTAGCATAGGTTCCACGGTGATGTATCTTCTGGCAATACCGATCCTTTCGCAAAATGAAGAGTTCTTCCATACTTTTGGTTCTGCAGTGCTCGGGTTGGCTTCCATATCTTTTGACCCATCCTTCACATCAGCTAACTGCGTCTGAGGTTCCTTTTCAGCTTTGTCTTCCATTTTACCGCTTATTATATTAAACTTATCACTTTTATGTAACACAGGTAAACTACCGATAACGTTGTTAGCGTCTAGAGATTCTTCTGCAAATCCCAAACGTTTATTTGAACGCGATGCATTTTATGTTTTAGCTTTATCAAATCCAGTGTATAAGTTTACGGTGTTTACAAACAGTTCGTCGTAATATCGTTCACTCCAAGCGGCCGCGACTAGACACCGACAGCCAACATGCACAAGACCCGCACGCACACTGAACTGCTAAATTGAACGCAACGCAACACTGAATTACAGAATTGTAGAAGTTCCTGAATGTGCGCAAAGAACACTGAAGACGACACGCTGCGCTGACAAAGGTTCATTGATAAAACGAGCTAGGTTCGCAAGTCCCACAAAATATTATTTGATGGATACATAAAACATTATGTCGTTTAAATATTCATAGCCATTTACAGGCATCAGTGTGATCGTAAAGAGTGCGGTTGGTTTCAGTTCGGTTTTAAAATATTATGATAAACATGGCAGATTAATTTTCAAATTTCTTTTTCCTCATACCTGAAGGTTTGGCAAGCCAATGAAAATAACCTACATCGTTGATATATTAGAAAAACCACGAAACTCTTTCCGTATTTTTCATATTGGAAAAAAAAAAAATTAATTTTGTCACTATTTACAAAAATACATGTTTCATGGATTACTTCGTTTATTTTTTGTGAATTACTAGCTCAGCCCCGTGACAAATCACGGGATATTATACGTTACTTGTCAAAATTTAAAAGAAATATGTACATTTTTCAAATACAGACTGTTACATTAAAATAATTTTGAGGTAAAAATGTAATAAGAATGTTAATAAAAATATCTTCACATAAATAATAATTCTTTCATACAGGATGCGGTGATCTTGCAATGCAATGTAATCCGTGTTGGCATAAAATACAAAACAATATGTATAAGTTTGTCATTGTACATCTGTCTCATGAAAAGGGTCGTTTCTACGATTCGTTCCTGGGTTCAACAGCTGTTGAGTTCACTGTAGAAAGATTTGTCGTCTTCTGTGTTTCCATCCTCCTACAACATGTGTCTTTTCAAGACCCATATTCACTGCTTTCTCTCTTCAAAAAGACCTTCCACACAACATCCTCAAATAAGACATAGACCCTGAGGCAAATTATTTTCCTCAGGGCCTCCCGTAAAGAGTTAATATACAAATGGTGCATTACAATCAGGTTGAATTTTGCAAATGGCACTTATATCAAAAGAAAAGCCGAGTTCTAGAGTTACAGATATAGTTACAGATAGATAGATAAAATAGAGACAGTATTATTTAGGAAGGTACCTACATATAAAAAAATACGAGTGTGCTTTAGACCACACGACTGAAGTAAAATTTATATGAGAGGAAGAGAGAAAGAAAATGTTCGCGCGCACCGCTCTCTCTTGCTCCTACAGTGTGATACAGACAATAGGCCTGCACTGTGTCTTAGATACACGAAACGTAACTGGCTATGAGAGAAAGAGAGAAAGAAAATGTGTGCTCGCACCTCTCTCTCTTCCCTCTACAGTAATACGAATCGTACATTATTACGAAACGTAACTCTCTCTCTTTCTATCTTCACTATCTTATATCTCCCTCTCAACTACCGTTCGCCTCGTTTTCGTAACGCTCTCGTCACGCATTCACCAACTTACTCCCCAAGTCAAGCGTGCGTAAAGAAGTTTTACTTGAAAAATCTAGCAATAAAAACATTTGTTGTCACTTCTCGTGGGATAATCTGAAAACAATTTTAACCGAGCATCTGTAAGACAAAAAAAGCACGACATGGGTCCGCGTAACTCGTGGTAGCTATTTCTGTGACAAAAATGTGAGATTCAAATTTAGACGACCGGCTTTGAGCAAAAAAAAAACACGCTTTACGTTTGGTTATATTTTAATTATTTCTGATTCAGATTATTCATCACATGCAAATTATTCTTTTCACCACACGACAGAAGAAGAGCGAACAAAATTCTTAAACTAAATGTTTTGGCTAGTTGTGGCAATAGCGTCTTAATTCTTTACATTTTTTTTTCATTACTTCCATTTTTTGCACAAAATCTTTCGTAAAATTAATATCTCACTGAAAACTTTCGATTTGTGAGTTCGTTATGTGAAGAGTTTCTAGGTCAACCCAATTACTTTCAGCTCACAACAAAAATAAATGATATACGGGACTTTAAAATTGTTGTAGCTTTTGATGTAGGCGGGAGCAAATTGATTTATTCATTGTTTGAAACATTTTCATTGCAATTGATTCCAATGACTAGATATTAACAATCCAATTAGAAAAGTTTGCTGCTGGTGTAAATCAAGGTTTACATGTTACTAATTGGAGATGCTCCTAGTGAAATATCAGAAATAATAATAAACAAAATAAATACAAAAAAAGCAAATCTTACTTTAACTTATTTATTCCCCTACAAATAAATATTTTTGAAGTGAAACTTCTTTAGCATCGTTGTGATTTGAAACTCGGATGAAACGGAAATGACGCATTACAGTACCTGCGAAGCGTCAAACTGCTCTCATTGGCCGCTTTGATTATGTTCTCACTTTTCAAGGCTCCTTTTGGTTGAGATATGAAACGGAAATAACGCATTACAATACCAACGAAGCGTCAAACTGGGCTCATTGGCCACTTAAATTTAATCACTTTTCAAGGCATGCTTTCCCATTGGTTGAGATTGTTTTGGTGAAGTTTCGCTTCTACAGCGTGTGGACTGCACTCGATTTTTTTTTATAATAGTATAAAAATTTGAAAAACTCAAATTTCCTTTGAATTTAAGTGTCATTATCAAAATTGGATTTACTTTCTTACTTTAAAAATAATTACATCCATATTACATCCATACTAATATTATAAATGCGAAACTGCTCGAGTTCGTTTATGACCTTTTCACGCATAACACAATATAAAGACTTTAATAATTCTTTCACCAATATAAAGCTAAATTATATGCGCAGACTACAGGTTGTATATGATGGTAAGCTCTGGCGTTATGAAATTATAAATATTAATATATTATATTTGTTATACGTTTTCTGTCGCTAACAAAAGCGAGTTTTTGCTAACGTCAGAAAAAAATCTTTTCTATGGAAACAATGTTGATATATTTTTGGGCTCTATGCTGGTAGATACTCAGTCTACTTACTGGTCAGCTACTACTGCAGAAAATTCAAATATCAGAATTCGGTTTTTTTTTGGACAAGCTTCTGTTTTGCAATAAATGTCAGATAAGAGTTCCTACATTAAAAATATAATTCGTAACGATTATAAAGACTGAATAATAAATAGTGTAATTTTTTAATTAAACTAACAAACTTCCAAATATTTAATTAAAAATAAACATCCGAAATGTTTGTAAGCGCATAAATTCCGAACGAATTAACAAAATTGAATAATTCTTTTTTTCTTTGAGCTATAGCTTTATGAAATTTAGGTGGCAGGCGAGATGTTTTAAAACTGAATGTAAGGGAATGAATGTATGGAATGCGGAGGGGGTGGGGGTGAGGAGAAGGGGGGATAATTGATAAGTTCAACCGCTACAGTAATTTCCCGTAATACCATGCGAGCGAAGCCGCGGGGAAAAGCTAGTAATATTATAACCGAAAAACACTTTTATTTTTTCTTTTTAAAAATGTAATTATACTATTCCGTGATCTTTCACGGCTCAGCACTAATAATGTTCGTTGTAGTATAATGAGTTTTATTACTATTCTACTTTTAACAACAAAATTAATTCATATCAATACATATTTTTTTACCTCTTCAACATTCGCAAATACACTTTGTGGCGTCATTGTAGATTAAATGAAAACCAATAACTTCGTAAACACCGCTATTTTTTTTTTACATGAGCTCCACACAGGAGGCCTTGAGAAAAATAATTTCCCTCAGGGCCTATGTCATCTTTGGAGATTCTGGGTGGAGGGTTTTTTAAGGAAAGGAAGGGAAGGAGAGTTCTGGGAAGGAAAAGGGTTTAAGAGGTGGGTAGGAATCTGGGGTCAATGTGTTCTAGTAATTCGCCTCCAAGACCTAGACAAACCTCACCTCACGAACCCGGGCACCCCTGCTAAATCACCAAACGTAGCGAACCACTTGGGGTGACTTATGGCAGAGGTGTTGGCTATCCAATAAAGGTTCCCGGGGCGGCGGTACCCATTCCCACCTCCCAAATTGAAAATATTGTTTAAATTAAATTAAATATTTATTAAATTCATTGTTTTAATTAAAACATAGTTTCGAAAATTATGTTTTCTTCGACAGGATATGATTATATTAAAAATAACAAAAGAAGAAAAAGTGTAGATAAATAAGAACAATAGAAAAAATATTGAAGGAGAGGTGATTAAGTACTTCAACATATTATAAAAAACAATCGTATAAAATGAAATAAAAAATAAAAAATTTAGAATGTGTAAAAATTGCAATTATATAACAAAAAACTTTTAAAACAAACAAAATATTTAGTAGTCTAAATAACAAAATAAAATAAATTATTATAAAGGTATGGGGCCACCCATAAATTCATGCCCCAATTTTAAACCCCCTCCTGGTCCCTGTCCCACATCGTCACATTTGTGAGACCCCTCCCCCCTAGTGTGACGTCATATATTTTGCAATATTTTAAATTTTTTTTACGTTGACATTTAAGTTTTGGTTATAATAATTTAGATGTATACGTGTGACGTCTCAGAGCTGATGACCCCCCCATACCCCTTGTCACACAATGTCACACTTCTCTACTCCCCCCCCCCCTTTAAGGTGTGACCTAATGTATGGATGGCCCCTAAGTATTAATATGAACTTAAGATGGCTATTTTTCAAAAAATGGCTTTACATATAGTTATTTGTTTTCATTAAATCGTATTTTTTAATTTAAAAAATAGCTAATTTTAACTTGGTTCGTTTTACAGAAGCCGCGACGAGCGAGTTCGAGGAATTCAAGAAGAAAACACAGCCTGTAGGTAGGTCTCTACCTGTTTCACATTGTGTTGTATAGACTGCAGTACGATCCGTAAACAGGCACCCATAATAAACACACATACAACCAAGTTCTCAATTATTTTTCCTTTTACTTCGTATTTCTAACTATAGAACCAGGAATCTAGCGCTTGAAATTATTTATAGTATAGAAGTGAGAGATTAGCAAATTATTACCATTTATGCCTAAGACCTTCTACCGCTGGGAATTATATATACACCAACAGGCGCTTTTGTAGTTCCCACGGCAACGGTGCGGCGACGAAAACGGCTTGTGGCATCTCAATTCTTTAAGGCGCCGTATACCCGCTCAAAAAGAACAAGATGGAGAGATACAAAAATACGAATTTTAGAGAGAGCACGCTAATATTAAAATCAATAAAATTTAAGCGAAAATTGTGAAAATGTTTAATAAAACACGACTCGTTTAAAATAGAGCAAACATCTCACATGGAAAATCTAAAATCGCATTTAAAAAAACACTGTGCATTTTTTCATACATATCTTAAATACAAAAATCAATTTTTAAACAAAAATTGATTTTTATATTTTTGTTTGTTTGTTTGTTCGTATGTTATGCGCTGCCATACCTATTGCGAATAAACTTTGGTGATTTGTTGTGCGCATGCCCGTGAAGTTTGTAGGATATATAAAATGGTAAGTTCTGGCGTTATGAAATTTTTATAAATATAAATGAGTGTATTTTTTATATCTTAGCGGCAGGGAGGGAAGGCATGTGGGGAAGGGTAATGAATGAGGTGGGGTTAACAGGAGGGATGACGAGGGAGGGGAGGGCGTGGAAGGGGAATGCAGGGGGGAGGGGACGTGGGAGGGGAACGGGGACGCATGGGAAAGGAATTGCGGAGAGAAAAAAATTATTTCTTTGCAATGCAACGCATGCCGGGTACCAGCTAGTATCTTATAAAATAAGTGAAAAAAAAGTGTTTTAAATAATGTTCGTAGCAAACTTCGCGATTTATTTCTATCGAGGGAATTTCATGTAATTTGTATTTCGGCGTGGGAAACGTCTAGATATTATCTTCAAAAAGAACATTATTTTTTACGAGCTTTAAAACAGTGTTTAAGGAAAACAAGTAATAAATCGGTAGAAATTCGGGATGCGGTGGCTTAATATGTGTGAGGAAGGTGCAAGAAAATGATTACGTTTTTCCTTTGGTGGAAGTGACGTACACTATTTACCTCAGCGTTTGTCTCACTATTATTGTGTGAGAAAGAGCTGCAGCATTAAACGTATGTTTATCGCATTTTTTGTGCCGTCACCGTGCCGTAACAGAGGGAATTATAAAAACGCTCATTAGCTAATGATCGTTCGAAAACGAATAAAATCTGTTTACCTACATTTATTAAAGAAAGTCCAGTGGGTATTTTTTTATACTAACGAAGAGACGAAAAAAGTCATAAATTTCTCCACGATTATAACTTCGTGAATGTTATCTTGATTCTTATTTATTGTACATATCAATCCGTTTATGACGAGAGAACTATTTATTCCAGCTCACATGTATCTCCCTCACATGAGAAATATGATCTAAACTAAGGGTGGCCAAACCGCGGCCCGCGGGCCGCATGCGGCCCGCTGGGAGTCTTCTTGAGCACATGCGCACATTTTTTTTCTTTTGGTGTACAAAAAAACCGCCAAAAGAATATTGCAACGTGCATAGTTCGTATCATATCTCATAATATACGGAAGTATCTCTGCACATTAATTCAACTATCGTGACAATTTCTGGTCGATATAGTTAGCCACCTAAATGTTGTTAATACTCGTCTACAAAGGAAAGATCAACTAATTAATAACATGTATGATCTTATTTCAGCAGTCCAAGTAAAACTTAGGCTTTGGAAACAACCGTTAAAGGAAAAAAAATCTTCACCCACTTTACTACATTGTTATTGCAGCCAGGTGTCACACAAAGGGCGGCGGATAAATACTCTTCGTTGATATCCGACTTGAACCTGGAATTTGAAAACCGATTACAAGATTTTTAAAAGCATCGTGTGCTTTTTGCTGCATTTGCAACGCCATTCTCCATTCTCGCGAATTTATTGCCAGGAATTTTAGAAAAGGAACATAGTGAAATGTGTTGTGATGGACAGGGAGAAATTTAATCAGGTTGGTTTGGAAGAGTTTTACAAAACATATTTGGATAAAGAGAAATATCCTGCATTTTACAAACATGCTCTATCGATGATTCCGCTATTTAGACACACTTGCAAATGTGAATAGCTTTTTGGTTGAATAAAGCACATTAAATCTTAAATGAGAACACGAATCACTGTTGAGCATTTAGAAAACTGCGTGTAGTAACAATATCAACCGTTATCAACATTGATGCACTTGTTCTGACAAACAAAATCAGACGTCTCACTAAAATTAATTATATTTTGTTTATTTTTTATTATTATTTTTTGTATTGTATTGCCTAACTCTAATCTAATAAATATATTTGATTCTCATTTCTGTTATATGTTCTTAAAAAAAAAACAATATATTTCTTGTTTGATTTGAATAAAAACATAATTTTGTTGTACGGCCCGGTAGGAAATCTCATTTCTAAAATATGGCCCGGTTGCTGAAAAGGTTGGCCACCCATGATCTAAACGTTATTAGAAAGAGAAAACTCCACGCTTATAATCAAGTCTAGAATTTAACCATAATAACGTTTATAATTCATTTAACTAAAAAAATTGTCTTTTTCTTTTTTTTTGTTACCAGTAATTGTAGATAGAAAAGGATGAACCATTTTTAAAACTTTTTTATGTTTGTATTAAAAATTTTGGTATTTCAAGAATTATATTTTTATTTCTAATAAAAACATTTGAAAAAATATTTCATCACCTTTTAAAAACGAAGTTTTAGTTATCGAATATGTTCCATTTATTTAGATTTTATTGCAAAGCGGAAATATTTTGGCCTTCTGACAAAATACTCCTGAGGGGATAAATATATAAAACCAACCGGTTACCATTCAAACTGATTGGTTCTATACAAGTGTTGTATAAAAAATATAAGTGTTTTTGTATAAGTGTTAAATAAAGACGTATTAAATTAATTACAGAGTTATAGTGTATCTGCAGGTAACATAGAAGAGGGTGAGAGAACATTAACTTTGCTGAGCGGAGAGGGAGAGGTAAAGGTAAAAGAGGTAAAAGTAGGTGTAGGGAAAGGAAATATGTTTAAAATTGGGCTATTTAATAAATCTAGACGCATTCAAACGAATTTATTTTATAAATATATACAAGTGTTAAAATATATACATGTAAAAATTAAAATTTATTTTTTTCAATCAACCAAACCTTTCGATTTGTCAAACTCTTTACTGTGATTGTGAGAACAGATATGAGTAGGTACTCGCAAGTCTAGTCTGGTGAATTTGAGACACGGAAAATCATTAATATTTGGAAGCGAATAGATTTTATTTTAGAGACTATTTGTGTCGATAAATGAGTCCAAGCACTCCGGGCATTGTTGTGATTTAACAGAACTGTAACATTTGTGTTACACTTCTGTTACATTGAGTTGGGTTTAATCAATTTCAATTCGTCACTTGTCCAAAACGTCATATTCAATCTTCGTTGATTGATCTTTCCTTTTCCAAAAATCATTCAGTTATTACACTTTATATTAGCTCTACGCCAGTTATACGAACTTTTAAACTTTTTTTTAACTCTTTGAACTCGCGATAAAAAGATGTTTTTACATAATACACTAAGAAATAACGATATTCTACGAAAAGTTTGCATTTATCCTCAAGCGTGGGTTGAGAGGAGAGAGCGCTATGAACCACTGTGTTCCGACCTAGATTCCTTGCTTCACTCACCTTCATATATCTTCTACATCTATAGTTTTGTATTGACTTTTTTATTGTGAATACTGCACATGAGTTTCAATTGCTCCCATCTGGAGAGAGTGAGATTATGGCATCCCCAATTTGGGTACGTTGTGTGACTGAAGGTAGTGGGAGGAGAACGAGATGTGGAAGAGGAAGGCGGGAAATACCTGGCTATTCAGATCTGGTTAGGAGCTCTTCAAGTATTACGTAACGCAATTTGGGGGGAGAGAGGGGCCTTGTAAAACGTTTCTATGTTTACCGGGGCGGTAGGGGGGTTCGAACAAGGCGTTACACAACATGTTTTTTTTTAAATTTAAATAAAAAACTAGGGAATTAAAATCTTCCTTGTTGGCAAACCCTTTCGTTTATGTTTTACGGAAAATCCCTCGACTGTATTGTACGTAATTTTTATTTTGTTCTTCCAAGATGAAAACCCTTTTCTTTTATGTTTTACGGGGAATCCCTCGACTGTATTGTACGTCATTTTAATTTTAATTTCGTTGTCAAAATCAAATCAAATTGGTAAAAAATAGTCAGTTGGGTGTTAAGTAAGGTTTAGGGAGGGGGAGTGGGTGTACAGAAAAACTTTACGGCGCGTTAGATGGGGAGGAGGGAGGATAAAAAATCTTCAAAAATTGCGTTACGTAATACTTGAACGCTCCATTTCAATTCTGAATAGTGGTTTTACACCAGCACGATAATGAAAATATCTTTCGCTAATTAATTAATTGTAAAATAACACTTTGATTTCACCATGTTTACAAGGCGACTTCTATCCGTGGCATATTTGTTTACGCTTTAGATTATGAGTCAAATGTTGAAATGTTGTTGATTGGAAGTGTCGTTGACCTTTCTAAAATACTAAATAAACAAATTGGATGGTATGGAACGATGAGAAAAAATGCAAGAGTTTCCAGGACTTCCCCGACTTCTATTTCCATTTACTTGCACGTCATAATTATTCTTATTCGTCTCACAGTCAATACGTCCAGGTAGGTACGTGAGCAAACTATCTAAACGCCTCTTTGCCTGGTATTATTCATAATGCTTAAATCGACCTTCTATTATAATTGGATCTCCTTATTCATTCGTAATTCGGTCGTGCGGGGTTTTTACCGCACATACGCCTAAGGGGGATAATTTCTTACACCATTAACCCACTTTCTTCCTTTCTCTGCCAATTCCAAGCGCCATTGTAACACGATACCTCACTCCTCTGTGGACTTTGGTAACTTATTCTTAGTGACTACTGTATTTTATCCATAAATAAACCAATCCCTAGATCGATATTTTCGGACCTTCTCCATACAATGCATTGTGTCATCAACTTAAACACGGAAAAATGAACCAATCTTTTTTTAGAAAGTTAAAGGCCATTTGTCTATCTTGCACTCGACCTACTCCATCAACTCATTAGCCCAATAAACTTCCCGATCAAAAAGAAGAAGATGGAGAGATATATAATTACGAAAGTTGGACAGAGCGCGCTAATATTTTCAATGACAAAATTGAAGCGAAAATTGGGAAAATGCTTGATAAAACATGACTCGTTTAAAATAGAGCAAAAATCTCGTGGAAGGAATTTTAAATATTATTTAAAGAAACATTGTGAATTTTTTCACTAATATAACTTGTAAAATAATAGCAGTAGACTTGCTTTTAATAATTTTCGGAGCATACTTTGCGATTTTTTTCTATCGAAGTAATTTCATATAATTTGCGTTTCGGCGTGGAACGTATCTAGATATTATCTTCAAAAATAATATATATTTTTTTAAGATCTTAAAAACTTCAAATGTTTAAGGGAGATATGTAGGAAATCGGTCGAAATTCGGATAGCGGCAGCTTAAGGGTACTACTTTAAATACTTTTATTTTCAGAAAGACAATCGATAATAACACATAGAAACACTGGATCAGTTCCGCCGATAATTGATATGTAAAGGAATGTGAAACGTTACATAACCTCAATTTGTTTTATGGCTAAATTAAACTGAATGTTTATATAATCACCTCATTTTTTGACAAATTGTTGACGTATTTGAATCTTTTTCCACCTCTGGAATTCAATGTATAATGATTTTTCGATTAAAAATTTGCAGGATAAAATAGTTGGAACGTAAATAAATACGCGAAATTGCAGCAGCTTCTGATAATATATGAGGTTCGAGCTTCTAGTTTGAAGAAGACGCGATATGAAAAATTATTCCTCCTGGGGCAAAATCAGGGGAGTGTATCTTCCCCTGATATTTTGGGGAGATACACTCCCCTGATTTTGCCCCAGGAGGAATAATTTTTCATATCGCGTCTTCTTCAAACTAGAAGCTCGAACCTCATATATTATCAGAAGCTGCTGCAATTTCGCGTATTTATTTACGTTCCAACAATCAGGGGAGTGTATCTCCCCAAAATATCAGGGGAAGATACACTCCCCTGATTTTGCCCCACGAGCCGTATATTTAATGAATCCAGTAAGTTTTATTTAATTACACCTAATTTTATCTGTATATTATGCAGCATTGGGCAGCCACCTCTGGTCTGGAGCTCCAAAATACTTGAAAAATACCCTCGACTCTGTGCAGAAGCGGGCGGTCCATTTGATAGATTCTCCCACCTTAACGAACGGATTTCAATCTTTAGATCACAGGCGTCGGGTGGGAATGCTATCCCTGTTCTACCGGTATTTCAATAGAAGATGCTCTGGGGAACTAGCCTCATTGATCCCTTCGGCACCGGTGCATAATCGGGAGACACGCCAAACGCGCGCCCAACATACGTACGGGTCGTTTTTTCGACTCGTTCTTGAGTTCAACAGCTCGGCTATGGAACGATTTGCCGGCCTCTATGTTTCTTCCCTCCTACAACATGGGTCTCTTCAAGACCAATGTTCATTCCTTCCTCTCCTCAAAAAGACCCTCCACACAGCATCCCAGATAACATAGGCCTTGAGGGAAATTATTTTCCTCAGTGCCTCCTATGTCGAGTTAATGTAAAAAAAAAAAAGTGGCATCACGTTAGGGTCCTTTTTTATATTAATAATTACCCCCAGGGCCAATGTCATATTTGGGGATGCTGTGTGGAAAGTATTTTTGAGTGATTTGCAATTATGTATTGAACTCTTACAGAAAGATTACATTGAACTTTTGAAATGGTCTCATGACTCTGGTTTACTCATAAATGCAAAAAAAAACTAAATTGTTACATATAAGATCGCCCAATGCCAAGGCAAATATTATTACACCTGAAATAAAAACACATACTTCAGATTGCTTACACGTCGGTATCTCTGCTTTGTGTACATGTGAAAATATTGAACTAGTCAAAGAACACGTTTATTTAGGTGTAATTATTGATTGCTTTTTCAAATGGGATTTACAAATAAATAAAGTCTGTGAACGACTCAGACTCACTGTTAGCATATTATATAAATTAAAATTTTATGTTCCAATTTGCACACTTCGAATAATTTATTTATCATTAGCTGAATCTATTATAAGATATGGAATTACAGCTTGGGGACTTTCCTGTAAAACAAATGTAAATCGTGTTCAATCAGTACAAAATTCATTAGTTAAATTATTAGCTCATAAAAGTTTATATGAACAAAGGCATAATGTTCCGTATTTTTACCAAAATCTCAAAATTCTCTTAGTTAGAACAATTCTGTGGTATAAAATTATATTTCCGCATATGAATAGCCCCGTATACATAAATAAACTGGACCACACTTACAATACTCGTTTTACGTTAAATGAAGGACTAATTGTACATAAGCATTTAAACAAATATGGACAAAGAACGCTGGACTATATGATACCTAATTGCTTAAATATGTTACCTGCCGAAATTAAAAAATGTACAAATGGTACAACAAATATTTTGTTGAGAAATTGGCTTGCCGAAAGAAATAATTTGTATTAGACTAACACAAAAATTCTAACTGCATTTAATTATGTAAAATAAGTTTATTTATATCTCCAAAGTAAAAGTACCCATCGACAAACTGCTAAAAAGTAGTTTATTGGGACTTTTGTTTTTTCTGTATAATATTTTATGTCATATTGTATTACTTTGTATTTATAATAAATAAATTAAGCCTTGAAAAAAAAAGGAAAGGAAGGAGATGAAGTTCTAGGAAGGAAAAAGGTACGACGGCTGGGTAAGAAAGACGATGAAACGAAACAGCTCAGCTAGAGAGTTCAAAGAGTCTCCACAAACCAGCCTCTTCCGATCCGATCCGCCATGCAGCTGTTGTGCAGACGCAACCGCCGCCAACACCTAAAAACACCTCACCCTGCCAAACCTAAACACACAATCCCCTCCTGCCAAGTCACCAAACGTAGAGAACCAAATGGGGTGACCTATGGCAGAGGTGTTGGTTATCCAAAAAATGGTTCCCGTGCGATGCGGTACAATGCAAATCACGGCACCCAAGTCTTAAGTACTCATGTTTTCAAAAGTCAAAGAAAAAAGATGTTTCTTTAGTCGTCTAATCACTTTTTAATGATACTTTGTACAACAAAAAACATCTTAATCAAACTTGTTTCATTCCTCTCATACTGATTGCTTTTGAGGCAGTCAAGGGCATCCCACACTTCATTCTATCAAAATCTTTGTTTACACAAATATTTTACGTTATTAAATGGAGAAAAAATTAAGCAGTTTTTCCGAATTTTTTTTTGAAAACATTGTTTGTCAGTGACTTAACCTGCTGACTTTTTATTAAGGTCCATCAAAATTCATAGTTAACATCAAAACACGTGTCATGATCGACTAAAAACATTACATTTTTTTAAATAATAATAACTAGCGAGTACCTGGCATGCGTTGCAACGCCACATAGAGAAATAAATTGTTTCTCCCTGCGTGTCCTTTCCCAAGCGTCCTCGTTGCTGCCCCCTTTCCCATTTTCCCCCCTTCCCACGAACTTCGCTCCCGGATTCCACTACTCCTCCCTCCTTCCCATCTGCCGCTAAACAAAAGAAATATAAACAATTTTTCAACAACTCGCGCGTCATATATTGTATTTTTTTAATGAAAATTTCATAACGCCATAGCTCACCAGTATATTATTTTTTGATGTGTGTAAAGAAACCTTCGCGGGTGTGCGCACAACAACTCACCAAATCGCAATCTAATGAATGGTATTGGAAATAATTTCATTACGCCAGAGCTCACCGTTATATATAGAAACATTTGCGGGCATACGTACAATAAATCGCCAAAGTTTCATCGCAATCGGTTGAATACTTTAGGAAAGCATAAGAGACAAACGTTCATTTTTATATTTTATTAAGATAATAAATAATGTTTTATTACTTTCTTTTTTGCAGCTAAAAGAGATAACGATAGTCTTAATGGGATCTCGTTCAGAAGATTAAATTTATACATTAAAATTTAATAACACGAATAAATTGAAAAAGCCATTTAAATTCATGATATCAGTATTTTTCTGATATAAATAAAAAATACTTTATTTATCGAGTACCGTTGTGATTTGAAATTAGATGAAACGGAAACGAGTGACACTAAAAAGAGAAAAACACATATATCTATAGAATTTAGCCGGCAAGAGAATGAGATAGAATGAAACCTTACCTACATACAGTACCTACGATGCGTTACGCTCTGTCCGATTGCTTTGATTATGAGCTCACTTTTCAAGGCTCCTATTGGTTGAGATTGTATGGGTGAAGGTTTCACTTCTACCGCGTGTGAGCTGCACTCGATTTTTTTTCTTTTATAGTCAGTTGAGTGGTTTCGGTTTCAGTCTGCATTTGGTGTCAGTGTGTTTTCTATTTCTGATCTCCCTGTGTTTAGTATTCAGCATTTTATTTGAGATTTAAATGATTTAAAATGCTGTTGTGATTTTTGAATGAGAGTGGGATTTTGTTGTAGAATTTAGTACCATAGTTAAAGAAGCTTTTTGCCCAAATGTTGTATCTGTAATTGCTTGTAAATATGTTTTTATAGTGCTTCTAATATTCAAGTTAATTGTTATTTCTTGAGTTGTATATTATTTAGAAAAGAGTTGTTTAAGAGGGAATCTTCTTTGTGTGCCCTATCAGGTCCCTCCGATATTAGCGATCACTCTGGAAAATGTCTCTCTATCTTGTGCTGCCCGGAATAGCTCCTCCACACTTCTAATGCCGGTCCACTCTCGTATATTTCGTAGCCAAGACATTTGTCTCCTACCAGGCCCTCGGCGACCTTCTATTTTTCCTTTCAATATTAATTGGAGCAAGTGATACTTTTCCTCTCGCAGTACGCGACCCAGATATGAAATTTTCCTGACTTTTATTGATGTGAGCAGTTCTCTATCTGCTCTAGCCCGCCTGAGAATTTCTATGTTGGTGATCATGTCGGTCCATGGAACCTTGAGCATTCTCCGGTGAAGCCACATTTCAAAAGCCTCTAACCTATTCATGGTATTTACTTTCAAGGTCCATGTCTCACATCCATACATCAAGATTGACCACACATAACACGTTAACATTCTCTGCCTTAGTTTTAAATTGAGGTTGTCATTGCAGAAGAGGGATTTCATTTTACTGAACGCAGTTCTTGCTGCCTCAATTCTGCACTTAACCTCTACATCTGGGTCAAGAGTCTCCGTGAGAATGCTGCCACCCTTTTGACATTGCAACCATTTAATAATCACTAATCCAGAGTGATCTAGTCGCCCAAATGTCATCCATTTTGTTTTATTAACGTTTAAGAGGAAATTACCATTTAAGAGGGATTAACCAGACACAATTGGAAATACGTAATTCTCAAATCAAATTCTAGAAATGTCGAATCTTTTCAATAAAAAAACAAATTGATATCGAAATATTGTTATTTTATCTAGTAAACCTAAGTTTGAATTTTTTTTAAATATGTGTATATATTTTTTTTAATAATAGGGTCGTACCATTGGTCGTTGACAAATTCGCTTAATTTTAAAACAAAATGTTGTATTATACAATACACATTTCGAATCATATTGTAAAATAAATCAATAAATTATCTAGGAAAGCTAATTTTCTGAATTTTAATTTTAGTTCCAATAAAATATTTTTTTAAATTCGCCCACGTACTTTGCGACGATTTCAGTTTATTTATTATCTGTCTTATAAATAAAGTATTTTTAACACACTTATTTTGATAGATTGGACATTATATAAAAATTATAAATAAAAAAAAAAAAAATTACAAATAGTCTTCGATCGCAAATAGTACATAATTTTAATAATTTTAACATAACGCTTTTGAGAATTTTTATTGCTAAGGGGCCACCCATAAATTACCTCACACGATTTCATGATTTTTTTACCCCCTCCCCGTTCCTGTCACACATCATCACATTTGTGAGACCCCTCCCCCTAGTGTGTCATCACATATTTTGCAATTTTACATCTAAAAGTTTTTGTGTTTTAATCATTTAGATTTTTACATGTGACGTCACAGAGCTGATGACCCCCCCCCATACCCCTTGTCACACAATATCACACTTCTCTACTCCCCCCCCATTAGAGTGTTACGTTATTTATGGATGGCCCCTGACTACGAAATGAAGGTGTAAATTAAAGAAAATTTTGAAGGAAATAAAATAATTATTGAGTTGTACAATATATGAGAATAATCAGTCTTTCTCACCGGAACCGCCCTGTACAGTTGCAAGGGTACGATCGCAAGACTGGTTGTTGGGCCTTAATTGAAATGAGGTTTTAAAGGCGGGTATGAAAATATGCATTTATTCGATTGTATTTTTACCTTCATATCACGAATTTGCACCTAGTTTAGGAGGAAGCAGTTAGGAATGTATATATTGAAAGTAGGTATAGGTTTTGAACACTTCTACAAACATAGAATTTTAATATTGAAACCTGATTTCGGTCGTAAAATGTCAACCTAATGCATTATTTTATTAGGTCCAAACGTAAAGACGATATCGTCTTTAATCCAACAAAAAATGTTTTATTTGGAAATGGGTTACTAGAAGTTTCTTGAAAAAATCCTTACTGCAAATGTTATTCCCAAAATATCGCCATAAAACCTGTTTGTCTTTAGAAAAATAATATGACTCTCTTGCACTGTCCTTTTTCAAAGGCGTTTGTTGATAAGACATTGCTAAAACCGGTTCGAAAAGGTTGTCACTTTAATAATTTATTTATTTTATTTTAGGGAAATCAACGTTTAACAATTTGATTAATTCATACATTTGTAATTAACCTAACTTAGAAACCAATTATAGATTTCCTCATTATACTATTATATTGTGTATCTATGAATTTAACAGTAATCTTACAACAACTAAAAGATACAACATTATTATAACAGGAGTTAGGACATAATGTTTATTATTCCATAATATATCATTACATTTATGCAGCGCAATACTCATATAATATATTTTAAATATATATTTAACATAGTTTTTATATTTATTTTCGACACAATCGAAGATATCTATTTCAGAGAGAATGTATGTTATAATACATTATAATATATATGGTTCCATGCCAACTGAGAATAAAGTAAACTCAACACCTCGGAGAAAATAATTTTAAATTAGTCGAAAACCCTAACCTAACGTAATCTATTCAACCATTTATATTTTTTTTTATCACTCTAAATGACTTCTCTGAGATGGTTCTGAGTTGGTTTCATTCCGAGTTGTCCGGTCACCAATATATAGAGAGTCTTATAAGGCAAGCATTTTGATTTGAATTTGTTTTTCAGAGTTTTTATTTAAAAATATTGCTTATTTCAAAATAAATGAATTTGATAAAATTGTTAAAAGGTTGAGATTGAAGCGGCTTCGCACCAAATAAAAAAATGCGTTTTCTGATAGGGGGTCTCTAATGGTTGAAAAGATATCTCAGTGGTTAGTTATTGCCGTTACGGTGACCCGACAGTTGATCCCCGATTATAAAATTATAATTTTTTGAGCACTATTTACAAATTTCAAAACTAAAATCTACTAAAAAGCCATTAATAATAATAAATTGGTATGGATATCTAACGAACTTTGAGTAGTTGAATATCAAAACATACTTATCTCCACGAACCAAATTTTTGGCAAGGGCAAGAAAACTGTTTCGTAACATTTAAGTATAATAAAGTAAAATTAAATGTTTTGTAAAAATAACGGTAAAAAAAACATTTTAAATGCATATTTGAAATAAAAATCTGATAGATAATTAATTAGTTATTTAATATTTCAAAATGGACTTAGATACATTTTGATATTGAACCATGGATTTCAAAACTTTTTGAAAGTGAAGTCTTTGGATTAAGTCACATTTTGAAACTCATAAACTGTGCTTGAAAATACTTCTCTGCTAGCGGTGTAGTGAAGAAATTACATCATTTATATATACATTTTTATTTTTATATATCTCACAAAAATCACGATCACATCAACTTCAAAACCACTCACAAAACATGTGTTTCTTGTAATGGTGTCCATTCCACAGAAAGTAGCTTATTGATTGGTTAAAAAACCAACTTGGCTGCCTATTCCATGGCCCTTATTGGTTGTTGGAGTTGAGTACGTTTTGAAAACAAATGATTTTGGTATATTTATTGTTATCAAGTTTAATTTGTAGAACTCCATTTTAATTTTTTTATTTCTTTTATATATTTAATAATATTATTATTCAATTTATAAAAACAGTTTATTTGTAAACAAGTTCTGCTAGGTAATTATTTTTACACGTGACAGCTGTTTCGCCTTCTGAAGGCATTATCAAACTGTGGTCTTGCCACATACAGACGAGGTATTTATGTTATTTCTAGATAGGATTTTGATGACTAATTTTAATTATGAGTAAACTGACTAAAATTATTAATGGTTATTACCCTTTTAAAAGATACCCAATTACTTATATTGTTTAAATTCGACTGAAGGTCGTTAAGTGCACTAATCGTTATTTCTAATATGAATCATTTCCAAATGATGACTCATGGTTTTATTTTCTGTATAATTAAGTTTAAGGTCGTTAATACTCTAAACTTATTCCTAATGTGAATTATTCCCAAATGATGACTCGTGGTTTTATTTTCTAGTAAAATTATTATTATTATTGTTTTAACATTGGTTTGAACATATCTAACAACGGTGAGTGAATTATATTGGTCTGTTCATTTATTAAAATAGCTTTAGGATTATTAAAGTGCTTGTTAATTTCTAGTTGTTCTAAAAGATTTAGTTTGTGTCCTTTATTTTGTATATGTAAGGGAGTTGGCTTATTATCGCCGCTAAGTGAGTGATTATCATCTAGGAGATGTTTGGCAAATTGTGATTGCATTTTATTATTATTTTTAAATGATCGCATATGTTCTTTGAACCTAGTATTAAAGGACCGGCCAGTTTGTCCAATATAAACAGCGTTGCATTCGTCACACTGGAGTTTATAAATGCCGCTATTTTTTAGTTTGGGTATTTTATTTTTTGAATTTTTGAGAGATGATCCCAAATTATTATTAGTGCGGAAGGCAATATCTAATCCACAATTTTTGAGAACTTTAGCAATTTTATTGGATGTCGGTCCGACAAATTCTAAACATCCAAATTTATTTTCCGTTTTATTATTAATTGCTGGGTAAATTAAGTTAAGGTTATTTTTATGTTTTTTATGACTAATTATTTTATCAATGTCTCTACTCTTGAAGCCGTTATTTTTTGCAATGGATAAAATTGTACTTTTTTCTTTCTCGAATGCTTTATTGTCAAGTGGAATATTAGTAAGTCTGTGTATCATTGAGTGATAAGCAGACAATTTATGTGACCATGGGTGCAAAGATTTAGAATTGATGGTCGTGTCTGTAAACGTAGGTTTACGATAAATTTCAAATGCGTGTTTATTATTTTCTCTACTGATTGTTAAGTCTAAAAAATTAATTTTATTATTACATTCTCTTTCAACCGTAAAGCAGATTTTACGGTTAATGGAGTTAGCAAATGTAACAAAAAGGTCTAGTTGTCTGTTGGTACCTTTCCAACAGATCAAAATATCGTCCACATAACGTACATAGTAGATTATGTGTTTACTAAAGACTGAGTTTAACATTTGATTTTCAATGTAGTCCATGAATATTTCAGCAAGAAGGGGACTCAGAGGCGACCCCATCGGTAAACCATCGTTTTGTTGATAGAATTTATCATTAAATAAAAAGTAGTTGGTTTCCACGCATATTTTAAAAAGGTCAAATAATTCTTTTTTAATAATTGGATTTATGTTAGATTTATCTAATTTATCTTCAATGATTTTAAGGCACTCTTGGATAGGAATATTGCTAAAAAGGCTTACGACGTCTAAAGATAAAAATTGGCAGTTGTGCGGGAGATCTAAATTTTGAATTTTAGTTATGACTTCCAGAGAATTTTTAACACTGTGTTTTGGAGAAAATTTAGTATATTGTTTAAAAAGAAAATTAAGTTTTTTGGCGAGTAATGTCGTTGGGGCATTTATAAAAGAAACGACCGGTCGGATAGGAATATTTTCTTTATGGATTTTGGGTTGCCCGTATAGTGCCGGAGCCCTTGGGTTCATTACCATTGCACTTCTTCTGGTGTATTTATTTAAGAAAATTGATTTGCAATTATTTATTAAGTTTCGCACATTCATTGAAATTTTGTCCGTTGGATCCTTTTTTAAAATTTTAAATTCTTCTGGCTTTAAAAATGCTTCTACTTTATTTACGTAATCGACTTTGTTTAAGATAACTACCGAATTCCCCTTGTCCGCCTTAGTAATTGTGAGGTTACAATCTTTAACTTTAGTTTTAATATCTTTTAAGATTTTCGTTTCTTTATTACTGTATTTATTTTTATTGGTCGATTTCAAAGTTTTTTTCAAAATATCCGTGGTTATTTGCTTCGGTAAGCCGTTATTTTTTACTTTAGATAGAGCAATTTCTGTATCAATTGCCAAACTTTCAATTTGTTTTTTAGTAATGTCTGAATTTATTTTATATTTGAAGCCTTTATCTAATAAATTTATTTCTTCTTTTTCAAAAATTGTGTCCGATAGGTTAATAGTTTTTTTGTAAAATTCCATATTTTTATTACTTTGATCTTCATTAATTTTGACATTTTTATTTTTAGTTTCGACAAGTTTTTTAATTTTCTTTTCTTGAGTTTTGAATTTATCAAATATAATTCCGCTGATGTGTTCACGGGTATCGTAATCCAGGGTATCGAATTCCCATGGATGCAGTTTAAAAGTTAATTCAGAATGCAAAACCTTGATGTAGTGAAGAATTGTGTCCCTTTTCCGACAGCATTCCTTAGATAAATCTAACATATTCAATTAGATAAATCTAACATAAATCCAATTATTAAAAAAGAATTATTTGACTTTTTTAAAATATGCGTGGAAACCAACTACTTTTTATTTAATGATAAATTCTATCAACAAAACGATGGTTTACCGATGGGGTCGCCTCTGAGTCCCCTTCTTGCTGAAATATTCATGGACTACATTGAAAATCAAATGTTAAACTCAGTCTTTAGTAAACACATAATCTACTATGTACGTTATGTGGACGATATTTTGATCTGTTGGAAAGGTACCAACAGACAACTAGACCTTTTTGTTACATTTGCTAACTCCATTAACCGTAAAATCTGCTTTACGGTTGAAAGAGAATGTAATAATAAAATTAATTTTTTAGACTTAACAATCAGTAGAGAAAATAATAAACACGCATTTGAAATTTATCGTAAACCTACGTTTACAGACACGACA